>CM074684.1:21813853-22413853 GCA_037355405.1 Vitis amurensis
TAAGGTGGAATAGCTTAAGGTGGAAGGGATAAGTTTGCATGCAATGGGACTTTCAACAATTCATCAACTTTTAGAAGAGCATAATACAAACTCTAAGACTCATGTAATCAAGTTGAAACTTGACTTCTCTCATTTAATTTTGAGAGTTAATCCTTAATATCCATGGAGTTTAAAGCAAAAAATTTTAAAATTTAAACAAAAAGTAGCTAATTTAACTAAGTATGATAAAAATTTAAACTAATACTTACTTCCTCATCTCTCCCCCCAACCGAGATGAACATTGTCCTCAATGTTTGAATTGAAAAATAAGGAGGAAGGAAGTGGTACCTCATGTGATGTGGACTTGGAGTTGAGAAGGTTGAACCACCTGTTTCAAAATTCAAAAATTGAATGAGAGAGGAATTTATACTAAATATTTACAAAAATGATGAGTGGGCCCCACTTTGAGCAAAGTGAGGACAAGGCTCAAAGGCTTGGGATTGGGGAGGGTAGGGATGAAGAAGCTCAAAAATTGGCACAAGGGAAGGGTGGTGAGAAAAATTACCACAAGGGGGGGTGTTATGCGAATTTCGCATAACACAAGGTGGAATGCGAAAATTTCGCATATGGGGGGAAGGTAATGCGAATTTCGCATTTGCACTATTCACATGGTGGAATGCGAAATTTTCGCATTTGCACTATTCACACGCCCACTTGATGTTTTGAAGCTCATTCAAATTGTGCAAAATTTTTTGGCTTTTGAGGGTGGGAAATGCTGGCTAAGGTAAGAAAAGGATTTTTCATGGTGAATAGGCTTGGAAATTGGAGCTTTTTCATGAAGAAATTTTGAAAATTGGAGCTCCTCTACCCGGCGGCAATGGGTTCTCTTTGAAGAAAACGTGGCTTGAATGCTTAGCTTGAGGCTTTGGCTTTGTAAATGCAAGCTTAGGATTGGTTGATTGGAAGAGAGATGTTGAGAGAAATGAAGAAGAACCTTAGCATTTGAAGATGAGAACACAGCCTTTAAAGAGGAAGTGCGAATTTCGCATTCCTGTGGAATACCAAGACAGAAAGCATGGTTTTGAAAATTTATCCCAAAAACGAATTCGCACAAGGTTCGCATAAGGTTCGCATTCCTGTGAAATTCGCATAAGGGATTTTTGGGAAGGGACCGAGAGCATGCATTTTTGAAAATTGGTACAAAAGCAATTTCGCATAAGGGGTGTGTTATGCGAAAATTTCGCATAACAGAAAGTGTTGTGCGAAAATGGCTGAGACTTGGTTTTTTCTCCCCTGTTTTCCCTTGCTTTCACCATTTTCCCTTGTTTTCACCATAATTTCATTCTTCAAGCTTTCCTACTTGCATGAACACTTCAAAACTCATCTTAAAAACATATTAAAACTAAATTAAAACTAAAAATTCAAACTAAAACATGCATAAATTTAAAGAAAACATAGAATTTAAATGAAGCTGATAGCATGTACCCCAAAAAGAAGATGAACTATTTAGCTCATCCTCACTCACACACCCACTTCATGTTGAATTCCCCCTGGATCCCAAACAAAATTGGCATCCTTCCCATTTGGTCCAAGGGAATTCGCTTTCTCTTCTCTTCCCGGAGAAGTGGATGCTTTAAAGGGTTCAAGTAACCCTTTGTCATCTTGAACCTTATGATTTTCAATGGAAGGTTGGTCCATAGAGTTGTCATAGCAATCCCCCACCAAAGTGTCGATCATCAACACTTTCCTTGATCTTTTTGCATTGGTTCCTTGAAGGTTATGGTAGGGTTGAGGAGGAAGCTTCCTTTTCCCCCTTGCTATGTCGAGATTGGTGAGCTTCTCAATGGAGTCTTGAACTTTTTCTATCCTTAGTGATAGATCATTATAAACCCCCTCCATTCTTACATTTATTGAACTCTCCAAATTATCAATCTTTTCATTAAGATGAGAGTTGATCTTTTGTTACTCACCTACAAAGTCCTCCATGACTTTGCTTATCTTCAAAATGGCTTGCTCCAATGAAGATGTACTCATTGATGGTTGAGGTTGAGATTGGGTTGCAAGGTTGGGATGGTTATTCCAACTTGAGGTGTAGGAGCTTTGGTAACCGTACATGTCTCTCATAGTTGGAATGGTAGGGCACTCCCCTACCGTATGCTCATATGAATCATCTCCATTCAAAGCATACTTACTACCCCATTGACTTTGTTGAACTTGCCTTTTCCCCAATTCAATCCGATCCCTCATGGATAGGTATGCAAATTTGTCCTTCTCATGATCATAATGAGAGCTTTGATCTTCATGTGGAATTTCCATTTCTAAAAAAAATGATATTCAAATAAGGCTCTTTTCTTCAACTTGTACCAGGGTTCCCTCTTGGTCTCGAATCCAACAAGGAATGCACAAATTGAAATTAAAACAAAAATAAAAGAAAAGAGAATAAAAAAATTTAACTAAATAAAAACTAAACTAAAAAAAAAAATTATAAGAAAACTCACCAACCTTGTGATGAAGATCACAAGTTACCCTTAATGGTTGCTTCACTGTGCTTGTGGCACCTTCCCCGGCAACGGCGCCATTTGATGCGATTCATGGTAGCTTAGCTTTAAAGGCGTATCAACAAAATTTATACCTTGAATACTATTACTAAAGTAGCCAAGCTACTATAGCATAGTGGTTCTAGGATCGTTCACTGGGAAGGGTTTTCGCAAACACTAGTGATATTCAAATTAGGAAATAGGTGATTTTCTTATGGATGTTAGCTTTAAAAGAAGATGTAAATATTTCAGAAAGATTTAAACTAATCTAAGCTAACATTAAAGACTAAAATGAAAGGGTGTAAAAACAAGTTTCTCAAAGATAGGATAGCTATGCTCTGGCTCTTATGCAAATTGGAAATCTCAGGATAGGCTCCTCGCGTTGGGGTTGCAACTATGGTGATGCTTGCTTCCCGAACCGGTGTGGATGTAGCAAATCAAGTTTTAATCCTTTAAAATGACAAAATAGATGGTAGTGAATTTCATCAATGGTTATTCACCTTAGACTTCCTTTGAATGGCTCGTAAGAGATAACTAATGGTCTAAAGCCAAAAGCTTACCAAATATTGGCAACTCAAAGTCATTCTAGGTGATAAACTCACCTTTCAATGGCCATTTGAAATTGGTTCTAATGGATTAATACAAAACTTGGAATTGAAAACCTCACCTTCCAATAGCTCGTAGGAGATAACTAATGGATAGAAATCCAAAAGCTTATCAAGTATTGGCCATTGGAAGTTGTCCAAAGGAAATAAAAACCGAACTTTGCATTAATGAACCATTAATTGAAAAACGTCTACCTTACCTTCCGGGTGTGAGAAATTTCCATGGGATTGCATCCAATCCATCACATAACATCCATACTTTGAGAAACTAAAAGCTTTAGCCAATCATCCTCTGAGGAAAAGCCCTTAGAGGCTGTTTGGCTACTAAGAAAATAGAATAGTAAAGAGAAAAGAGAAAACGAGAGAGTGTAAAACGTAACCTATATTCTATATCATATATGTTCCAAGAGGTGATTTCCACCCCTTATATAGTCTTTACAAAAGCAAAAGCTTGTGATTGGTTAGTTACAAGGATAAGAAAGGAAATTACATCACAAAATACAAAGGAAAATATCTAAAGTGGAGTCGGCAAAACAGAGCAAAATTCGCGTGGGTTATGTGAATGTAATGTGAACGTTATGCGAAATTCGCATTACACCTTGTGGAATGCGAAATTTTCGCATAACCTGGAGCAGTTGGCTTCCAAAAGCCATATCTTCCTCATTTCAGCTCCAAATCGTGCACGGTTTAAAGAGTTGGATTCTTGACTTCAAGAGCTTTAAAATGGTATATAGCGTGTAAAAATTGGACTTCGGGAAGTGCTCCAAAAGTGCGAAAGAAGACTGCAGCTGCTGTCCTCTTTGCTTCTCTTCACTTTGCTTGCTTTTCCTCTTTGCTTCTCTTTGCTTGTGCTCGTGTTTCCACTTGAAATTCAAGCTTGTAAACGTCCAAAATCCTTGCTTTAACTTGTCCAAGTAGCTCCTCCATCATTTGGCATGCTTGAATCGATTCATAAGCTGATAAAAACATGTAAACTTGCCACAAAATGGTTAAAACCAATTACTAAGGACCTTAATGAATTAATTGGGTTAAATGAATATGATTACTACTCAAAGGTGCTTAAAACCATTATAATTAGGTCTACAAAATAGCACTTTTTGGTAGTAATCACCGCTCTCCTCCATTTTGAGGAGAAGGTGCATACGCGGCATCTTGCGAGGGCAGACTCTATTCCTTTACTTTTCCCTCGGCTGCTATGCCATGTTTTGGCGCATATGGGTTTTCCTACAGACCCACGTTCAGAGCCCCGCCGCCATTGTCGAGAGAGCTTCTCTCTTGACCAATGGACTCAGATATGGCTCCATCGCCAGTCCCCAGAACTTCCCGAGCCAAGGGAAGTCCCTCCTGCTCCGTCCACTACAGACCCTCCACAGCCAGTACCGGACGCAGCATCATCTGATGCCCCACCTGTTTTTCCTCCTACATCAGAGCCGCCCATTACTATCCCTGGTCCAGAGTATCGTGCCTTGCTCACTTCTTTCCAGACTTTGACCACTACTCAGACGGCCATTATGGAGCGCATGGACCACTTCCAGCTTCAGCAGGACCAGCAGACTCTCATTCTCCGTGAGATTCAGTAGCACCTCGGTCTTGTGCCACCAGCTCCACCTGTAGCGGTGCCCTCCACAGTTGCAGCGGAGGACCCCTCCTATCCACCAGAGGAGCCTACTACTTGATCATACGATCACTCCTCTCCTTTTTTGTATCTATATGCTACGTTTTGGGATGTCTTATATATTTTGGACCACTTTTATACTGGGATTGGATGTATTCCATGTTTATTTTGTATATTGTGCTTTCTCAGTTTATATAGACATCTTCTCTTTTAGTGTATTTTAGCTATTCCATTTTATTTCCTCTTTTCATCACTCTTATGATTTTTCTTTTCTTATGCAACATGTGGTTTCTCCTGTTCATTCAGAGTCCCTTACTATCAGGAGGTATCACTTCCTCCCTTATTTTATCGCTTGCTTTTGGAACATTGGGGACAATGTTCATCCTAGTTGGGGGGAGACTTGAGGAAGTAATTTGTTGAATTTGTTAAGTTATTTTGCTAACAAATTTTTTGCAAACTCTCTTTGTTTTCTCAAAGATAAATTCTCAAAAGTAAATGGGAGAAATTAAATTCTTATCTTATAGCCATAGTCTCAGAGTTTGTATTATGCTTATTAAAGTTGATAAATAGTTGAAGCTTCTTTTGTTTTCAAGCTTAAGTCTTCCACTCTAATCTTTTCACACACTGAACACATTAGATTCCAGTTATAAGATGGAAAACTTTCTCAACCCCCCTAAACTTAGGAAATTTTCGACTTGGTGCCATTGACCTCATTCTATTAGTGTTGGGACACCTTATAAAAGGCCAATGTGTCTTTTGAAAATAATTTTTGCTTCACTTGCTTTGAAACCTGAGCAAGGTTCGAGGGGTATATGGTGAAAATCTTTAAAGCCTGGTGCCCTAAGCCTTTACTGGTTGGGAGTTCATCGACCTCACTGCTCGTTACATGGGTGGAGTACAAATAAAAAAAAAAAAAAAAAAAAAAAAAAAAGGGTGCGTTCTTAGCCTTTTATATATGAGTTAGTGTTGCTTAAGTTAGAGAAAAACCTTAGTTGGGGGGAGAATATAGTTTGACATACTATAACTGGAAACTAAGCACCTTAACACTTAGATTTTTGTGGAAGATTAAGAATTGATCCTTTGGAAGTGGAAATTATTTTGATACTCAAATTTACATAATGGCCGCTCTTTGAATGTTGTGATAAGTAAGTTATTTGATGACTCGTGTTGATGATTGAGTTTTATATCCTTGACTTGCCACGAGAGTGTTTGATCCAATCATGCCACTTGGTTATTTTTTGGAGTGATCAGCATGATTTTGTAAATTATTATATTATCTATTTTTCTTTCTTTCTTTTTCTCTCCTTCATTGCTCAGGGACTAGCAATGTGTCAGTTGGGGGGAGTGATTACTACCCAAAAAGTGCTATTTTACACCTTTAATGCATTATGTTTTAAGCACTTTTGTGTAGTAGTTCTCCATCTTTAGTCCAATTGGCATGTTAAGGACCTAGCAATGACTTCTAATCATATTTGTGGCTAGTTTTAGTGTTTTGACATCTTTTTGGATCATTAAGACAAGCCAATCAAAGGAGAAAAGGAGAAAAGCAAAGAGAAGCAAGGAGAAAAGCAAAGAGAAGCAAGGAGGAAAACAGAGGACAGCAGCTGCAGTCTTCGTTGGCACTTTTGGAGCACTTTCCGAAGTCCAATTTTTACATGCTATATACCATTTTAAATCTCAGGAAGTCAAGAATCCAACGCTTCAAACCGTGTATGATTTGGAGCTGAAACGAGGAAGATATGGCCTTCAGAAGACAACTGCTCCAGGTGTGCGAAAATTTCGCACACCCCCTTTAGCTGTGCGAATGGTGTGCGAAAATTTCGCACACCCCATGTGTGCTCTGTTTTTGCCGACTCCACTTTAGATATTTTCCTATGTAATTTTTGATGTAATTTCCTTTCCTATCCTTGTAACTAACCAATCACAAGCTTTTGCTTTTGTAAAGACTATATAAGGGGTGGAAATTACCTCTTGGAAGAATACGTATTACGTTTGACACTTAGCATATTTTAGAGAGCTCTCTCGTTTTCCATTTTCTCTCTACTATTGTCTTTTTCTTGGAAGAAAAACAACCTCTGAGGATGTTTTCTCAGAGGATGAGAGGCTAAACTTTCGGTTTCTTGGAGTAAAGGAAGCTAGGTGAAAAGTCCAGATGAAAAGGTGGAAAGCTCCCGTGCATTAAATTCAGGTAGTTGGAATTCATAAATGGCTTCTAAATCCAAAGTTTTGCTTTAAACCCCTTAGAATCACTTTGAATGACCAATACATGGTAAGCTTCAGGTCTTTATGGATGCTTATTGCTAGATTCATATTAGTCCATTAGTTATCATGTACGAGTCATTGGAAAGTGATTCAAGGTTGAGACCCATAGTGTCTTAAGCCATTAATGGACCTTGACTACCATTTCTATTGACCTATTATGGATTAAATCTTCATTGTCAAACCCATACCGGTTCGGGAAATAACTATAGGTTAAATCCCCAATGCGAGGAGAAAAATCCGGAATTTTCCACTTTCTATTCTGAACTTGATCCTAGCAACCCTTAGCTCCGGGAGACTTTCTTTCTTCCATTTTTAATTAGTTTATGTTAGTTTAGTTTCAAACACTTTCAAAACAAATTTTATTTTCTTTTAAACTTTAAGTTTTTGATTAAGGAAATCATTAAATACAATTTCTAATTTTGATTATATCACTGGTAGAATGAAAACCCATCCCAAGAGTTTGACCCTAGAGCCACTATACTATAGTAGCTTTGCTACGTTAGTATGAGGTCATAGGTTTTATAAATGTTTTTGATTAAATGACCCATTTGGAGTTACATGCGAACCACTACATGGCCAGAGTGTCACTTTGATTGTTGATTAGAATCATAGGTTGCGTATCCCCTTTGTGGGTATTGTCATCTAGCTTTTGGACATGCCTTTTCATGTTGTTGGCTTTTGAGCCACCTTACCCCTGAGGTATCACCATGTTAGAATCCCGCTCCTGCTCATGGAGCTATGTATTAGATTAGCTGTTAACATCACATGACAGTTCATTCCCTCAGAGGATTTAGTTGTGGGATTACATTACGGAATTGATTTTAGGACTAGTAGTCATGGGTATGGACATACCCCTTTTCTTTTGTGGGATTGTTGATTGAGACCGACTTGGGTTCTTGAGCTTGGATCAGGGTCAAAGGCCGACTTGTTAGAGGATCAGACTAGTATAGCCAGTCAGGACATACATCAGTCCAGAGAGATATGGACTCGCATTGTGCTACTGTTGACCAATTGGCATAGATTATAGATACCATGGTGTCACTTAGAGATGCTATTTTAGGACTAGGTCAAAGGATTGACGGGCACCAAGCCCCACCAGTACAGATTCACGGGACCACCCCACATGATTCTTCCACACCCCCACCACCACCATTATTTGGACCTACAATATAGTCGGACTACATAGTCCCACCTTCACCACCATCCGTAATTCAGTCAGCCCCACAGGCAGGGGCCTTTGTCTTACATGGTCAGAATGAGACTATGCCACATTTTGTTGTGGCCCTTACACAGGTTGCAGATGATACTCAAGCCCACATTGAGAGAGGATTGAGCAAAGGATGAGGTCACTGCATGTCACCGATGGAGTCATGAGTTGGGATGGGTATGATGACATGCCTATTGCATCTTTTCCGGTTGAGTTCCGCAAGCTGGACATTAAGAGATACACGGGGATCGGGTGCCCCCGTATTCACTTGCAGTTGTACAGTGCTATTATGTGCAGGCATAGGTTAGACGAGACACAAATGATCATGTTGTTCCCTCTGTTCCTGAGTGGTGCCGCCCAGTGGTGGTTTGCTTTGTTGGACCCCTCATAACGCCGGACATAGACTAATCTGGCATAGGAGTTTCTTAGATAGTATTCCTTTAATACTATAGTCGATGTATCCTGGAGAGAGTTAAAGGCCCTCAGAAAAAGGTCGGATGAGACAGTTAGCTCCTTCATATCCTGTTAGAGGGAGAAGATAGCATAAATTATTGACAGACCCTCAGAGTGTGATCATATCTATATGATTATGCGCAATCTTCAACCCCACTACGTTAGACATCTCATGGGCTTTCCACAAACATACTTTGGCTCCTTAGTGCAGGCACTCTATGGCATCAAGGAGGGTATATCTAAAGGATTATGGGTGGATTCTTCCCCCTCAAACTCAAAGGGGAAGAAGCCGGGGTTAGGACGCAAGCCATCAGATGTTGGAACCATTGGTATGATGGAGCATAGGTCCCCGCGTTGGCCTCAAACTCAAAGGCAGTTTTCAGATACCTCTTATCATATGATACAATATGATTACTATAGGCCAGCTATTCCCATTAGGCCAGTAGGGCCTGCTTATCTGCATTCATCGCCACATCCAGTATATGCTAGACAGGCATCCCAGAGGCCACCTATGAAGTTCCATCAGTATAGAGCACCACTTCTACCGAGGCCAGCTAGACAGTTCACACAGCTTGGGATGCCATTGGGCAGAGCATTTCAGAGATTGGTTAAGGGGGGATTGATTGCCCCATTACCGCCTAGACCACCACTACAACCTATCCCACCAGGATTCAGGACAGTCCTTCACTGTGCTTACCACTAGAGAGCAGGCCATGATATAGACAGTTGCTTAGCATTGAGAAATGCTATACATGACTTGATTGATTAGGGTTTGGTTGATTAGGGATGACCCACAGTGACCACAGACCCTTTACCTACTCATGACACTACAACTGTACCTCCACCGCCAGGAGGAATCCATTTGATTGAGCACATAGAGGGTGATGTATTTATGATGGGATGGGATGGAGAGGCTCTTCAACCGATTAGTTTGTACGAGGACTCAGATTTTAGTGGATATACCCATGGACAGTAGGTCCCCAGGCCATTTAGGTTGGCCCTAGATGAGATTCCCCGATGGCCTGTAGTCTCACCAGTGTATTTACAGAATGTGCCAGCTTTGACACCCTTCATTCTGTTCCCAGAGGGGTATGGGCCCGCTCACAGAGATTTTCAGATAGTCACACGAAGTGGGAGAGTAGCACATCGTCCACCTCTCGATAGGCTATTTTCTGGTACAGTTTCTAGGAAGGAGATTCAGAGAGAGGATGATAAGATTTTGCGTCAACTGCGCACTACGCAGGCTCGCATATCCATTTTGGAGCCTATTGGCCTCATCTAGCACACATAGGGATGCATTGATCAGAGCTCTCAGTCAGATTAGAGTTGACATTGCTACCACCCTAGAGGGGCTGATTCACTTTTTGACAGTTGATTGGGCTACGTGCATTATGTTTTTCGACAATGACTTCCCACCAGAGGGGTCAAATCATGTTCGACCCTTGTTCATTGATGTTGCTTGTTCAGGCCGTAGAGTGTCGTCGATCTTGCTAGACAATGGCTCTGCCCTGAACGTTTGTCCTTTAGTTAAGCCATTGCCTTTAGTTTTTCTCCATCTGATTTTGGGCCATATACACATACCGTTAGAGCTTATAACGGGACTCAGAGGACAGTTATGGGTACTCTCACTGCACACGTTATGATTGGGTCAGTAAGATATTCCGTGCTTTTCCAGGTTTTAAGGATTCAGTCATCCTTTAACCTGCTTCTTGGTCATCCTTGGATTCATGAGGCTGGTTCCAAACCATATTCCCTTCATCAGAAGGTGAAGTTCATACACGAGGGTCGCGTTATCATGATACAGTTTAGCCGGAATGTTGTCACTTTTTTCGAGCCAATATTAGAGATTAGTCATAGTGAGGATGACTTGCATTTGATCGGGTTTAATTTCGATGAGGTTTAGGTTGTCAGTTTAGAGGATGACAGTAGAGATATGGTGCGTATGTCATTCGATCGATACAGTAGCACCTTGGTGCTTAACATGATGAGGGGCTTGTCTTATCTGCCCGACTTAGGATTGGGTCACCGCTAGCATGGACCACACGAGTTTACTTTCATAGTTGATCATGACATACCTTATGGGTTAGGTTACACTCCTACAAAGGAGGATGCACGTTACATGGCGCGACTATGCAAGGACAGAGTAAGGGCACACTTGTTTGGGGTTACATTTAATTACCCCCTTCACCCATACACCTTTCAATTGATTGATTACTTTGTCAGATGTTTAGATCATGCACCCCACATGGAGAGGATCGTTTGTATTTTAGAGGCTGTTGAGACTTAGGAGCTCCAACGGACCTGGGGGCAGATGTATTTGGGTATTGGGATCCCTGAGACACCTAATGTTATGATAGTTGCACCCTCGTAGCCCGACTGAGCTGATTCATGCCCAATTGGTGTCTCAGCTGATTCATGTCCAGCTGGTGCTCCTTGGATGAGGGAGTAATCAACAAAATTTATAACCTATTACACCATATACTAGGGTAGCAAAGAAAAAGCTACTATAGCATAGCGACTCTAGGATCGTTCATTGGGAAGGATTAGCAAATTATCAATGATATCAATTCAAAGTGAATTGGTAGTGTTTCATTTCAAGGTTAGCTTAAGAAATAAAACTCAAACCTTGATTGGTAAAGATTTAGATTCAAACTAACTAACAAAACAAGTAATGGGAATAACTTAGGAAGAAAAACATTCATTGGAGGGTCAGGTTCACTGGGGGTGGTTCCTCATGCAAAAGACATAGCTTCGGTCAGATGGTTCATTTCCTCGCGTTAGAGATTCAACATATAGTCAATTCTCTAACTGGTGTTGTACAGATACATCCTTTAATTAGATTTCAACTTTAATTATTTCATTGATGCAACTTGCAATGGTTCAAGTCTCTCACTAAGCCTTAACCATTCAAGGTGATCTTTAACCTTGGACTTCCGTTCTCAAGCTCGCAAGAGATAACTAATGGATGTCTCCTTGGAGTCCAAAAGCTTACCAAGTGTTGGCAATTCCAGAAAATCCTACCTTTAAGTCACCTCCCAGAGGCTCGTAAGGGGTAAACTAGTGCATCTCCATGATCGGAGATCACTTGCCTTACCAAGTGTTGGCCCAGGTGACTCTAAGGTGTTTTAAGTTAACTAAAAAGATAAAAATCACCAAAGAATTTCACTTCCTCTTCATTGATGGCTGAAACCACAAAGCTTTGTATTCTTGCACTTGGAACCTTCCCCGGCAACCTTAGCTCCAAGGAACTAAAGGTTTAGTTACTCATTCTCTGGGGAAAATTCCTCAGAGAGTGCATAACTTAGTAAGAAATAAAAAATAAAAAGTGAGAAGGTAAGGCAAAACAAAGGACCTGAACTTTACTTGCTTTTCCAAAACTTTACAAAGGGTCTCCTCCTTGAGAACAGGCTCTCGAGAGGAATTTATATGAACATAATACAAAACTAATTATTACATGGATAATTTACTCTTTTTACTAACTTAAAAGCTAAGGAATCTTGTAATTGGTGGCTTACAAGGAGAATTTTGGGATTTAGACAACAAAAATCTGATGGAAAATATCTCCCAATGTCGGTAACAAATATCGGGACGCACTAAGGACCATTTCGCAAGAGAAAATGATGTCTGCGAGATTTCGTAGACATACAAAAAGGGCTACGAAATCACTTCGCAGCAAAAAAGCTATTCTCGCAGGGCTGCGAAGTTGGCTTTCATCTTGATGTTCTCAGCTTCCAACTTGTCGCATATATCGGGCAACTTCAGGAGGAAATCCACCACACTGTACAAAAAGGCTGCGAAATCACTTCGCAACAAAAGGGTGATTTCGCAATACTTTGCAAAATGCTTCCTTCAGCTTAGAGTGATTGACTTGCGGTGGCTGTAACTTCTTCGTTTCAACTCCGAATTGCACACCGTTTGAAGCATTGGATTGTTAACTTCCTGATCTTTGAAATGGTATATAGCGTGTATCAATTTCCCTTTATAAAGTGCTCCAAAAGTGGCTGACACGATTGTCATCAAGAATATGCTTCATGGCAAGATTCTCTTTGCTTCTTCTCCTTGCATTCCGGATTTACTTATGGCAAATGACTTCCAAGCTTTAGTTCTTCATGTTTATAAGCTTCCAATTGCTTTGCCCAAGAATCCATATAACTCTCCTCAATCTCGGATTGCTTTGGTGATCAAAAGGCTATCAAAACACCAAAACTTAATACAATTTGATTAGAATTGATTGCAAGGTTCTTTAATATGCTAATTGGGTTAAAAGGCCATAACTACTACTCAAAAGTGTTTAAAAGGCTTAATTACAAGCTATCAAATAACACTTTTTGAGTAGTAATCACGAGCTAGAATGTTCTCCGTATGCTTCCTGGAGGTAGTTTCTGATTATGATATATTTATGGATACTGATGGAGTGACTCTGCCTGATGCTTGTACCAACGAGATGAACATGATAGGGATAGGCCTTATTCTCAATGCAGTCCCACACGATCCCCACTCTGATTTCGATTTTCAGAGTTTCTGTGATTGACACTGATGATGTGACTCTTTATGATGCTTGCACAGATGAGATGGATATGATTGGCACTGGTCGTATTTTGGATGTAGCCCCGCACAGGCCTCATTCTACTTTGGATATTTTTGGGGCTTTTATGCTTGAGATAGATGATGATGACTCTGTTACTATTGTTACTCTTGATGTTATTATTGTTGAGGGAGCATCCGATTCTATGGACCTACCTCTTTATTTTGACACTATGTTCGGGTTTGTCACCCGCTTTGATGATGTGACTAGTGGAAATAATAGTGATATGAGTGTTTTCGAGTATTCACTTGTGTCATTACATTTTCCCTTGATTGTACCACTAACACTCACGACATATATACATGATGTTGATGATGTGAGAGGCCCAGATGACCTATTGAGTGATCAATCGAATTTTGATTCAGATTCGGAGGAAATGAAAGTAACACCCGTTCCTGGTAGCACTAAGTTGGTAGATTTCGGGACCCTGATTAGCCAAGGGAGCTGAAGATTGGCACCTCCTTGTCTCCTAATGAGAGGAGCAGACTAATTAACTTGCTTAGGTCATACCTGGATGTATTTTCATGGTCATATAAGGACATGCCAAGCCTTGATCCCTTTATAGTCCAACATCACTTGCCCATTCTACCGCATGATAGACTAGTTAAGCAGAAATTGAGGAGATTACACCCTTGATAGAGTTTGCAGGTTAAGGAAGAGATTCAGAAATAGATGAGTGTTGGTTTCCTATCAGTGGTCGAATATCCTGAGCGGTTGGCTAATGTTGTCCATGTTCCTAAAAAGGACGTCAAAGTTATAGTCTATGTTGACTTTCAAGATCTGAGCAAGGCCAGTCCTAAGGATGATTTCCCCCTCCCACACATTGATATGTTGGTTGATAGTATTGCAGGGCATTCAATGTCATCATTTATGGATGGATTTTCTGGGTACAATAAGATTTTGATGGCTCCAAAGGATATAGAGAAGACTTCTTTCATCACTGAGTGGGGTACTTACTGCTACCGGGTTATGCCATTTGGGTTGAAGAATGCAAGGGCCACCTATCATAGAGCTGCTACTACTCTATTCCATGACATGATGTATAAAGATGTTGAGGTATATGTGGATGACATGATAGTGAAGTCTTGAGACAGGGTAGATCACTTAGCAGCCTTACAGAGATTCTTTGAGAGGACCAGATAGTTCAGGTTAAGGTTGAATCCCAAGAAGTGCACCTTTGGGGTAACTTCTGGGAAATTACTGGGGCATATCATTAGTGAGCGTGGTATAAAGGTTGATCCAGAAATATTAGAGCCATACTTGGCATGCCTGCTCCAAGGACTGAGAGAGAGATTAGAGGCTTTCTTGGCATATTATAGAATATTAGTCGTTTCATTGCCAGATTGACAGACATATGTGAGCCTATCTTTCATCTTCTGAGGAAGAGCCAACCTATAGTTTGGGATGATGATTGCCATCGTGCTTTCAAGAAGATTAAGGAGTGTCTCCTTTCTTCTCCAGTTTTAGTATCGCCTATGCTAGGGTGCCCTCTGCTTTTGTACTTGTTAGTATCAGACATTGCCATGGGATGCATGTTAGCTCAGCTCGATGATTTAGGACAAGAGTGAGCCATTTATTATCTGAGCAAGAGGATGCTTAAGTATGAGTGCAGATACATTATGATTGAGCGCCTTTGTTTGACACTAGTTTGGGGCCACTAGAAGGCTAACACACTATGTGACCGAGTATTCCATATTATTGGTCTCACGATTGATCCATTGAGATATCTGTTTGATGGGCCTATTTTGACTTGTAGGCTCATGAGATGGTTAGTGCTATTGACAGATTTTGACATTTAGTATGTCACGCAGAAATCAGTAAAATGGAGTGTTGTTGCAGATCATTTGGCTTCTTTGCTAGTATTTGATGACAGACCGATTGATGATGATTTCCCTGATGAGTAGTTTGTCTCAGTGATTAGTATTGTAGGATGGCGGTTGTACTTTGATGGTGCCGCCAATAAGTCAGGGTTTGGTATTGGCATCCTATTGATATCACCTCAGGGTGATCATATTCCCATATTAGTCTAGTTGGCATTCTCTGATCATCATCGGCTGACGAATAATGTTGTTGAGTATGAGACATGCATTACAAGTTTAGAGACTGAGCTTGATCTTAGGGTTGTACAGTTGGAAATCCACGGGGATTCCAACTTGGTTATTCAGCAAACTCAGGGTATTTGGAGGACTTAGGATGAGAAGTTGGAACCCTATCATGCTTATTTGGATTTGTTGGTTGATAGGTTTGAGAAGTTGAGATATATACATCTGCCCAGGTGTGGACCCTCACCCGATCCACCGACCAGCACGACTCGCTATTTTAAAGGTGAAAGAGAAAGTTGGTTTTCAAGTTTTGAAAAATTCGTCCTAGTGAGGAACGGTTTTGTTTGGAGTCGCCGCTTACTTTTTATTTTTATTTTTAAATGGGGAAAACTTAAGTAAGAACAAAAACCCTAACATGACTCTAGTAAGGAAAAAATGGTATGCGAAAACTAGATTCTAGGTCCAAGGATAAGGTTACCTATCGGGAAGGTACCTCATGCGAGGTAGCACCCCTCTAGGCTCAAAAGTCGATCTCTACTAACGAACTGGGCATATGGGAGAATGATTCGTTCCCAATTGGTGTACCTTGAGTTTGGTCCTCAGACAGGAGTAATCAACAAAATTTATAACCTATATCACCATGCACTAGGATAGCCTTAGCTAGTATAGCATAGTGGCTTTAGGATCGTTCACTGGGAAGGGTTTTCAACTTACAACTGATACCAATTCAAAGTTAAATTGGTGCTTTTTCATTTCAAGGTTAGCTTAAGAAGAAAACATAAACTTTAGTTGAAAAAGGATTTGTTTTAAGCTAACTAAAAAGAAAGTAATGGGAATTACTTATGAAGAAAAGTGTTCCTTGGAGTATTAGGTTCAATGGGGAGGCTCCTCATGCAAAAACAGAGCTCCGGTCACTTGAATCTTTTCCTCTCATTAGAGAATTAACATATAGTTAATTCTCTAACTGGTGTTGTACAGATGTTTCCCTTTAATGGATTTCAGCACTAATTCCCTCTCACTGATGCAACTTGCAATGGCTCGTGCCTTTCACTTAGCATTGTCCATTCAAGGTGATCATTAACCTTGGACTTCCCTTCTCAAGCTCGCAAGAGATAACTAATGGATGTCTCCTTAAAGTCCAAAAGCTTACCAAGTGTTGGCAATTCTAGAAAATCCTACCTTCAAGTCACCTCCCAAAGGCTTGCAAGAGATAAACTAGTGCATCTCCATGGACGGAGATCACTTGCCTTACCAAGTGTTGGCCCAGGTGAATTGAAGGTGTTTTAATTTAACTAAAAACATAGAAATCATTAATGGGTCAAACTTTCTCTTCATTAACAGCTGAAACAACAAAACTACCTATTCTTGCATTTGGGGCCTTTCCTAGCTACCTTAGCTCCAAGGAACTAAAACCCTAGCCACTCATTCTCTAAGGAAACATCCTCAGACCTTATTTGGCTAGTAAGAAAAATATAAATACAATCAAAACAAGTAGGTAAGGTAGAGCAAAGCTCTATATTTTACTTCCTGTCAAAACTATACATAAGTTGTGTCTGAGAACAAGCTCCCTGACATGTTACTATATAGGAAATTACAAACAATATATACGAAGCTATTTACCCTTTGTTATTGCTTAATAACTAAGGAATCCTATGATAGGTGGATTACAAGGAGAGAATGGGGATTTAGACATCAAATATCTAAAGCAAAAAATCTAAAAATGTCGGTTGCAAATATCGGGAAGCACTCAGGAGAATTTCACAGGTGTGCAAAATGGCTGCGAAATTTCGCAACCTAAAGGACACCATTTCGCAGCCAAAGGCTGATTTCACAACCATCCTCTTGTGATTTCGTAGCCAAAGGCTGATTTCGCAGCCCGCGAAATTGGCCTTCAGCTTGGTGTGATCAGATTCCAATGGCTCTAACTCCTTCATTTCAACTCCGAATTGTGCACCGTTTGAAGCGTTGGATTGCTGACTTCCCGAGCTTTAAAACGAAATATAGTATACATAAATTGAGCTCCAGAAAGTGCTCCAAAAGTGTCCAGCAGTTTCTGTACACTTGAATGCTTCATGTTAGATTTATCTCCTTGCTTTCCCTCCTTGCATTCATGATTTGATTATGGCAAAGGACTATAAAGCTTCAAAGTTTTGGTTCTTCATGTTACTGAGCTTCCCATTGCTTTGCCATGGATTCCTAAGAACTCTCCTCAATCTCAGATTGCTTTGGTGATCAAATTACTATCAAAAACACCAAAACTTACACAATTTGATTAGAAATGATTGCAAAGGTCCTTAATATGTTAATTGAGTTAAAAGGTAATAACTACTACTCAAAAGTGTTTAAAAGAGTTAATTACAAGCTATCAAATAGCACTTTTTAAGTAGTAATCACTCCCCCTAACCGACATATTGCTAGTCCCTTAGCAATAAAGGAGAGAAAAAGTAAACTAAAAGTAATATACTTTACAAGATCATGCTTATCACTTCAAAAAATTTTAAGTGGCATGATGATCAAACTCTCACATGGAACATTAAAGAAATATAAACTCAAATTTCAACAAGAGTTATCAAATACCTTGCTAATCACAATTCATAAAGAGAAGGCATTATGCAAATTGAAGCTTTAAAATCATTTCCACTTCCAAAGGACCAAACCTTACTCTTCCACAAAAATCTAAGTGTTAGTTGATAGTTTCCGAATATAGTATGCTAAACTAATCTCTCCCCCCAACCACCTCTTTTTCAACACTTAGCAAACTGACCAAATTTAATAGGCTAAGAACGCACCCTTTTGTGTCACAATTTTTTTTTTTATGTAGGAATACGAAGCTTAAAGGCATTCTTTTCTAAATTGTCCATGTAACGGGGGTCCATCGATGACTCCCAACCAATTAAGGTTTAGGCCATCAAGCTTTAAGGATCTTTCAACCACTAACTCCTCGGATTTTACCCCAGACTTTTGAGAATGAATTTTAATACCCAAGCACCTACAATATGTTAAACTCTACCTATTCACCCTTGTAACGAGCATTGAGGTCGGTGACTCCCAACCAATGAAGGCTTAAGGCACCAGGCTTTAAAGATTTTCACCATATACCCCTCAGACCTTGCTCGGGTTTCAAGGCAAGCAAACAATTTTTTTCCTTCTTTTCTTTTTTTTTTTTCAAAGGCTTATTGGCCTTTTATAAGGTGTCCCAACACTATTAAAATAAGGTCAAACGTACCAAGTCTAAATTTTCCTAAGTCAAGAGGGAAATAGTTTCTCATTTTATAATCGGAACCTATTGTGCACAGTGTGTGAATAGCTTAAAGTGGAAGAACTAAGGTTGAATTCAATAGAAGTTTCAACAATTCATCAACTTTAGTAAGCATAATATAAACTCTAAGTCAAGTGAAAAACAAAAATTCAATTTCTCCCATTTCAATTTGAAATTTTTTCCTTAATAACTGATGCGACTCATGGTAGCTTAGCTTTAAAGGCGTATCAACAAAATTTATACCTTGAATACTATTACTAAAGTAGCCAAGCTACTATAGCATAGTGGTTCTAGGATCGTTCACTGGGAAGGGTTTTCGCAAACACTAGTGATATTCAAATTAGGAAAATAGGTGATTTTCTTATGGATGTTAGCTTTAAAAGAAGATGCAAATATTTAAGAAAGATTTAAACTAATCTAAGCTAACATTAAAGACTAAAAGGAAATGGTGTAAAAACAAGTTTCTCAAAGATAGGATAGCTATGCTTTGGCTCTTATGCAAATTGGAAATCTCAGGATAGGCTCCTCGCATTGGGGTTGCAACTATGGTGATGCTTGCTTCCCGAACCGGTATGGATTTAGCAAATCAAGTTTTAATCCTTTAAAATGACAAAATAGATGGTAGTGAATTTCATCAATGGTTATTCACCTTAGACTTCCTTTGAATGGCTCGTAAGAGATAACTAATGGTCTAAAGCCAAAAGCTTACCAAATATTGGCAACTCAAAGTCATTCCAAGTGATAAACTCACCTTTCAATGGCCATTTGAAATTGGTTCTAATGGATTAATACAAAACTTGGAATTGAAAACCTCACCTTCCAATAGCTCGTAGGAGATAACTAATGGATAGAAATCCAAAAGCTTATCAAGTATTGGCCGTTGGAAGTTGTCCAAAGGAAATAAAAACCGAACTTTGCATTAATGAACCTTTAATGAAAAACGACTACTTACTTTCCGGGTGCGAGAAATTTCCATGGGATTGCATCCAATCCATCACATAACATCCATACTTTGAGAAACTAAAGGTTTTAGCCAATCATCCTCTAAGGAAAAGCCCTTAGAGGTTGTTTGGCTACTAAGAAAATAGAATAGTAAGGAGAAAAGAGAAAACGAGAGAGTGTAAAACGTAACCTATTCTATATTCTCTATTCTTCCATTCTATCTTCAAGAGGTGATTTCTACCCCTTATATAGTCTTTACAATTGCAAAAGCTTATGATTGGTTAGTTACAAGGATAGGAAAGGAAATTACATCACAAAATACAAAGGAAAATATCTAAAGTGGAGTCGGCAGAACAGAGCAAAATTCGCAACACGCATGGGTTATGCGAACTGAATGCGAACTGAATGCGAAATTCGCATTACACCTTGTGGAATGCGAAATTTTCGCATAACCTGGATCAGTTGGCTTCCGAAGGCCATATCTTCCTCATTTCAGCTCCAAATCGTGCATGGTTTGAAGCGTTGGATTCTTGACTTCAAGAGCTTTAAAATGGTATATAGCATGTAAAAATTGGACTTCGGGAAGTGCTCCAAAAGTGCGAAAGAAGACTGCAGCTGCTGTCCTCTTTGCTTCTCTTCACTTTGCTTGCTTTTCCTCTTTGCTTCTCTTTGCTTGTGCTCGTGTTTCCACTTGAAATTCAAGCTTGTAAATGTCCAAAATCCTTGCTTTAACTTGTCCAAGTAGCTCCTCCATCATTTGGCATGCTTGAATCGATTCATAAGCTGATAAAAACATGTAAACTTGCCACAAAATGGTTAAAACCAATTACTAAGGACCTTAATGAATTAATTGGGTTAAATGAATATGATTACTACTCAAAGGTGCTTAAAACCATTATAATTAGGTCTACAAAATAGCACTTTTTGGTAGTAATCACACCCCCCAACCGACTCATTGCTAGTCCCTTAGCAATGGAGGAGATAAAAACTAAGTAAACTATAATAATATACATAAAAGGAATCATGCAAATCACTCCAAAAAATGATATGAGTGGCATGATGGACATCCATGGATCAATAAAGATGTGAAACTCAACCTATAATAAGAGTTGTCAAAGCATTCACTTGATCATAGAGTACAAAGAATGGATATTATGCAAGTTTAAGCATCAAAAGAATTTCCACTCTCAAAAGATCCAAATCAAATCCTTCCACTAAAAGCTAAGTGTTAATGTGATTAGCTTCTGAGTATAGTATGGATAACTATCATCTCCCCCCAAACTAAGTCTTTCTTTAAGCTTAGCAACATTAACCATCTCTTGATAGGCTAGGAACGCACCTCTTATTCACAATTCTTTTCACTTACTAAACTTAACCAATTCACCCATGTAACAAGCAGAGGATCGGTGACTCCCAACCAATAAAGGCTTAGGGCACCAGGCTTTAAAGGCTTTCGCCACCCCTTCGGACCATGCTCAGGTTTCAAGGCAAGCAAAGAAGTTTATTCTATATTTTTTTTCTTTTTCTTTTTCTTTTTCTTTTTTTTTTTTTTATTTTTCAAAGACTCATTGGTCTTTATGAGGTGTCCCAACACTATTAAAGAGAGGTTAAAGGTGTCAAATTATGATTTCTCAAGCTTAGAGGGTGAGATAGTTTCACATCTTATAATCGGAACCTAGTGTATGTATGTGCGAATAGCTTAAGGTGGAAGAGATAAGTTTGCATGCAATGGGAGTTTCAACAATTCGTCAACTTATAGAAGAGCATAATACAAACTCTAAGACTCATGTAATCAAGTTGAAACTCTACTTCTCTCATTTAATTTTGAGAGTTAATCCTTAATATCCATGGAGTTTAAAGCAAAAATTTTAAAATTTAAACAAAAAGTAGCTAATTTAACTAAGTATGATAAAAATTTAAACTAATACTTACTTCCTCATCTCTCCCCCCAACCGAGATGAACATTGTCCTCAATGTTTGAATCGAAAATAAGGAGGAAGGAAGTGGTACCTCATGTGATGTGGACTTGGAGTTGAGAAGGTTGAACCACCTATTTCAAAATTCAAAAATTGAATGAGAGAGGAATTTATACTAAATATTTACAAAAATGATGAGTGGGCCCCACTTTGAGCAGCTGAGGACAAGGCTCAAAGGGTTGGGATTGGGGAGGGTAGGGATGAAGAAGCTCAAAAATTCACACAAGGGAAGGGTGGTGCAAAAAATTCGCACAAGGGGGGGTGTTATGCGAATTTCGCATAACACAAGGTGGAATGCGAAAATTTCGCATATGGGGGAAGGTAATGCGAATTTCGCATTTGCACTATTCACATGGTGGAATGCGAAATTTTCGCATTTGCACTATTCACACGCTCACTTGATGTTTTGAAGCTCATTCAAATTGTGGAAATTTTTGGCTTTTGAGGGTGGGAAATGCTAGCTAAGGTAAGAAAAGGATTTTTCATGGTGAATAGGCTTGGAAATTGGAGCTTTTTCATGAAGAAATTTTGAAAATTGGAGCTCCTCTACCCGGCGGCCATGGGTTCTCTTTGAAGAAAACGTGGCTTGAATGCTTAGCTTGAGGTTTTGGATTGGTAAGTACAAGGCTGAAATTGGTTGATCGGAAGAGATGTTGAGAGAAATGAAGAACCTTAGCATTTGAAGATGAGAACACGGCCTTTAAAGAGGAAATGCAAATTTCGCATTACACCTTGGTTATGCGAAAATTTCGCATTCCTGTGAGTACCCTGACAGAGAGCATGGTTTTGAAAATTTGTCCCAAAAACGAATTCGCATATGGTTCGCATATGGTTCGCATTCCTGTGAAATTCGCATAAGGGATTTTGGGAAGGGACCGAGAGCATGCATTTTTGAAAATTGGTACAAAAGCATTTTCGCATAAGGGGTGTGTTATGCGAAAATTTCGCATAACAGGAAGTGTTGTGCGAAAATGGCTGAAACTTGGTTTTTTCTCCCCTGTTTTGCCTTGCTTTCACCATTTTCCCTTGTTTTCACCATAATTTCATTCTTCAAGCTTTCCTACCTGCATGAACACTTCAAAACTCATCTTAAAAACATATTAAAACTAAATTAAAGCTAAAAATTCAAACTAAAACATGCATAAATTTAAAGAAAACATAGAATTTAAATGAAGCTGATAGCATGTACCCCAAAAAGAAGATGAACTATTTAGCTCATCCTCACTCACACACCCACTTCATGTTGAATTCCCCCTGGATCCCAAACAAAATTGGCATCCTTCCCATTTGGTCCACGGGAATTCGTTTCTCTTCTCTTCCCCGGAGAAGTGGATGCTTTAAAGGGTTCAAGTAACCCTTTGTCATCTTGAACCTTATGATTTTCAATGGAAGGTTGGTCCATAGAGTTGTCATAGCAATCCCCCACCAAAGTGTCGATCATCAACACTTTCCTTGATCTTTTTGCATTGGTTCCTTGAAGGTTATGGTGGGGTTGAGGAGGAAGCTTCCTTTTCCCCCTTGCTATGTCGAGATTGGTGAGCTTCTCAATGGAGTCTTGAACTTTTTCTATCCTTAGTGATAGATCATTATAAACCCCCTCCATTCTTACATTCATTGAACTCTCCATATTATCAATCTTTTCATTAAGATGAGAGTTGATCTTTTGTTGCTCACCTACAAAGTCCTCCATGAATTTGCTTATCTTCAAAATGGCTTGCTCCAATGAAGATGTACTCATTGATGGTTGAGGTTGAGGTTGGGTTGCAAGGTTGGGATGGTTATTCCAACTTGAGGTGTAGGAGCTTTGGTAACCGTACATGTCTCTCATAGTTGGAATGGTAGGGCACTCCCCTACCGTATGCTCATATGAATCATCTCCATTCAAAGCATACTTACTACCCCATTGACTTTGTTGAACTTGCCTTTTCCCCAATTCAATCCGATCCCTCATGGATAAATATGCAAATTTGTCCTTCTCATGATCATAATGAGAGCTTTGATCTTCATGTGGAATTTCCATTTCTAAAAAAATGATATTCAACTAAGGTGCTTTTCTTCAACTTGTACCAGGATTCCCTCTTGGTCTCGAATCCAACAAGGAATGCACAAATTGAAATTAAAACAAAAATAAAATAAAAGAGAATAAAAAAAATTAACTAAAAAAGACTACTAAAAAAAATTATAAGAAAACTCACCAAACTTGTGATGAAGATCACAAGTTACCCTTAATGGTTGCTTCACTATGCTTGTGGCACCTTCCCCGGCAACGGCGCCATTTGATGCGACTCATGGTAGCTTAGCTTTAAAGGCGTATCAACAAAATTTATACCTTGAATACTATTACTAAAGTAGCCAAGCTACTATAGCATAGTGGTTCTAGGATCGTTCTCACCGGGAAGGGTTTTCGCAAACACTAGTGATATTCAAATTAGGAAAATAGGTGATTTTCTTATGGATGTTAGCTTTAAAAGAAGATGCAAATATTTAAGAAAGATTTAAACTAATCTAAGCTAACATTAAAGACTAAAAGGAAATGGTGTAAAAACAAGTTTCTCAAAGATAGGATAGCTATGCTTTGGCTCTTATGCAAATTGGAAATCTCAGGATAGGCTCCTCGCATTGGGGTTGCAACTATGGTGATGCTTGCTTCCCGAACCGGTATGGATTTAGCAAATCAAGTTTTAATCCTTTAAAATGACAAAATAGATGGTAGTGAATTTCATCAATGGTTATTCACCTTAGACTTCCTTTGAATGGCTCGTAAGAGATAACTAATGGTCTAAAGCCAAAAGCTTACCAAATATTGGCAACTCAAAGTCATTCCAAGTGATAAACTCACCTTTCAATGGCCATTTGAAATTGGTTCTAATGGATTAATACAAAACTTGGAATTGAAAACCTCACCTTCCAATAGCTCGTAGGAGATAACTAATGGATAGAAATCCAAAAGCTTATCAAGTATTGGCCGTTGGAAGTTGTCCAAAGGAAATAAAAACCGAACTTTGCATTAATGAACCTTTAATGAAAAACGACTACTTACTTTCCGGGTGCGAGAAATTTCCATGGGATTGCATCCAATCCATCACATAACATCCATACTTTGAGAAACTAAAGGTTTTAGCCAATCATCCTCTAAGGAAAAGCCCTTAGAGGTTGTTTGGCTACTAAGAAAATAGAATAGTAAGGAGAAAAGAGAAAACGAGAGAGTGTAAAACGTAACCTATTCTATATTCTCTATTCTTCCATTCTATCTTCAAGAGGTGATTTCTACCCCTTATATAGTCTTTACAATTGCAAAAGCTTATGATTGGTTAGTTACAAGGATAGGAAAGGAAATTACATCACAAAATACAAAGGAAAATATCTAAAGTGGAGTCGGCAGAACAGAGCAAAATTCGCAACACGCATGGGTTATGCGAACTGAATGCGAACTGAATGCGAAATTCGCATTACACCTTGTGGAATGCGAAATTTTCGCATAACCTGGATCAGTTGGCTTCCGAAGGCCATATCTTCCTCATTTCAGCTCCAAATCGTGCATGGTTTGAAGCGTTGGATTCTTGACTTCAAGAGCTTTAAAATGGTATATAGCATGTAAAAATTGGACTTCGGGAAGTGCTCCAAAAGTGCGAAAGAAGACTGCAGCTGCTGTCCTCTTTGCTTCTCTTCACTTTGCTTGCTTTTCCTCTTTGCTTCTCTTTGCTTGTGCTCGTGTTTCCACTTGAAATTCAAGCTTGTAAATGTCCAAAATCCTTGCTTTAACTTGTCCAAGTAGCTCCTCCATCATTTGGCATGCTTGAATCGATTCATAAGCTGATAAAAACATGTAAACTTGCCACAAAATGGTTAAAACCAATTACTAAGGACCTTAATGAATTAATTGGGTTAAATGAATATGATTACTACTCAAAGGTGCTTAAAACCATTATAATTAGGTCTACAAAATAGCACTTTTTGGTAGTAATCAATAACCATGGAGAGTAGAATATAAAAACTTTTTAAATTTTTTATAAAAAATAAATAAATAAAACTAAATTATCAAAATAACTTAGCATTAACAACAAAAACTTCCTTCCTCAACTCTCTCCCCAACCAAGCTGAACATTGTCCTCAATATGGCATGAGCGATTGAGATTATAGGGAGGAAGTGGTACCTCCTGAGTGATATAAATTTCGAGTATTGATTGGAGAAACCACATGTTTTAAAAACAATAAAAGATATGAGTAGAGGAAATAAAATAAAATAATGCTAAGAGTGATAAAAAAGTGATAGATTTGTATTACTTCATTTCATGAAAGTACAAAAAGAGAACAAGTAATACAACTAATCCGAATATATGAAATATCAAAAGCATGGGATTTCAAGTGCTACTATGATAAGGAAATACATAAAGGAAATACAGAATCGAAATATGTAAAGGAAACTAGGCAAATGATCAGATGGTGGCTAGAGGATAATGTGGAGATGATGGCTCAACTGCCTCTGTCTCTTCTGTAGTGGGCTCCTCAGGAGGCATAGTCTGATATAAGAAAGGAGGGGCCTGGGCTGGCTTTGATGGGATAGGAATGGGGTGCTCAAGAGGTGATATAATACCCAGATGATGTTGAATCTGCCTCAGGATGGCAGTGTGTTGGGTCTGAGTGGCTATAATATGCTCCTGATGAGCACTAAGAGCTGTGATATGCTGAGTGAGGATGCTATAAGAGGTGGCCAATGCCTGGAAAGTGTGGCATAGGCCTCTATACTCGATAATGGGTATAGAAATCCTTGGCTCAGATGAAGGAGATGGCTCTGATATGGGTGGAATAACGGGGGGAGTCCGTGGTATGGCCTGAGGAGCAGAGGGTGCAACCTCAGGACTAGGCTCTGGAGAGGCCATTGCAAGGGCTGGTGCTCTGGTATCTCAACCGGCTGTGGCTCCTCTGGCTGCTCTGGATGTGGAATCTCTGGATGCTCTGGTCCAGCAGGGGCTCCCTGGTCTGCACCATAGTGTCACAAGATGATTCAAATGACCCTCCCCATAGCTTATATAGGATGTGAGAAGCTTCTAGAGACCCTTGGAGACATCCACACTTAGCCACTAGTGGGAAGAGTGTGGAAGGTTCTAGAAATGCCTAGAGAAGTCCACAAAACTCTACACTATGGTAGAAGGCATGAGAAGGGTCCAAAGCTTTCTAGAGAAATCTAGAAGTCTCTTGTATATAGGCTTGTACATAGAATAGTGTAGGACATTCTAGAATATTCATGAATTGTAAGGAACCCTCCAAGGTTCTAGAGAGTTCCATTGGTGCCTATAAATAGGTGAGGGCCTCATTTGGCCAAGGCACCAAGCAAGTGAGCTTCCAAGCACTTGTAAAGGCTTCCTTGAGTAATAAGAGCTTCCATTCTTTAAAAGTTGCCTACTACAACATCTCAAGCTTCCGAGTCGTGAGCATCTTAGCCGAGCAAGCTAAGTGTCGGGGGTAAGGCTGACTTAGCAAGATCAAGTGTCTTGATTGCCTAAGTGCCGCACGAGCTTAGGAAACGACTAAGTCCGTGACAAGTGGTATCAGAGCGCGGCTACGAAGCGGGCATAAGGGAAGCATGTCGGGCTCTAACGTGGAGGAGACTAGCAAACAAACCCGTGGGAGGGAGGTCGAGCCTACTGCACGGGGTAGGGGCAGAGGTAAGAAGGATACATCTCGTGATATTGTTGCCAACATGGAGGCAAGGTTAGCCAAGGTGGAGCTAGCCATGGCAGACACCCGGGAAGGGGTGGACTTGATCGAGTAAGGCATGGAGAAGGGCTTAGAGGATCTAAGGGAGCAGATCCAAGACCTTCGCGAGGGGGTGGTGGTCTCGCAAGTTCAGCCGGTGTCACACGAGGAGTTCATGTCCTTCCAAGACAAGGTCATGAGCATGTTCGCTAGTGTGGAGTCAAGGATGGAGGCCTTGACTGCACGAGTGGAGGCCCGAGACCAAGAGATTCGAAAAGAGTTGGCCATCTATAAGACCGCTGTATCAGCATGAGTATTGGCCACTCATGAGGCACCAAGGGTGGAGGTGCCCAAGCCACATGCGTTCAGTGGCAAGAGGGATGCCAAGGAACTGGATAACTTCTTATGGCACATGGAGCGTTACTTTGAGGCAATTGCATTGATGGATGAAGCCACTAAGGTACGCACCGCAACCCTCTACCTCACCAATAATGCTACTCTATGGTGGTGCCGACATTTTGCCGATATAGAGAGAGGGACGTGCACCATAGACACATGGGATGCCTTTAAGAGAGAAATCAAGAGGCAATTCTATCCTGAAGACATGGCTTACCTAGCAAGGAAGAGTTTGAAGCGTCTCAAGCACACGGGCTCGATCCGTGAGTATGTCAAAGAATTCTCTACTCTTATGCTTGAGATACCTAATATGGTTGAGGAGGAGCTACTGTTTAACTTCATGGACAACTTGCAAAGTTGGGCCGAGAAAGAGTTGAGGAGACGTGGTGTCCAAGACCTAGCCACGACCATGGCAGTAGCCGAGTCCTTGGTGGATTATAGAAGGGGAGACTCCTCCAAGCCTAAGCCACCATCCAAGGGTAACCAGGCCAAAGGTGGGGGAGACAAGAGGTCGCAACGCCACACTTCTAAGGAAGGATCAAGCAAGGGCCCTAGTGGCAAGGATGGCAAAGGCAAGGACAAGCGAAAGGAGTTCATACCCAGGACCAATTGCTTCCTATGCGATGGTCCGCACTGGGCACGGGACTGCCCTAAGAGGAAGGCTTTAAATGCTATGATCGAGGAAAAGGAGCAGGAAGGCGATGCTAAGGTGGGTTCGTTGCAGCTCCTAAATGCCCTTAAGGCCAAGCCGATGCCTAAGACGACTCAAAGCAAAGGGCTGATGTATGTGGAGGCCCTTGTGAATGGGAAGGCCACCAAGGCCTTGGTGGACACAGGGTGCCACTCACAACTTTGTCTCGGAGGAGGAGGCAAGAAGATTGGAGCTCCAAGCATCCAAGGAAAGAGGATGGCTCAAGGTAGTCAATTCAGCCACCAAGCCATCACATGGAGTAGCTCGCGGGGTGATTATGCACATCGGCTCGTGGGAAAGAAGGGTCGACTTCACAGTGGCACCCATGGACGACTTCAAGATGGTGTTAGGAATGGACTTCCTACAGAAGGTCAAGGCCGTGCCACTACCTTTTCTACGCTCAATGGCTATCCTAGAGGAGGAAAAGCCATGCATGGTCCCTACGGTCACTGAAGGTACGCTTAAGACCCCTATGCTATCCGCTATGCAAGTAAAGAAGGGGTTAAAGAGGGAAAAGGTGACCTACCTTGCCACCCTGAAGGAAGAAAGGGATGATGGGTCGGGAGAACCCATTCCTAAAGAAATCGAGGGGGTCCTTGATGAGTTCAAGGACGTGGTGCCACCCGAGTTGCCTAAAAGACTTCCTCCTAGGAGAGAAGAAGATCACAAGATTGAGTTGGAGCCGAGAGCCAAGCCCCCTGCTATGGGGCCATATAGGATGGCACCACCTGAGTTGCAGGAACTAAGGAGACAACTTAAGGAGTTGCTAGACGCGGGGTTCATCCAACCATCCAAGGCTCCCTATGGCGCGCCGGTCTTGTTTCAAAAGAAACACGATGGATCCCTACGGATGTGTATCGACTACCGGGCACTCAACAAGGTGACGGTGAAGAACAAGTATCCCATCCCGCTCATTGCTGACTTGTTCGATCAACTTGGAAGGGCAAGGTACTTCACGAAGCTGGACTTAAGGTCAGGCTACTACCAAGTCAGGATTGCGGAGGGAGATGAGCCGAAGACTACGTGTGTGACCAGGTATGGCTCATATGAGTTCTTAGTGATGCCTTTCGGACTCACCAATGCCCCAACAACGTTCTTGCACCCTCATGAACAAGATCTTCCACCCATACTTGGACAAGTTCGTGGTGGTGTACTTGGATGACATAGTCATCTATAGTAACACTCTAAAGGAGCACGAAGAACACTTGAGGAAGGTCTTTAAGATCTTGAGGCAGAACGAGCTATACGTGAAGAAGGAGAAGTGTTCGTTTGCTAAGGAGGAAGTGAGCTTCCTTGGGCATCACATCAGAGATGGCAAGCTAATGATGGATAATAGCAAGGTGAAGGCCATCCAAGAATGGGATCCACCAACCAAGGTACCTCAACTCAGATCTTTCCTTGGTTTAGTTAATTACTACCGGCGGTTCATAAAGGGTTATTCGGCAAGGACTGCTCCACTCACTGATCTTCTTAAGAAGAACAAGGCATGGGAATGGGATGAAAGGTGCCAACGAGCCTTTGAGGACCTGAAGAAGGTTGTGACTGAAGAGCCAGTGTTGGCACTACCCGACCACACCAAAGTCTTTGAGGTACACATAGATGCCTCAGACTTCGCTATTAGGGGAGTACTTATGCAAGAAAGGCACCCAATCACATTTGAGAGTCGCAAGCTAAACAACACGGAGAGGCATTACACGGTGCAAGAAAAGGAAATGATTGCCATCGTCCATTGCTTGCGCACTTGGAGGCACTATCTGCTAGGGTCTCACTTCATAGTGAAGACCGACAATGTTGCCACTAGCTACTTCCAGACACAGAAGAAGCTAAGCCCTAAACAAGCTAGGTGGCAAGACTTCCTAGCCGAGTTTGACTATACGCTGGAGTATAAGCTGGGAAGTGCTAATCATGTGGTCGACGCCCTAAGCCGCAAAGCGGAGCTAGCGTCTATGACGAGTCAACCTCAAGGAGACATAATAGATCTTCTAAGGGAAAGACTACAACGTGATCCAGTGGCTAAGAGCCTCATCACCCTAGCTCATGAAGGGAAGACCAAGCGGTTTTGGGTGGAGGACGACCTACTCTACACTAAGGGGAGACGACTCTACGTGCCTAAGTGGAGAAACATAAGACGGAATGTAATTAAGGAGTGCCACGACACCAAGTGGGCTGGGCACCCAGGACAACGACGCATGAGGGCATTACTCGAGTTAGCTTACTATTGGCCTCAAATACGGGATGAGGTTGAGGCCTACATGAGAACTTGTCTTGTGTGTTAACAAGATAAGGTGGAGCAACGACAACCTAGAGGCCTGTTGGAACCATTACCAATAGTAGAGCGCCCATGGGACAGCGTCACCATGGACTTCATCATCGGGCTGCCCAAGTCAGAGGGCAATGACTCTATCATAGTGGTAGTGGACAGGTTCTCTAAATATGCGACCTTCATAGCAGCCCCTACTGACTGCACTGCGGAGGAGACGACAAGACTATTCTTAAAGCCCGTAGTCAAGTATTGGGGATTGCCTAAGTATATTATCAGTGATTGCGATCCGCGTTTCACTAGGAAATTTTGGACGAAGCTCTTCAAGCTTATGGGTTCGGACCTTCACTTCTCCACCAGCTTTTACCCACAGACAGATGGGCAGACTGAGAGGGTGAACACCGAGCTGGAGCTGTACTTGAGGCACTCTGTGAGTGCCAACCAGAGGGATTGGGCTAAGTTGCTAGATATAGCCCAGTTCTCATACAACTTGCAAAGGAGTGAGGCGACCAACAAGAGCCCGTTCGAGCTAGCCATAGGGCAGCAACCCTTAACTCTTCACACGCTAACGATAGGCTAGACGGGGAAAAGTCCAGCGGCTTTCAAGTTTGCGAAGGGGTGGCATGAGCAAGCTGACATAGCACGCTCATACTTGGACAAGGCCGCTAAGAAAATGAAGAAGTGGGCTGACAAGAAGCGACGTCACACGGAGTACAAGGTCGGAGACATGGTGCTTGTCAAGCTTCTTCCTCAACAATTCAAATCCCTAAGGCCAGTGCATAAGGGCCTTGTGAGGAGGTATGAAGGACCCTTCCCTATACTTGGAAAGGTCGGCAAGGTGTCCTACAAAGTGGAGTTACCGCCAAGGTTAAAGATTCACCCTGTCTTCCACGTGAGTTACTTGAAACCATATCATGAAGACAAGGATGATCCAAGCTGAGGGCTTTCTAAGAGGGCACCTACAGCGGTTGTGACCTCCTATGATAAGGAGGTGGAACACATCATTGCAGACCGAATCATCAGAAGGCGTGGTGTGCCTCCTACTAAGAGTACTTAGTGAAATGGAAGGGACAACCAGAAAGCGAGGTTAGCTGGGAGCCAACAAATGCACTATGGCAATTCCAAGAGCAGATTGAGCGGTTTCAGGCAGAAGACATGACGAGGACGTTTGTGGCTTAGGTGGGGGAGAGTGTCACAAGATGCTTCAAATGACCCTCCCCATGGCTTATATAGGAGGTGAGAAGCTTCTAGAGACCCTTGGAGACATCCACACTTAGCCACTAGTGGGAAGAGTGTGGAAGGTTCTAGAAATGCCTAGAGAAGTCCACAAAACTCTACACTATGGTAGAAGGCATGAGAAGGGTCCAAAGCTTTCTAGAGAAATCTAGAAGTCTCTTGTATATAGGCTTGTATATAGAATAGTGTAGGACATTCTAGAATATTCATGAATCGTAAGGAACCCTCCGAGGTTCTAGAGAGTTCCATTGGTGCCTATAAATAGGTAAGGGCCTCATTTGGCCAAGGCACCAAGTGAGTGAGCTTCCAAGCACTTGTAAAGGCTTCCTTGAGTAATAAGAGCTTCCATTCTTTAAAAGTTGCCTACTACAACTTCTCAAGCTTTCGAGTCGTGAGCATCTTAGCCTAGCAAGCTAAGTATTGGGGGTAAGGCTGACTTAGCAAGATCGAGTGTCTTGATTTGCTTAAGTGCCGCACGAGCTTAGGAAACGACTAAGTCCGTGACAATAGGCTGTCATACTCGTCCATTTGTCGAGAGTGAATATCTCTCGACAAATGCGTTTACGCTCAAGCTAAGGCTTTGCTGGGTATCCTAAATGCTCCAAAATCTGGCATAATAATCTGGGGGAAGAGAAGTGGAATAGCATCCGCTCGAAGTAGCTTCCTCCTATGGACCTTCTCTTCAAAGAATAGAAGAGTGGCCATGATGAGATGATGAGGGCTAAAGAAGTATCCCTCAGATATCCTGAACAGCGCCTTTAGCAAAACTCCTCTCCTCTGCACCCAATGCTGAAGTGGAAAGATGTTATGGCGCGGGAGTGCTTCAATGAAGAACATGCTTGGAGGGAGCTCATTCCTCAAGATATACTGGCGCGAGGATGCTCCTTTGGATAGAATATGAACTATGTTGCTCTATGCAGGATGAGTCCAGACTAGAAAATCCTCTGGACATGCTGGCTCATAAGGAATACGGAGTGCCTCTGCTATATGTCGGGCTCCCAAAATACCATGGCGTCCGTCTATGGTGAAGTGGATGACTGTAGGATCTCGGAACTGGTGTGTGGTCATGGACTGATAGAAGTCCAATGCCACGCAAGGATAGAAAAAATCCCTGGGAGTCAGCAAGTGCTCCATATGGTACCTCTGTAGCAGACGAAAAGAATCCCTGAGCTCAGGTTGAAGTCTGAAAGTGGTTGTGTCAAAACAAAGGTCGGAGTGGAATGGCCTTGCCCTGTAATCCAAATTACCTTTAATTGGTGGCTGAGTAACCATGGGGCGTCTGATAACCACCTCAAGAGTCATGCCTGAGGGAATCTGAGACTCCTTGGCTGGTGGCTAAGACGGCTGAGGCTTTTTAACAGGTGGTGGAGATGGCTGAGGCTCTTGATTCATGCTTTAAAGATGGCTCTATTAAATTAATTGGCTCTGAGACCTTGGCTTTCTTCTTTGGGGGACCGCTACCTAATTTTTGGGCTCGGGAAGAGCTCGCCCTGGCCATGGTAAGTGACCTCCTTGTCTGATAGCGCCTCACAAGAGGACTCATGGGTGCGTCCTTAATCGGAGGTGGGACTACCGATGGCCGCAGAGGCTCGGGTGTGGCAGCTTGGACAAGGGTCTCTCTTGGGATTCGCAAGCGAGATGATGGGGATGAGGACTTAGCTTCTCGAGTTCTAGCCATGATTGACTCAGAGAAGACAGCTGGAGGTGTGCGCAGCTTAGGTCAGGTGGATGAGGGGGGTGCAGACGGGAGGTTGCTCTGGCTTGGCTCCTCTTTGGTACCTATTTGAAGTTTAAATGACTGGTTAAAAATGAAAAGAGGAATTTATAACGTTTAAAAAGGATGCCAAGGGATGGTTTTCATTTTCGCAGCAGATAGGCAATTTTGCAGCGGGGGGTCGATTTCGCAGCTGCGAAACCACTTGCGAAACCACTTGCGAAATGGGGGCTCGGCTGGGAAATTTGGAGTTTTTAGGCGTGGAGGATTTCGCAAGCATTTCGCAGCTGCGAAATGAGGTGGGGGCCTGCGAAATGGCACTCGTGTGCCAAAGGGTCGTTTCGCAGTTGTGAAAATTTTTGCAGAGGGGGGTATGAGGCTGCGAAATCATTTCGCAGCCATGGGGCGATTTCGCAGCAGAGGCTTGGGGGCTGCGAAATTATTTCGCAACCAAGGGCCATTTTCGCAGGGGCCCTTTTTAGGCTGCAAAATTTCGCCAGACCTTGGATTTTGCTTGCTTTTGAGCTCCTCTTGATTCCTAAAGACCTTCCTTCAATTTCTTTGCAATTCCTCCTGATTTTGATCATTCAAAAAGATTAAGTTACATATAAATAAGACTATTTAAGACCAAAATTAAAACCAAAACAATATATAAAGCTTATAAATTAACACAATTAAACAAAAAATATGGACTTTGGTGAAACCAAGTCCATCTAACCTTTTTCTAATTAGGCTTTCTGTGGCTTAAGGAGGTTGATTTCCTCTTTTTCTTGTTTGAATGGCTCAATGAATGGCTTGAGACGATGACCATTGACTTTAAAAGTGTCAGTGCTATTAGAATTCAGTAATTCCACTACTCCATTGAGATGCACTTGGTGAATAATGAAAGGGCCTATCCATCTTGACTTGAGCTTCCCAGGAAAGATATGGAGCCTTGAATCATAAAGTAAGACTCTTTGTCCTTTCCGGAATTCTTTGTTGGAGATTAATTGATCATACCACCTCTTCATCCTCTGTTTTGCAACTTTGGAATTGATGTAAGCATCATTTCTTAATTCCTCCATCTCATTAAGGTCTAAGCACCTCTTTGCCCCAGCTTTGATCAAGTCCATGTTTAACCTCTTGATTGCCCACCAAGCCTTATATTCAACTTCCACAGGGAGATGGCATGCTTTGCCATAGACTAGGCGATAGGGAGACATGCCAAGAATAGTCTTGTAAGCTGTTCTATATGCCCATAATGAATCATGAAGCTTAATAGACCAATTTTTTCTGCTTGTGATCACCACCTTCATCAATATGTTCTTGATTTCCCCGTTTGCTAGCTCCACTTGCCCGAAAGTCTGAGGGTGATAAGGTGTAGCTACCTTATGCTTCACTCCATACTTGGCTAATAGGGTTTCAAAAGGTTTGTTGCAAAAATGAGTACTTCCATCACTGATTATGGCCTTAGGCACCCCAAATCTTGAGAAGATGTTCTCTTTGAGAAACTTAAGAACCACCCTGTGATCATTATGTTTACAGGGGATTGCCTCAACCCATTTAGAAACATAGTCTACCCCCACCAAGAAATAAGAGTTACCAAAAGACATTGAGAAAGGTCCCATGAAGTCAATACCCCAAACATCAAAGATATCAACTATTAGGATGGTGTTCATGGGCATTTGATTTCTTCTTGTAAGCTTCCCGAGCCTTTGGCATCTATCACAGCTCCTACACATGGTGTGGGCATCTTTGAAAAGTGATGGCCTAGTAAACCTTGATTGCAACACCTTCATGGCTATTTTCTGAGAGGCAAAGTGGCTTCCACATGCATTCTCATGGCAATGGCTGAGGATTCCTTGTTGCTCTTCTTCAAGGACACACTTCCTTATTATCTGATCTGAACAATACTTGAAAAGAAAAGGCTCTTCCCAATAATAAGCATGAATCTTTGCAAAGAAGCGCTTCCTATCTTGTACTTTCCACTCACTTGGAACTTCACCAGTAACCAAATAGTTAGCAATATGAGCATACGAAGGAGTTTTCTCTAGCAACATAAGTGATTCCTCAGGAAAGTCATCATTAATAGGTAAGACATGGGAATTGTGTGTTATAGCCAACCTTGAAAGGTGGTCAGCTACCACATTCTCCACTCCTTTCTTGTCTCTGATTTGGAGATCGAACTCTTGTAATAAAAGAATCCATCTGATCAACCTTGCTTTTGCATCTTGCTTTGTCAATAAATACTTCAAGGCCCCTACCAAATAAGCACGAAACTTGTCTAAGGCAAACACCACAGCTAACAATTCTTTCTCTGTAGTTGGTAGTTCCTTTGAGCTTCATTCAATGTCTTGCTTGCATAGTAGACCACATAGGGTTTCCCATCTTCTCTTTGGCCAAGCACAACTCCTATAGCAAAGTCACTGGCATCACACATTACTTTAAAGGGTAGTTGCCAGTTGGGAACCCTCACTATTGGAGCAATTGTCAAGAATTGTTTCAATTGATCAAAACTCTTTTGACATCTTTTATCCCATGTAAACTTAGCATCCTTAGCCAAGAGTTCACAAAGAGGCTTTGAAAGCTTAGAGAAGTCTTTTATAAAGCTCCTATAGAACCCTGCATGGCCAAGGAATTACCTTACTCCTTTTGCAGTTGTTGGGGATGACAATTTGACAATAAGTTCCACCTTTGCTTTGTCAACTTCAATGCCTTTCTCGGAGATGATATGGAAAAGGACAATTCCTTGATGTACCATAAAGTGGCATTTCTCCCAATTGAGCACCAAGTCCTTTTCAATGCATCTGTTAAGAACCGCTTCTAAATTGACTAAGCATTCTTCAAATGTACATCCATATATGGTGATATCATCCATCAAAACCTCCATAATTCCTTCCACCATATCACTAAAGATACTAAGCGTACATATTTGGAATGTTGCAGGTGCATTGCATAAACCAAATGGCATTCTTCTGTAGGCATATGTTCCAAATGGACATGTGAAAGTGGTCTTCTCCTGATCTTCAACATCCATTTCAATTTGAAAATACCCGGAGTACCCGTCCAAGAAACAATAGAAAGGATGGCCAGAGACTCTCTTCAACGCTTGATCAATAAATGGCAGTGGAAAATGATTTTTCCTTGTCACGACATCCAATTTTCTATAATCAATACACACCCTCCAACCTGAAGTGAGGCGTGTAGCAATTTCTTTTCCCTTTTCATTTTGAACCACAGTAATCCCTGACTTCTTTGGTACCACTTGAGTAGGACTCACCCAAGGGCTGTCAGATATGGGATAGATAATACCTACTTGAAGTAGCTTCAGCACCTTAGCTCGCACCATTTCTTGCAAATGAGGATTCAATCTTCTTTGAGGTTGACGAATTGGTTTAGCTTCATCCTCCATATACATATGATGTGTACAAACCAAAGGACTAATGCCTTTCAAGTCAAATATTTGTCATCCTATTGCTTTATTACACCTCTTAAGAACTTCAAGTAGAGAAATCTCCTGATGAGTAGTAAGAGATGAAGAAATAACAACAGGGCATTGTTTATTTTCTTCCAGGTATGTGTATTTCAACTCTATGGGTAGAGGCTTCAAATTGAGCTTTGGAATCTCTTCCTTAATAGCCTCTTGTGCCTCCTCTTTATTGAACAAAGGTAGAATCTCTTCTCTTCTCCTCCAACCTTGTAGAGTAGCAAGCACATCAGAGGATTCAGGCAACCCTTCTTTAAGATCCCCAAGACTTTCATTCAACTTGTCTTGCATATTCTTATTACAATGCTCCTCCACTAGAGTGTTGATTCGTTCCCAATTGGTGTCACGGCTGATTCATGTCCAACTGGTGTCGCTTGATTTTGGTCCTCAGGGAGTAATCAACAAAATTTATAACCTATTACACCATGTACTAGGATAGCCTTAGCTAGCATAGCATAGTGGCTCTAGGGTCGTCACTGGGATGGGTTTTCACTTCACAATTGATATTAATTCAAAGATGAATTGGTGCCTTTTTATTTCAAGGTTAGCTTTAAAAGAAAGCATAAAGATGTTTGAAAAAGGATTGGTTTTAAGCTAACAAAAAATAATAGTAACTGATTTTACTTACAAAGAAAAGTGCCTCTTGGAGTTTAGATCACTAGGCTTAGGTTCCTTATACAAAAAGAGAGTTCCGGTCACTTGTTTCTTTTTCCTCGCATTAGAGAATTAACATATAGTTAATTCTCTAACCGGTGTGGTACATATGCTTCCCCTTAATGGGTTCAAACACTAAATCCCTCTCACTGATGCATCTTGTAATGGCTCATGCCTCTCACCTAGCACTTGCCATTCAAGGTGATCTTTAACCTTGGATTACCCATCAAAAGCTTGCAAGAGATAACTAATGGATGTTTCCTTAGAGTCCAAAAGCTTACAAAGTGTTGGCTATTCTAGAAAATCCTACCTTCAAACCACCTCCCAATGGCTCGCAAGAGATAAACTAGTGTATCTCAGTGGACGGAGACCACTTGCCTTATCAAGTGTTGGCCCAAGCGAATTGAAGGCATTTTAAGTTAACTAAAAAGATAAAAACCATTAATGGGTTACACTTTCACTTCATTAAAAACTAAAACAACAAAACTTCCAATTTATGCATGTGGAAACTTACCCGGCTTTCTTCACTCCAAGAGACGAAGAGCCTAGCCTCTCATCCTCTGAGGAAAAATCCTCAGAATTTGATTGGCTAGAATGAAAAAGAACTAGAAAACAAAAATATGAAGGAAAAACAGAGCAAGTGCTCTGTAAAATATATTTTTTCCTCTCGTCGATTACATGATGATATATGATGATATATGTGTAAAGAAAATTACAAACTATATATAAAAGGTTATTCACCCTTTGTTCTTGCTTAAAGACTAAGGAATCATATGATAGGTGGGTTACAAGGAGAGTTTGGGGATTTAGACATCAAATATCTAAAGCAAAATATCTCAAAATGTTAGTCACAAATATCGGGAAGCTTCAGGAGAAATTCCGTTGCACTGTGAAAAATGGATGCGAAATTTTCGTAGCAAAAGGACAACATTTTCATAGCCCAAGGCTGATTTTGCAGCCGTGCAAAAATTTCCTTCAGCTTGGAGTGATCTGCTTGTAATGGCTGTAACTCCTTCATTTCAACTCCGAATCATGCACCGTTTGAAGCATTGGATTTTTGACTTCCTAAGCTTCGAAAAATTAAACTCCAGGAAGTGCTCCAAAAGTGGCTGACATGACTGTCATCAAGAATGCTTCATGGCAGATTTCTCTTTGCTTCCCCTCCTTGCATTCCGGATTTGCTTATGGGAAAGGACTTTAAAGCTTTAGTTCTTCATGTTTCTGAGCTTTCCATTGCCTTGCCATGGATACCAAAGAACTCTCCTCAATCTTGGATTGCTTTGGTGATCAAAAAGCTATCAAAAGCACCAAAACTTACATAATTTGATTAGAAAGGATTGCAAGGGTCCTTAATATGTTAATTGGGTTAAAAGGTAATAACTACTACTCAAAAGTGTTTAAAAGAGTTATTTACAAGCTATCAAATAGTACTTTTTGAGTAGTAATCAAGTGTCAATAATGCATACCTCTTTTGGACCTTCTTCTTCTTCTTCCGGAGTGATTAGCCTTTTAGACATATAAAAGATATTGAGCTCAAGTGTCATGTTGCCAAAAGTGAGTTGCATAAGTCCATTCCTACAATTGATGATTGCATTTAATGTAGCAAGGAATGACCTTCCAAGGATGATAGGAACATAATTAGCTTCCTTAACAAAGGGGTCCGTATCAAGAATAACAAAATCTACTGGATAGTAGAAATTATCAACTTGAACTAAGACATCTTCTATTATCTCCCTTGGAATTTTCACTGATCTGTCAGCTAACGATAGAGTAATTGATGTTGGCTTCAATTCACCAAGTCCCAATTGCTTGTAGACAGAGTATGGTAACAAATTCACACTTGCTCCTAAGTCTAACAAAGCTTTCTCCACTACCTTTCCTCCAATCATGACTGAAATGGTAGGACATCCCAGATCTTTGTACTTCAAAGGAAACTTGCATTGTATGATAGCACTTACTTGCTCCGTCAAGAAGGCTTTCTTATTCACATTCAACCCTCTTTTGATAGTGCACAAGTCCTTTAGGAATTTTGCATACGTTGGAACTTGTTTAATCATATCCAGCAATGGAATATTGACTTTCACTTGTCTCAATACTTCAAGGATTTCTGATGCATTTCTAATCCCCTTTTTCCCATGCAAAGCTTGAGGAAAAGGTGGAGATGTGTGTTTCTTCATCATTTCTTCCTTAATAAGCTCTTTCTCTGGATTTGCATTCACTATTGAATCATGGTCTTCTTTCCCTTCAGTGATATCTTTCTTCTTTTCTTTCATTTCCTCCATCTTCTTTGTCTCTTCTTCTTCTTCTGTTCAACATGTGGCTTGGGTTGGCAACTCAACCTTTTTACCACTCCTTAGAGTGATCAAGGCTTTGACATTTCTCACCTGTGAAGATTCTCCCTCATGAGTTTCCACTTCATGGATACCCTTGGGGTTTTGGTGAGGTGGAGAAGGAAATCTTCCCTTCTCTTGCACTGTGTTCAAATTAGTGAGCCTTGAGATTGAGTATTGGAGATTATCTATCTTCTGAGATAAGTCATTTTGCATCCCATCCATCATTTTATTCAATGTATTCTCTACACTATCAATTCTTTAACTGAGTTGAGCATTGATGGATTTTTGGTCTCCAACAAAATCTCCCACAACCTTGCTGAGATTCACTATTGCTTGTTCAAGACTTGAAGCTTGTTGAGATGGTTGAGCCAGCTGTTGGTACTGAGGTACTCTTGGCTTCCATGAAAAATTTGGATGGTTCCTCCAACTTGAGTTGTAAGTATTACCATACGAAGCATTGTTATTGGGTCTGAATTGTCCAATGACATTTGCTTGATCTCCAAACATTTCTCTAGCAATTGGAATTGTAGGGCACTCCTCCACCAAGTGTTCATAAGATTGACAAATAGAACATGGCTTTACTTGCACTGGTGTTTCAGCAATAGCTTGCACTTCATGCATCTTTTTCAGTTCTAGTTCCTCCAATCTTCTTGTCATAGCTACAAATTTTGCTTTCATATCAACATCTTCATTCAAGGTATACATCCCAACCTTAGCATTGAAAGCATTTGGTTGAGACTTCATCTTCCCCACTTCTCCTTTGTTCGATTCATCCCATCCCCTTGAAACTTCAGCCACATAACTCAAGAAATCCATAGCTTTCTCCGGATTCTTACTCATGAAATCTCCTCCACACATTGTCTCGAGGAGTTGCTTCATTGAGGAAGACATCCCATCATAGAAATAACTCACCAACATCCATGTATCAAAACCATGGTGAGGACAAGCATTGATGGCTTCCATGTATCTTTCCCAACACTCATAGAATTTCTCATTCTCTTTAGCTGAGAAGTTTGAAATTTGTCTTTTCAAGTCATTTGTTCTATGAGTAGGAAAGAAATTCTTGAGGAATTCAGCTTGTAAATCAGTCCAAGTACGGATACTCCTTGGCCTTAAAGAATTAAGCCAAATCTTGGCCTTATCCTTTAAAGTAAAAGGAAATAGCTTAAGCCTCATCAAGTTGATTGAAGCTCCTTCCTCTTGGAATGTATTACAAACACCTTCAAATTCCTTGATATGTGCATAGGGATTCTCACTTTCCATCCCATGGAAAGTTGGTGGAAGTGGAACAATATGTGGTCTGATCACTAGTTGCTTTGTAGGGGGCACTATACAGGATGGTGCACTCATACGAGGTGAATGCATGCAGTCCCTCATTGATATGAATTCATTGGGATTGTCCTGATGACCATGATGACTATGCTAATCTTCAGGTGTAGTTTCCATGATATTCAAGCTCAATTCCAATTCCTTGTTATGAAGTGTTTCACGTTTAACAAGCCTTCCTCCACTATCTCGTATCCAATTTGGCATACACAACTAGTATCAACTGTAACAAAAACAAAAACAAAAGAAAAGAAAAGAAAACAAGGCTACAAAAAGACTTAGATTAACTAAAATTAAATTAAAAGATATGTTAGAACATGAACAAGTGAAAGAAACAATTAAAATAGTTAGTAAAATGAAAGAAACATCACCAAACTTGTGATGAAAATCACAAGTAATATGAAATAATATCACTATGAAGTTAGCACCTTCCCCGGCAACGGCGCCATTTGATTCGTTCCCAATTGGTGTACCTTGAGTTTGGTCCTCAGACAGGAGCAATCAACAAAATTTATAACCTATATCACCATGCACTAGGATAGCCTTAGCTAGTATAGCACAATGGCTCTAGGGTCGTTCATTGGGAAGGGTTTTCAACTTGCTATTGACATTAATTCAAACTTGAATTGATGCTTTTTCATTTCAAGGTTAGCTTAAGAAGAAAACATAAACTTTGGTTGAAAAAGGATTTGTTTTAAGCTAACTAAAAGAAAGTAATGGGAATTACTTATGAAGAAAAGCGTTCCTTGGAGTTTTAGGTTCACTGGGAGGCTCCTCATGCAAAAATAGAGCTCCGGTCACTTGAATCTTTTCCTCGCATTAGAGAATTAACATATAGTTAATTCTCTAACCGGTGTTATACAGATGTTTCCCTTTTATGGATTTCAACACTAATTCCCTCTCACTGATGCAACTTGCAATGGCTCGTGCCTCTCACCTAGCATTTTCCATTCAAGGTGATCATTAACCTTGGACTTCCCTTTTCAAGCTCGTAAGAGATAACTAATGGATGTCTCCTTAGAGTCAAAAAACTAACCAAGTGTTGGCAATTCTAGAAAATCCTGCCTTCAAGTCACCTCCCAAAGGCTCGCAAGAGATAAACTAGTGCATCTCCATGGACGGAGATCACTTGCCTTACCAAGTGTTGGCCTAGGTGAATTGAAGGTGTTTTAAGTTAACTAAAAACATAGAAATTCTTAATGGGTCACACTTTCTCTTCATTAACAGCTGAAACAACAAAACTACCTATTCTTGCATTCGGGGCCTTTCCCGGCTATCTTAGCTCCAAGGAACTAAAAGCCTAGCCACTCATTCTCTGAGAAAACATCCTCAGACCTTGTTTGGCTAGTAAGAAAAATATAAATACAATCAAAACGAGTAGGTAAGGTAGAGCAAAACTCTGTATTTTACTTCCTTTCAAAACTATACACAAGTTGTGTCTGAGAACAAGCTGCCCGACACATTACTGTAATGGAAATTACAAACAATATATACGAGGCTATTTACCCTTTGTTCTTGCTTAATAACTAAGGAATCCTATGATAGGTGGATTACAAGGAGAGAATGGGGATTTAGACATCAAATATCTAAAGCAAAACATATAAAAATGTCGGTCGCAAATATCAAGAAGCACTCAGGAGAATTTCGCAGGTGTGCAAGATGGCTGCGAAATTTTGCAACCTGAAGGACACCATTTCGCAGCCATCCTCTTGTGATTTCGCAGCCCGCGAAATTGGCCTTTAGCTTGGTGTGATCAGCTTCTAATGGCTCTAACTCCTTCATTTCAATCTCGAATTGTGCACCGTTTGAAGCGTTGGATTACTGACTTCCAGAGCTTCAAAATGACATATAGTATGCATAAATTAAGCTCTAGGAAGTGCTCCAAAAGTGTCCAATAGTGGTTGTCTTCTTGAATGCTTCATGTTAGATTTCTCTCTTTGCTTTCCCTCCTTGCATTCATGATTTGCTTATGGGAAAGGACTATAAATCTTCAAAGCTTTGGTTCTTCATGTTACTAAGCTTCCCATTGCTTTTCCATGGATTCCAAAGAACTCTCCTCAATCTTGGATTGCTTTGGTGATCAAATTACTATAAAAAACACCAAAACTTACACAATTTGATTAGAAATGATTGCAAAGGTCCTTAATATGTTAATTGAGTTAAAAGGTAATAACTACTACTCAAAATTGTTTAAAAGAGTTAATTACAAGCTATCAAATAGCACTTTTTTAGTACTACTCAGAGAATATGGCTCAAAGATCAAACAAACCTTGAGCTAAACAAATTACATGAATTACATAGACCCGCCTAGTATTTAGCATGCACATACACTCAACAAGTCAAAATTAGAGTGCATACCTGAGGTCCCCAGCCAAGCGCTGCATAAGAGGTCTGTCAGTAAGCTCAAATGCATAACAAATATACATAGCAATCATGCACCAAGCATTCATGTGAATTTCATTATCCAAAGCCAAAGTGCATACCTATGGTCCCCAACCATGCGCTGCAAGGAAAAGGTGAGGTAAGTAATACAAGCATACAACATGCAATCTCAATCAAACATCAACTCTCACACCTAAAAGGGAGGGAAGTAGGTTCAAATGAAATAAATAGTTTTCTTTCTTTTCCTCACATTCCTCTAAATTCCATCGAACCAAACCATGCTCGCTTGATGCGACTCCGACTCATGGTAGCTTAGCTTTAAAGGCGTATCAACAAAATTTATACCTTAAATACTATTACTAAAGTAGCCAAGCTACTATAACATAGTGGTTCTAGGATCGTTCACTGGGAAGGGTTTTCGCAAACACAAGTGATATTCAAATTAGGAAAATAGGTGATTTTCTTATGGATGTTAGCTTTAAAAGAAGATGAAAATGTTTTAGAAAGATTTAAACTAATCTAAGCTAACATTAAAGACTAAAATAAAAGGGTGTAAAAACAAGTTTCTCAAAGATAGGATAGCTATGCTCTGGCTCTTATGCAAATTGGAAATCTCAGGATAGGCTCCTCGCGTTGGGGTTGCAACTATGGTGATGCTTGCTTCCCGAACCGGTATGGATTTAGCAAATCAAGTTTTAATCCTTTAAAATGACAAAATAGATGGTAGTGAATTTCATCAATGGTTATTCACCTTAGACTTCCTTTGAATGGCTCGTAAGAGATAACTAATGGTCTAAAGCCAAAAGCTTACCAAATATTGGCAACTCAAAGTCATTCCGGGTGATAAACTCACCTTTCAATGGCCATTTGAAATTGGTTCTAACGGATTAATACAAAACTTGGAATTGAAAACCTCACCTTCCAATAGCTCGTAGGAGATAACTAATGGATAGAAATCCAAAAGCTTATCAAGTATTGGCCGTTGGAAGTTGTCCAAAGGAAATAAAAACCAAACTTTGCATTAATGAACCTTTAATGAAAAACGTCTACCTTACCTTCCGGGTGTGAGAAATTTCCATGGGATTGCATCCAATCCATCACATAACATCCATACTTTGAGAAACTAAAGGTTTTAGCCAATCATCCTCTGAGGAAAAGCCCTTAGAGGCTGTTTGGCTACTAAGAAAATAAAATAGTGAAGAGAAAAGAGAAAACGAGAGAGTGTAAAAACGTAACCTATATTCTATATCATATATTCTCTATTCTATTCCAAGAGGTGATTTCCACCCCTTATATAGTCTTTACAATTGCAAAAGCTTATGATTGGTTAGTTACAAGGATAAGAAAGGAAATTACATCACAAAATAAAAAGGAAAATATCTAAAGTGGAGTCGGCAAAACAGAGCAAAATTCGCGTGGGTTATGCGAACGTAATGCGAATGTAATGCGAATTTCGCATTACACCTTGTGGAATGCGAAATTTTCGCATAACCTGGAGCAGTTGGCTTCCGAAGGCCATATCTTCCTCATTTCAGCTCCAAATCGTACACGGTTTGAAGCGTTGGATTCTTGACTTCAAGAGCTTTAAAATGGTATATAGCGTGTAAAAATTGGACTTCGGGAAGTACTCCAAAAGTGCGAAAGAAGACTGCAGCTGCTGTCCTCTTTGCTTCTCTTCACTTTGCTTGCTTTTCCTCTTTGCTTCTCTTTGCTTGTGCTCGTGTTTCCACTTGAAATTCAAGCTTGTAAACGTCCAAAATCCTTGCTTTAACTTGTCCAAGTAGCTGCTCCATCATTTGGCATGCTTGAATCGATTCATAAGCTGATAAAAACATGTAAACTTGCCACAAAATGGTTAAAACCAATTACTAAGGACCTTAATGAATTAATTGGGTTACATGAATATGATTACTACTCAAAGGTGCTTAAAACCATTATAATTAGGTCTACAAAATAGCACTTTTTGGTAGTAATCACACCCCCCAACCGACTCATTGCTAGTCCCTTAGCAATGGAGGAGATAAAAACTAAGTAAACTATAATAATATACATAAAAGGGATCATGCAAATCACTCCAAAAAATGATATGAGTGGCATGATGGACATCCATGGATCAATAAAGATGTGAAACTCAACCTATAATAAGAGTTGTCAAAGCATTCACTTGATCATAGAGTACAAAGAATGGATATTATGCAAGTTTAAGCATCAAAAGAATTTCCACTCTCAAAAGATCCAAATCAAATCCTTCCACTAAAAGCTAAGTGTTAATGTGATTAGCTTCCAAGTATAGTATGGATAACTATCATCTCCCCCCAACCTAAGTCTTTCTTTAAGCTTAGCAAAATTAACCATCTCTTGATAGGCTAGGAACGCACCTCTTATTCACAATTCTTTTGACTTACTAAACTTAACCAAGTCACCCATGTAACAAGTAGAGGATCGGTGACTCCCAACCAATAAAGGCTTAGGGCACCAGGCTTTAAAGGCTTTTGCCACCCCTTCGGACCATGCTCAGGTTTCAAGGCAAGCAAAGAAGTTTATTCTATATATATATTTTTTTTCTTTTTCTTTTTCTTTTTTTTTTCAAAGACTCATTGGTCTTTATGAGGTGTCCCAACACTATTAAAGAGAGGTTAAAGGTATCAAATTATGATTTCTCAAGCTTAGAGGGTGAGATAGTTTCACATCTTATAATCGGAATCTAATGTATGTGTGTGCGAATAGCTTAAGGTGGAAGAAATAAGTTTGCATGCAATGGGAGTTTCAACAATTCATCAACTTTTAGAAGAGCATAATAAAAACTCTAAGACTCATGTAATCAAGTTGAAACTCGACTTCTCTCATTTAATTTTGAGAGTTAATCCTTAATATCCATGGAGTTTAAAGCAAAAATTTTAAAATTTAAACAAAAAGCAGCTAATTTAACTAAGTATGATAAAAATTTAAACTAATACTTACTTCCTCATCTCTCCCCCCAACCGAGATGAACATTGTCCTCAATGTTTGAATCGAAAATAAGAAGGAAGGAAGTGGTACCTCATGTGATGTGGACTTGGAATTGAGAAGGTTGAACCACCTGTTTCAAAATTCAAAAATTGAATGAGAGAGGAATTTATACTAAATATTTACAAAAATGATGAGTGGGCCCCACTTTGAGCAGCTGAGGACAAGGCTCAAAGGCTTGGGATTGGGGAGGGTAGGGATGAAGAAGCTCAAAAATTGGCACAAGGGAAGGGTGGTGAGAAAAATTCGCACAAGGGGGGGTGTTATGCGAATTTCGCATAACACAAGGTGGAATGCGAAAATTTCGCATATGGGGGGAAGGTAATGCGAATTTCGCATTTGCACTATTCACATGGTGGAATGCGAAAATTTCGCATTTGCACTATTCACACGCCCACTTGATGTTTTGAAGCTCATTCAAATTGTGGAAATTTTTGGCTTTTGAGGGTGGGAAGTGCTGGCTAAGGTAAGAAAAGGATTTTTCATGGTGAATAGGCTTGGAAATTGGAGCTTTTTCATGAAGAAATTTTTAATATTGGAGCTCCTCTACCCGGCACCATGGGTTCTCTTTGAAGAAAACGTGGCTTGAATGCTTAGCTTAAGGTTTTGAATTGGTGAATACAAGGCTGAAATTGGTTGATCGGAAGAGATGTTGAGAGAAATGAAGAACCTTAGCATTTGAAGATGAGAACACGACCTTTAAAGAGGAAGTGCAAATTTCGCATTACACCTTGGTTATGCGAAAATTTCGCATTCCTGTGAGTACCCAGACAGAGAGCATGGTTTTGAAAATTTGTCCCAAAAATGAATTCGCATATGGTTCGCATAAGGTTCGCATTCCTGTGAAATTCGCATAAGGGATTTTGGGAAGGGACCGAGAGCATGTTTTTTTTGAAATTGCCACAAAAGCATTTTCGCATAAGGGGTGTGTTATGCGAAAATTTCGCATAACATGGTGTGTTATGCAAAAATGGCTGAGACTTGGTTTTTTCTCCCATGTTTTGCCTTGTTTTCACCATGACTTCATTCTTCAAGCTTTCCTACCTGCATGAACACTTCAAAACTCATCTTAAAAACATATTAAAACTAAATTAAAGCTAAGAATTCAAACTAATATATGCATAAATTAAAAAAAACATAGAATTTAAATGAAGCTGATAGCATGTACCCCAAAAAGAAGATGAACTATTTAGCTCATCCTCACTCACACACCCACTTCATGTTGAATTCCCCCTGGATCCCAAACAAAATTGGCATCCTTCCCATTTGGTCCAAGGGAATTCGTTTCTCTTCTCTTCCCCGGAGAAGTCGATGCTTTAAAGGATTCAGGTAACCCTTTATCATCTTGAACCTTATGATTTTCAATGGAAGGTTGGTCCATAGAGTTGTCATAGCAATCCCCCACCAAAGTGTCGATCATCAACACTTTCCTTGATCTTTTTGCATTCGTTCCTTGAAGGTTATGGTGAGGTTGAGGAGGAAGCTTCCTTTTCCCCCTTGCTATGTCGAGATTGGTGAGCTTCTCAATGGAGTCTTAAACTTTTTCTATCCTTAATGATAGATCATTATAAACCCCCTCCATTCTTACATTTATTGAACTCTCCATATTATCAATCTTTTCATTAAGATGAGAGTTGATCTTTCGTTGCTCACCTACAAAGTCCTCCATGACTTTGCTTATCTTCAAAATGGCTTGCTCCAATGAAGATTTACTCATTGATGGTTGAGGTTGAGGTTGGGTTGCAAGGTTGGGATGGTTTATATACTCAAATGAAGTTGGCATGGCTTGTGGTTGTGCTTCAGTATGCACATTCCTCAATTCAAACTTTTCTATCCTTCTAGCCATAGATGCTAGCTTTGCCTTCATGCTCATGTCTTCATTCAAAACATACTTACTACCCCATTGGCTTTGTTGAACTTGCCTTTTCCCTAACTCAATCCGATCCCTCATGGATAGGTATGCAAATTTGTCCTTCTCATGATCATAATGAGAGCTTTGATCTTCATGTGGAATTTCCATTTCTAAAAAAAATGATATTCAACTAAGGCTCTTTTCTTCAACTTGTACCAGGGTTCCCTCTTGGTCTCGAATCCAACAAGGAATGCACAAATTGAAATTAATACAAAAATAAAAGAAAAGAGAATAAAAAAAAATTTAACTAAATAAAAACTAAACTAAAAAAAAAAAATTATAAGAAAACTCACCAAACTTGTGATGAAGATCACAAGTTACCCTTAATGGCTACTTCACTGTGCTTGTGGCACCTTCCCCGGCAACGGCGCCATTTGATGCGACTCGAGCAACGGCGCCATTTGATTCATCCCCGGCAACGGCGCCATTTGATGCGACTCATGGTAGCTTAGCTTTAAAGGCGTATCAACAAAATTTATACCTTAAATACTATTACTAAAGTAGCCAAGCTACTATAGCATAGTGGTTCTAGGATCGTTCACTGGGAAGGGTTTTCGCAAACACAAGTGATATTCAAATTAGGAAAATAGGTGATTTTCTTATGGATGTTAGCTTTAAAAGAAGATGAAAATGTTTTAGAAAGATTTAAACTAATCTAAGCTAACATTAAAGACTAAAATAAAAGGGTGTAAAAACAAGTTTCTCAAAGATAGGATAGCTATGCTCTGGCTCTTATGCAAATTGGAAATCTCAGGATAGGCTCCTCGCGTTGGGGTTGCAACTATGGTGATGCTTGCTTCCCGAACCGGTATGGATTTAGCAAATCAAGTTTTAATCCTTTAAAATGACAAAATAGATGGTAGTGAATTTCATCAATGGTTATTCACCTTAGACTTCCTTTGAATGGCTCGTAAGAGATAACTAATGGTCTAAAGCCAAAAGCTTACCAAATATTGGCAACTCAAAGTCATTCCGGTGATAAACTCACCTTTCAATGGCCATTTGAAATTGGTTCTAACGGATTAATACAAAACTTGGAATTGAAAACCTCACCTTCCAATAGCTCGTAGGAGATAACTAATGGATAGAAATCCAAAAGCTTATCAAGTATTGGCCGTTGGAAGTTGTCCAAAGGAAATAAAAACCAAACTTTGCATTAATGAACCTTTAATGAAAAACGTCTACCTTACCTTCCGGGTGTGAGAAATTTCCATGGGATTGCATCCAATCCATCACATAACATCCATACTTTGAGAAACTAAAGGTTTTAGCCAATCATCCTCTGAGGAAAAGCCCTTAGAGGCTGTTTGGCTACTAAGAAAATAAAATAGTGAAGAGAAAAGAGAAAACGAGAGAGTGTAAAAACGTAACCTATATTCTATATCATATATTCTCTATTCTATTCCAAGAGGTGATTTCCACCCCTTATATAGTCTTTACAATTGCAAAAGCTTATGATTGGTTAGTTACAAGGATAAGAAAGGAAATTACATCACAAAATACAAAGGAAAATATCTAAAGTGGAGTCGGCAAAATAGAGCAAAATTCGCGTGGGTTATGCAAACGTAATGCGAATGGAATGCGAATTTCGCATTACACCTTGTGGAATGCGAAATTTTCGCATAACCTGGAGCAGTTGGCTTCCGAAGGCCATATCTTCCTCATTTCAGCTCGAAATCATGTACGGTTTGAAGCGTTGGATTCTTGACTTCAAGAGCTTTAAAATGGTATATAGCATGTAAAAATTGGACTTCGGGAAGTACTCCAAAAGTGCGAAAGAAGACTGCAGCTGCTGTCCTCTTTGCTTCTCTTCACTTTGCTTGCTTTTCCTCTTTGCTTCTCTTTGCTTGTGCTCGTGTTTCCACTTGAAATTCAAGCTTGTAAACATCCAAAATCCTTGCTTTAACTTGTCCAAGTAGCTCCTCCATCATTTGGCATGCTTGAATCGATTCATAAGCTGATAAAAACATGTAAACTTGCCACAAAATGGTTAAAACCAATTACTAAGGACCTTAATGAATTAATTGGGTTACATGAATATGATTACTACTCAAAGGTTTTTAAAACCATTATAATTAGGTCTACAAAATAGCACTTTTTGGTAGTAATCATCGCTTAACCCACATTCTTGCCATCCATCAAGTGGACTCACATGAAATCTAACCAAACCAAACTCTGACCCTAAAGGTGGCCCATAAGTGCCTTGGAGCCTAAGGGCTTAAGCCACAACAAAAATGGGGGTCAAAACATGCTAAAACTAAGACTACCTAGCAGAACTGATTTCCAACCGATTCAACTGATTGAGAAAAATTTTGGAACTTTACTAGCAGATTCCTCAAAGATTAAGGAATCTAAAAAAAAAACGGCGCCCAATTTTGAGCCCGGATGAGGGAGAACCGGCTGAGACAATGCAATGTGCTTATAAAATGGGGTTGCCGAGCAGAACTTGTTGAACTGGTTCCCAACTGGTCTAACTAATTGAGAAAATTTCTGAAACTTTACCCGCAGATTCCTTGAAGAACAAGGAATCCAAAAAAAAAAAAAAAACGGCGCTCAATTTCGAGCCCGGATAAGGGAGAACCTACCGAAACAATGCAATGTGATCCTTGTAGAAGGTTAAACTCGAGCCACCAAACCTTATTAAAACTAAGGCCACGGAGCTCACTAATCAACCAACAATGCAACCCCCCAAACTTAAGAAACCTAGCTGAAAATTTGGCCACACGGACATCGGCATGTGACTACTTAAATCCCCTGAAACCAAACTAAAATTTCATTCACATGAAGCCTCTCACCTACAGCTACTTAAATCCCATGGAATAAACCAAAATTTCAGCCTCCCATAGCCTATGAATTTAGATGAAATTCAGCCACCTAAAGCCCCCCCAATGCAGCTACTAGAATCACCAAGAAGCAAACCAAAATTTTAGCTACATGGAACCTCTACATGTAGCCATAAGACCTGGGGTTTAAGTCCAAATTATTGATGGCTGGTCCCAAATTAAAAAAAAAATAGAAAAGATCATGGAGACCCTTTTTCAATACCAAGCAAGGGAGGTTTCAAGAAAAACCAAGTGATAGAAACGCCCATACATACATAGCCACCTGAATAGAGAAGAAAATCTAAAAGGAAAGGAATGAGATACCAGAATCAGTGCTTACCAGATTGTTCTCCCGTCAAGAAGATCCTTCTCCACACTCTGTTCTTTTCCCTCACCAAACTTGGATAGAATTTCCCCCCAAAAAAAAGGCCAAGCAAAAGGTCCTTCTCTCTTTCTATTCTGACTTTTTATACCAGAACCCTTGCTCCTCCCACTTTCACCTTCATTTTTCCCTCCTTTAGCTCTAGAAAGTGCCCTCATCAACCTCAAAAATCAGCTCCATAAACACTTCTCACAGTCATGAGGTGAGCTTCTCTCTCCACATTTACTCCCTTATTTCACCACCAAGAATCCATATGGATTCATGATGGACTGCTGATTCGCGTGTAACTCCAGTTGGGTCATTTAATAAAAAAAATTTATAAAACCTATGACCTCATACTAGCATAGCAAAGCTACTATAGTATAGTGGCTCTAGGGTCGAACTCTGGGATGGGTTTTCATTCTACCAGTGATATACTCAAGATTAGAAATTGAATTTAATGATTTCCTTTATCAAAAACTTAAAGTTTAAAAGAAAATAAAATTTGTTTTGAAAGTGTTTGAAACTAAACTAACATAAACTAAGTAAAAATGGAAAAGAAAGAAAGTCTCCCAGAGCTAAGGATTGCTAGGATCAAGTTCAGAATGCAAAGTGGAAAATTCTGGAATTTTCTCCTCGCATTGGGGATTTAACCTATAGTTATTTCCCGAACCGGTATAGGTTTAACAATGAAGATTTAATCCATAAAAAGTCAATAGAAATGGTAGTCAAGGTCCATTAATGGCTTTAGACACTATGGGTCTTCACCTTAAACCACTTTCCAATGGCTCGTACATGATAACTAATGGACTGATATGGATCTAGCAACAAGCATCCACAAAGACTTGAAGCTTACCATGTATTGGCCATTCAAAGTGATTCTAAGGGATTTAAAGCAAAACTTTGGATTTAGAAGCCATTTATGAACTCCAACTACCTGTATTTAATGCACGGGAGTTTTCCACCTTTGCATCTGGACTTTTCACCTAGCTTCCTTCACTCCAAGAAACTATAAGTTTAGCCTCTCATCCTCCGAGAAAACATCCTCAGAGGTCGTTTGGCTTCCGAGAAAAAGAAAATAGTAAAAAGAAAAGAGAATCGAGAGAGCTCTGTATATATTCTAAGTGTAAAACGTAACACATATATTAGTTGTTCTTCAAGAGGTGATTTCCACCCCTTATATAGTCTTTACAAAAGCAAAAGCTTGTGATTGGTTAGTTACAAGGATAAGAAAGGAAATTACATCAAAAAATACATAAGAAAATATTTAAAGTGGAGTCGGCAAAAATAGAGGAAAATTTGCACCACGCATGGGTTGTGCGAATTTGGAAGGTGTAGTGCGAATTTGGCACAACACTAGCACAAACAAGGTGTTGTGCGAAAATTTAGTACAAGCCTGGAGCAGTTGTCTTCCGAAGGCCATATCTTCCTCATTTCAGCTCCAAATCGTACAAAGTTTAAAGCGTTGGATTCTTGACTTCCTGAGCTTTGAAATGGTATATAGCATGTAGAAAATGGACTTCGGGAAGTGCTCCAAATGTGCAAAATAAGACTGCAGCTGCTGTCCTCTATTTTCTTCACTTTGCTTGCTTTTCCTCTTTGCTTCTCTTTGCTTCTCTCCTTTGCTTGGCTTGTCTTAATAATCCAAAAAGCTGTCAAAACACAAAAACTAGCCACAAATATGATTAGAGGACATTGCTAGGTCCTTAACATGCTAATTGGACTAAATATGGAGAACTACTACACAAAAGTGCTTAAAACATAATGAATTAAAGGTGTAAAATAACACTTTTTGGGTAGTAATCAACTACAAGGAACCCGAACCAAGGCCCAAAATGGACCCAAAATATTTCTCAAGACTGATCTGGAGCTTATGGGCCCAAGCCATGTAGGATTTAGGCTCCAAAATTACCAAAATTAGTGCTCTATACAAGCTAGCCCAATGAACCGGTTGCCAATTGTTTGAGCCGGTCGAGAAAAAATTTGAAATTTTGATAGAATATTCCTTGAAGAACAAGGAGTCCATAAAAAAAAAAAAAAAAACAGTGCACGATTCTAAGTTCGGATGAGGGAGATATGATTGAAACAAGCCCAAGTGCTTTGAATTCAGACATTCTCCAATGAATTATGACTAAATTGAAACTTTGGCGACTGGTTGAGCCGGTTGAGAAATATTTTAAATTTTGAAAGAATATTCCTTGAAGAACAATGAGTCCATAAAAAAAACGATGCATGATTCCAAGTTCGGATGAGGGAGATATGATTGAAACAAGCCTAAGTGCTCTGTATTCGAACATGCTCCTATGAATTCTGACTAAACTGAAACTTTGGGGATTGGCCGATCTGGTTGAGAACAAATTTGAAATTTTGGCAAAATATTCCTTGAAGAACAAGGAGTCCATAAAAAATGGTGCACAATTCCGAGTTCGGATGAGGGAGATATTGTCGAAACAAACTCAAGTGCTCTGTATTCGAACTTGCTCTTATGAATTCTAACTGAACTGAAACTTTGGGGACCGGTCAAGTCGGTTGAGAAAAAATTTTAAATTTTGACAGACTATTCCTTGAAGAACAAGGAGTCTATAAAAAAATGGTGCGCAATTCCAAGTTCGGATGAGGGAGATATGATCGAAACAAGCCCAAAAGGGGGCCATGGCGGTGCCATACGAAAAAAATTGGGTGTATGTGACACCCTTAAGATAAATGCAAGTGTCGAAGGACAAAATTAAGGGTCTAAAAATATGCCCCTCTTCAGTAGAGTGAATGAACGGGTGAAACGCGAGTACGAAGTGCAAGTGATGAATGAGTGAAATGAACTCTAGTGAAAAATTCAAATGACCAACAATTTTGTCCCCACACAACAATAAAGAAGGCTAAGGGAAATGAGTCATGCTGACTGGATGGACTAGGGGATCTAAGCACAATGCCAAAGAAAGCTAAAGGAATCTGGACACGATGCCAGAGAAGACTAAAGGAAACCCGACGTGATGCTGGAAAAGATCAGGAGATCGGACACGATACCGGAGTAGACTAAAGGAAAAGGGATCAAGTACGGGCGAGTATCGAAGAACCCAAGGAAATTTAGGCACGATGCAGGAGAAGAGATCGTATCCGGGCGAGTACCAGAGAATATGAGATAGACAGGGGATCAACCGGCGAGGATCGGAAAAGGGTCTAGGTGAGTATCGAAAAAGAGTTCTGGAGAGTACTGGGAAAAGTAGAATCCAGGGCGAGTACCAGAAAAGGTAAAATTTGGGTGAGTACCGAAAAACCCAAAAAAAAAACTAGCCAAGCACAACAACAGAAAGAAAGAGGGTGTATGTCCCAATATGAACATGAGCACGCCACTAAATGATTCGAATAAGCAAGAAATCAAACCTTTTAATCACGAAAGACGAAGGGGTATGCCTCAGTGTGACGTCTAGAAAATGCAAATAAATGACAAGCGAGAAAATAAGAACACCAGTAATAAAATGGAAAGAAAGGGGGTATGCCCTTGTAGGACAACTCATAAATGTGACTAGAGGTGAAAAGAAAGGGTTATGCCCCAGTCTAAGATATCCATACCATGTCAGAATCCCATAACCGTACATATGGTCAAAGTTAGGGAGCTGAAAACATCACAAACATTCATTCCTAGAACAACATCGACTTTATTTCGCAACATCCAATATCCATAAAAAAAAATGATAGGGGGTATGCCCGAGTGTGTTCATCTGATATGCAAGTGCCTCGATAAAAAAAAAAACTCTAAAATATATCATTGAAGACCTAATCATCTGGATAAGTGAACATGACAAAGTATGGGGTATGCCCTAGTGTGCACACCCACTAGGTCGACGAATACGCATGAATTTGATCATGGGCCATCCCTCGGAAGCAAGCTATTGTATGAAGAAACCAAGCTAAATGTGGGGGCCTACTCAAACACTGATGCTAAGCGTCACCTGGTGAAAAGGGCCGACTATGTCCTAGTGTAAGAACTGATGCCATCATGCAAGGATAGGGGTATGCCTTAGTATGAATATAACAAACCAGCAAGCGGAGGGGGTCCTGGACAATCTCGACTCTCTGCATCATCTGTCTATGATTGTGGACCAAAGGCGAAGAGACAAAACAGAAAAGCAGTGTGCAACCCTTGATATCCGTCAAGAATAAAGCCCTGTCGGCATCCTGTACTTTAATCAGTAGACAGAGCCTGTCCAAATGAAATGCGTCGAAGCAAACACGAGATCTCATGGCCTTAGGGTGGTGATTACTACTCAAAAAGTGCTATTTTGTAGCTTGTAATTAACTCTTTTAAACACTCTTGAGTAGTAATTATTAACTTTTAACTCAATTGATATGTTAAGGACCCTTGCAATTGTTTCTAATCAAATTGTGTTATGTTTTGGTGTTTTTGATAGCTTTTAGCCACACCAAAGCAATCCAAGAATGAGGGAGAGCTGTATATAGTTCATGGCAAAGCTTTTGGAAGCTCAAATTCATGAAGAACCAAGCTTTGGAGCTCCATAGCCCTTTGCCAAAGTCGTTCAAAGTATACAAGTGATTACTACTCAAAACATGCTATTTTATAGCTTGTAATTAACTCTTTTAAACACTCTTGAGTAGTAATTATTACCTTTTAACTCAATTGACATGTTGAGGACCCTTGCAATCGTTTCTAATCAAGTTGTGTTAAGTTTTGGTGCTTTTTGATAGCTTTATGCTCACCAAAGCAATTTAAGAATGAGGGAGAGCTATATATAGTTCATGGCAAAGCTTTTGGAAGCTCAAATTTATGAAGAAACTAGGATTTGGAGCTTCATAGCCCTTTGCCAAAGTCGTTCAAAGTATGCAAGGAAAGAACAATGGAGAAGAGGAAAACAGAGTAAGGGAAAACAGGGGACAGAAGCTGCAGTCTTCCTTCGCACTTTTGGAGTACTTCCCAAAGTCCATTTTCTACATGCTATATACCATTTCAAAGCTCAGGAAGTCAAGAATCCAATTCTTGAAATCGTTTACGAGTTGGAGCTTAAATGAGGAAGATATGGCCTTCGCAAGACAACTGCATCAAGCTGAGGGACAATTTCGCACCTTGCGAAATTGGAACTCCAACGTGCGAAATTTAAAGTGGATGGCAATTGTGTAGTCGCGGTGAAGCCCAGCATGCGAAGTTGATTTTGCAACTTGTGAACTTGGATCTCAACGTGTGAAAGTGAATTCTAAGTTGCGAAATCAACTTGCGAAATTTTCGCAAGTCACCATGCAATGTGCGAAACTGGGATATGTTTGCCGACTCTTTTTCTTTTGATATTTTTGTGTCTAAATTTCAATTTTCTCCTTGTATTCAGCCACTCATGTAATTCCTTAGCTAGGAAGTATCCAAGGAAGGGTAAATTACCTTCCTATATAAACTCTCTTGTAAACACTGAAAAAACACTCTCGGGGAGCTTTCTTCAGGAGACCAACTTATGTAAATTTTACACTTAGTGAAATACATATATCTCTTTTGATTTCTTTTTCTCTCTACTATTTTCTTTTTCTTGAAAGCCAAACAGCCTCTAAGGATGTTTTCCCAGAGGATGAGAAGCTAAACCTTTGGTTTCTTGGAGTAAAGGAAGCTAGGTGAAAAGTCCAGATGCAAAGATGGAAAACTCTCATGCTTTAAATACAGGTAGTTGGAGTTCATTAATGGCTTTTAAATCTAAAGTTTTGCTTTAAATCCCTTAGAATCACTCTGAATGGCCAATACATGGTAAGCTTCAGGTCTCTGTGGATGCTTATTTCTAGATCCATATTAGTCCATTAGTTATCATGTACGAGCCATTGGAAAGTGATTCAAGGTGAAGACCCATAGTGTCTAAAGCCATTAATGGAACTTGACTACCATTTCTATTGACTTTTTATGGATTAAATCTTCATTGTTAAACTTATTCCGGTTCGGGAAATAACTATAGGTTAAATCCCCAATGCGAGGAGAAAAATCCGAAATTTCCACTTTGCATTCTGAACTTGATCCTAGCAATCCTTAGCTCCGGGAGACTGTCTTTCTTCCATTTTTACTTAGTTCTATGTTAGTTTAGTTTCAATCACCACTTTCAAAACAAATTTTATTTTCTTTTAAAACTTCAAGTTTATGATAAAGGAAATCATCAAACTCAATTTCTAATCTAAAGTCTATCACTGATAGAGTGAAAACCCATCCCTGAGTTCGACCCTAGAGCTGCTATACTATAGTAGCTTTGCTACGCCAGTATAAGGTCATAGGATTTATAAATATTTTTTATTAAAATACTCAACTGGGCATGAATCAAATGGCGCCATTGCCGTGGATGGTGCCACAATACAGTGATACAACCTTTTAAAGGCTACTTGTGATTTTCATCACAAGTTTGGTGAATTCCTTTTTCACTAACTTCATTTCCTTTCATTTTCCTTTTTGTTAAGTTTATTTTGTTTTCTTTCTAACTTTGATTTTTTCTTCTTCTAGTTTTCTTTTGTTTTTGTTGTTTTTTTATTTTATTATATCAGGTATTGTAACTTGTGCATGCCTTATTGGATTCGGGACCAAGAGGGAAGATTAGTAAGGATTGAGAATCCTCAAGACACAAAGTTGGATATCTGTGTAAACATCATGGACCCTCCACCAGAGGATCAGAATTCTCAACACGGTCAAGGGGGTAATCCAAATGCATATCTATCCATGAGGGATAGAATGCATCCACCAAGGATGAGTGCACCCTCATGTATCGTACCTCCTCTTGAGCAGCTGGTTATAAGGCCCCATATTGTGCCCCTCCTACCAAATTTCCATGGAATGGAGAGTGAGAATCCATATGCCCACATCAAGGAGTTTGAGGAGGTGTGCAATACCTTTAGAGAGAGAGGAACTTCAATAGACTTGATGAGACTCAAGCTATTCCCTTTTACTTTGAAGGACAAGGCAAAAATATGGCTTAATTATTTAAGGCCAAGGAGCATAAGGAATTGGGTTGATCTTCAGGCTAAATTTTTGAAGAAATTTTTCCCCACCCATAGGGCCAATGGGTTGAAGAGACAAATCTCAAACTTTTCTGCAAAAGAAAATGAGAAGTTCCATGAATGTTGGGAAAGGTATATGGAAGCCATCAATGCTTGTCCTCATCATGGCTTTGATACATGGCTCTTGGTGAGCTATTTTTATGATGGGATGTCTTCTTCCATGAAGCAAATTCTTGAAACCATGTGTGGGGGAGATTTTATGAGTAAGAATCCGGAAGAATCCATGGACTTTTTAAGTTATGTGTCTGAGGTGTCAAGAGGATGGGATGAGCCCAACTCAAGAGAGAAAGGAAAGTTTCCCTCTCAACAAACCCAAAATCCAAAGGCTGGAATGTACATGTTGAGTGAAGACATGGACATGAAAGCTAAAGTGGGAACAATAGCAAGGAGGTTGGAAGAACTTGAGTTGAACAAGATGCATGAAGTCCAAGCCATTTCTGAGACCCAAGCCCATGTCATGCCATGCACCATTTGCCAATCATGTGATCATGTGGTAGACGAGTGCCCAACCATGCCAGCCGTGAGGGAGATGTTAGGTGATCAAGCCAATGTTATGGGGCAATTTAGGCCCAACAACAGTGCATTTTATGGAAACACCTATAATTCAAGATGGAGAAATCATCCAAATTTTTCTTGGAAACGAAGGCCACCTCCATACCAACCACAAGCCCAAACCCAAGCACCTCAACAAACCTCTTCAGTGGAGCAAGCCATTGTGAACCTGAGTAAAGTCATGGGAGACTTTGTGGGTGAACAAAAGGCAATCAACTCCCAATTGCACCAAACGATTGAGAATGTTGAGAATTGTCAAATTAAGAGAATGGAGGGGATGCAAAATGATCTATCTCAGAAGATAGACAATATTCAATACTCCATCTCTAGGCTTACCAACCTCAACACAGTGAATGAGAAAGGAAAGTTTCCCTCTCAACCAAGCCAAAATCCAAAGGGTGTTCATGAAGTTGAAACCCAAGATGGGGAGTCTTCAAATTTGAGAGAGGTCAAAGTTGTAATCACTTTGAGGAGTGGGAAGGAGGTTGATCAACCCTTGCCTAACGTGGGGCATGATGAAGAACTCATGTCAAAGAGACCCTTGGTTAAAGAGAGCAATAACCAAGAAGAGAAGAGTGGAAAGAAAAGTGCATCCAAATCAAGCATTGAAAAAGAACCAAGGATAGTGATTAAAGAGGATATGATGAAGAAACATATGCCTCCCCCTTTTCCTCAAGCTTTACATGGAAAGAAAGAAATCAAGAATTCATCAGAAATTCTTGAAGTTTTGAGACAATTGAAGGTGAATATACCCTTACTTGATATGATCAAGCAAGTCCCCAAATATGCAAAGTTTCTAAAGGACTTGTGCACAATCAAGAGAGGGTTACATGTGACAAAGAATGCATTCCTCACTGAGCAAGTAAGTGCTATCATTCAGAGTAAGTCCCCAGTTAAGTATAAAGATCCGGGATGCCCCACCATTTCAGTCAACATTGGAGGGACACATGTGGAGAAGGCTTTACAAGACTTGGGGGCAAGTGTGAATTTGCTCCCATACTCTATGTATAAGCAACTGGGACTTGGAGGATTGAAGCCCACAACCATAACCTTCTCCTTAGCTGATAGGTCAGTCAAAATTCCAAGGGGGGTAATAGAGGATGTTCTAGTTCAAGTGGACAAATTCTACTATCCTGTGGATTTTGTGGTGCTTGATACTGATTCCACTGTCAAGGAAGAAAATTATGTGACAATCATCCTTGGGAGGCCTTTCCTAGCTACCTCCAATGCCATCATTAATTGTAGGAATGGGGTGATGCAACTCACATTTGGAAACATGACCTTGGAATTAAACATATTCCACCTATGCAAGAGGCATCTTCACCCTGAAGAGGAGGAAGGATTTGAGGAGGTGTGCTTGATCAACACTTTGGTTGAAGAGCATTGTGACAAGAATTTAGAGGAGAGCTTGAACGAAAGCTTGGAAGTGCTTGAAGATGGGTTACCTGAACCCTCTGATGTGCTAGCCATCATGTCTCCTTGGAGGAGACGGGAAGAGATCTTACCACTGTTCAATAAGGAGGACTCACAAGGGGCAGCTGTGGAGGACCCTCCAAAGCTTGTTTTAAAGCCGCTTCCTATTGATTTGAAGTATGCATATTTGGAGGAAGATGAGAAATGTCCAATGGTGGTTTCCTCAACTCTCACTAGTGATCAAGAGGATAGTCTTTTGGGAGTCCTCAGAAAATGCAAGAAAGCCATTGGATGGCAAATTTTTTATCTGAAAGGGATTAGCCCTTTGGTGTGCACCCACCATATCTATATGGAGGAAGATGCAAAACCAGTGAGGCAGCCCCAGAGGAAGTTGAATCCTCACATGCAAGAGGTGGTGAGGGGTGAAGTTCTGAAGCTACTTCAAGCTGAGATCATATATCCCATTTCAGACAGCTTGTGGGTGAGCCCCACCCAAGTAGTCCCAAAGAAATTTGGAATTACTGTGATCCAGAATGAGAAAGGGGAGGAAGTCTCTACACGTCCTACCTCAAGATGGAGGGTGTGTATAGACTACAGGAGGTTGAATTCAGTGACTAGGAAGGACCATTTCCCATTGGCTTTCATGGACCAAGTCCTTGAGAGAGTCTCAGAACATCCTTTCTACTATTTTCTGGATGGTTACTCGGGGTACTTCCAAATAGAAATTGATTTGGAAGATCAAGAAAAGACAACCTTCACTTGCCCCTTTGGTACTTTTGCGTATAGGAGAGTGCCCTTTGGTCTATGTAATGCTCCTGCAACTTTCCAAAGATGTATGCTAAGCATCTTCAGTGATATGGTGGAACGCATCATGGAAGTCTTCATGGATGACATCATTGTATATGGAAGTTCTTATGAGGAGTGTTTGTTGCATTTAGAAGCTATTCTCCACAGATGTATTGAGAAAGACCTAGTGCTAAATTGGGAGAAGTGCCATTTTATGGTACAACAAGGAATTGTCTTAGGACATATAATCTCCAAGAATGGCATTGAGGTAGATAAGGCAAAGGTGGAGCTAATTGTTAAGTTGCCACCTCCCACAAATGTTAAAGGAATTAGGCAATTCCTAGGACATGCCGGGTTCTATAGGAGGTTCATTAAGGATTTCTCAAAAATCTCAAAGCTATAGGTTAAATCCCCAATGTGAGGAGAAAAATCCGAAATTTCCCAGTTTACAATTGGCACCTGATCCTAGTAACCTGAAATCCTAAGAAACACCTTTCTTTCTAATTTCTTTCTAGTTAATTTTAGTTACTTTATGTTAGGTTAGCTTAATGACATCAGTTTTCATTCAAACTTATGTCTTCTTTTAAAGCTAACAAAGAAAAGAAAAAGCACCAATTCAGTTTTTGAACTAATATCAATTGCGAAGTGAAAACCCATCTTTGTGGACGATCGTAGAGCCACTATACTATGCTAGCTAAATGCTACCCCGGTATATGGTGAAATAGGTTTATAAATTTTGTTGATTACTTCCGTCTAAGGATTGAGACCAAAGCACATCAATTGAGTTGAATCAATTGGAACACCAATCGGGCATGAATTAGGTGGTCTTACGACTCGGACCGTAATGAAGGGTAGGGGTAAAAGGTGAATGAAACGACGGGAAACAAAGGCCCAAATACATAATAGATAATCCCAAGCCTCTGTGTGTGCAATGTCAAATATCAGAGGACCATGTGAGTAAGGTGACTCAATCCTACATCCAAATGAACAATGTCCAACAGCAGGTGATGTGCACCAAAGAACATGTTGTTCATGAAGCAAGACAATGATCGATGAGGGTAAAAGAAGACGAAAAGGGATAAGACAAATGATGAATGGGTGTAGAAGAAAATGAAGAAACAAGCTGGGATAAAAGTGTAGCAATGTGTGATAAAGACGAAAGACTCATCCCATGAACGCCAAATCGAAGCAAGTCACTATATGATAGGAGTGGTGATATAGATAATGATCCAAGGAACCTAGTGCAAAGGAAACCCAAACCTCACTCCCAATATGTCTCCCAGATCCATGGAGAAAAGGATTGTACAATGCTCTCACCGACTCTCAGAAGAAGAATAAGTCTCTTAAACCCAAAATGACCTTTGATGCTCAAGTCATGATACTGTCAACAAACCATGCAAAACCCAAATATTAATGACATGAACATCGAACGAGCACAAGTTTTGTTTTTTTTTTTTGCAGAACAACCAATAAAGTAAGCCAATGGCCATACCAGCATGATCTAACAAATGTACCTCAAATCCAAAACTCAAATGGTCCCCTCAAACTAAAACTCATCAATCAAAACCTAAGGGTGGAACGAAGGGTGTGACAAGCCTAACCTGCAGCTTCGGGACGAAGGTGCCTCATCATCACACAAGGGAAGATAGAAGTGAAAAGAATCGAAAGGATAGAAACAAAACTCAAGTTTAGACAAAGTGAAGATGCACAATGTAGGAAAGAAGAAATCATGAATGACCCAAAAATGAAACAAACAAACAATGACATAAATGGACTCACAATACTCATTGATCCGGACAATAAATGCAAAGTGCACAAGAGGAGGGCCCCAACCCAGGTGAGAAAAGGTATCTAAGGCTAAGTGAACGAATAGGTCATAATGAATCGTGTGAGCCTCAATAGGTTAGCAATGGGATATATCAATGTGTGGGTGTGCAACAGGGAATATGGCTACTCAAAACGATGGACACCCATTCTCTGACCATGATCTCATGCGTAAAACTTCTTCAGCTGATCCACATTGAGTGGCTCCGAAAGCTGATTTTCGTCCAGATCTGTTAACCAGGCAACTCCCTCTCGAGTCAAATCTCAGATAACATACGACCCGCTCTAGCTCAGTCTAAACTTGCCTCTAGGGTTGCTGATCAATCCCTTAAAGACCTTTAAAACTAGGTTATATTTATGGAATTTCCTGGGCTTAACTCTCTTCTTGAATGCATAGGTCATTTTCCTCTAATAAGCCTGAACATGATCTGCTACCCTCAATCTCCTCTCATCTAGAAGGCTAAGCTGATCATAACAAGACTGAGCCCACTCGATCTCAGATATTTGCTACTCTAATACTACTTTCAAAGATCCCATCTCAATCTCAACAAGTAGCATTGCTTCCATACCATACACCAAGGAGTAAGGCGTAGCTCTAGTAGAGGTACAAAAAGAAGTGCGATAAGCCCATAGTGCGAAAAGGAGCTTCTTTGACCAATCCCGAGAAGTCTTAACCATCTTCCTCAAAATTCGCTTAATATTCTTATTGGCGGTCTCACCTGCCCCATTAGTCTGTGACCTATATGTAGATGATCTATGATGCTAAATGCCATGCTCCTGAACCAATGTATCCACCTCACGTCTGAAATGCACCCCTCTATATGAGATTAGCTCATGAGGGACTCCATATCGGCATATGATATGTGATATGATGAACTTGGCCACCTTGGTCGTTGTCAATCTGGCGTAAGAAGCGGTTTCTACCCACTTGGTGAAGTAATCAATGGCTACTAGGATGTACTCGTGCCCGCTGGAAGACTTGAGCAAGATCTTTCCAATAATATCAATACCTCACATTGAAAATGGCCATGGGCATGTGAGTGCATGCAACTCCGAAGGTGGCATGTGAATGAGATCACCGTGCATCTGGCACTCTGGGCACCTCTGAACGAAATGACAAGAATCTACATCCATGGTAAACCAGAAATAACCTATCCTCATAATCTTTCGGGCCAACATGTGTCCTCCCATGTGTGGGCCACAAACTCCTGCATGAACCTCTCTCATCACTCGGTCTATAGAGGCACGGTCTAGACATAACAACAACAGGCCATCAGGCGATCATTTATACAATGACTCTCCACAAATCACATATCTAGTGGCTAACTGCCTAAAAGCTCTTCTATCCTTGATAATGGCAGACTCAGGGTAAAAGCCACATGACAGAAACTGATAAATATCATGGTACCATGGTAGTCCATCCTGATCTCAATCAATAATGGTCGCACAGTCATTCCCGCAGGGATCTTAATCACAGAATCCAAGGTGGCTAGCGCATTAGCAAACTGATTTTATGCCCTGGGTAGATGTATATATCTCAACTCCTTAAACCTATCAACCAACAAATCGAAATAAGCATGATAGGGTTTCAACTTCTCATCCCGAGTCCTCCAAATACCCTGAGTCTGCTGAATAACCAAGTTGGAATCCCCGTGGATTTCCAATTGTCCAACTCCAAGATCGAGCACAATCTCTAGACCTATAATGCATACCTTATATTCAACAACAATATTCGTCAGTCGGTGATGATCCGAGAATGCCAACCGGACTGATTTGGGAATATGATCATACTAAGTTGATATCAATAGGATGCCAATGCCAAACCCCGACTGATTGGCTACACCATCAAAGTATAACCGCCATCCTGCTATACTAGTCATTGAGACAACCTGCTCATAAGGGAAATCATCGTCAACTGGTTTGTCATCAGATACTGGCAAAGAACCAAATGATTTGCAACAATGCTCCCTTTTACTAATTTTTGCGTGACATATTGAATATCAAACTTTGTGAGTAGTACTAACCATCTCGTGAGCCTACTAGTCAAAATAGGTCTATTAAATAGATATCTCAATGGATCTAATCGTGAGACCAATAATATGGAATACTTGGTTACATAGTGTCTCGGCCTTCTGGTGGCCCAAACCAGTGCCAAACAGAGGTGCTCAATCATAATGTATCTACACTCATACTTGAGCATCCTCTTACTCAGATAGTAAATGGCTCGTTCTTTTCCTAAATCATCAAGCTGAGCTAACATGCATCCCATGGCAGTGTCTGATACTGACAAGTATAGAAGTAGAGGGCACCCTGGCGTAGGCGGTACTAAAACTGGAGAAGAAAGGAGACACTCCTTAATCTTCTAGAAAGCATGCTGGCAATCATCATCCCACATTGTAGGTTGGCTCTTCTTCAGAAGACGGAAAATAGGCTCGCATATGTCTGTCAATCTGGCAATAAAATAACTGATATACTGTAATATGCCAAGAAAGCCTTTGATCTCTCTCTCAGTCTTCGGAGCAAGCATGTCAAGTATGGCTTTGATCTTTTTTAGATCAACCTCTATACCATGCTCACTAACGATATGCCCCAACAATTTCCTAAAAGTTACCCAAAGGTGCACGTCTTGGGATTCAATCTTAACCTGAACTGTCTGATCCTCACAAAGAATCTCTGTAAGGTTGCTTAGTGATCTGCCCTATCTCGAGACTTCACTATCATGTCATCCACATATACCTCAACATCTCTATGCATCATGTCATGGAATATAGTAGTAGTAGCTCTCTGATAGGTGGCCCCTGCATTCTTCAACCTAAATGGCATAACCTGGTAGCAGTAAGTACCCCACTCAATGATGAATGAAGTCTTCTCCATATCCTTTGGAGCCATCAAAATCTTATTATACCTAGAAAACCCATCCATAAATGATAACATCAAATGCCCTACAGTACTATCAACCAACATATCAATGTATTGGAGGGAGAAATCATCCTTAGGACTGGCCTTGTTTAGATCTTGAAAGTCAACATAGACTCTAACTTTGACGTTCTTTTTAGGAACAGGGACAACATTAGCCAGCCACTCAAGATATTTGACCACTGACACGAAACCAACACTGAGCTGTTTTTGAATCTCCTCCTTAACCTGCAAACTCCATCGAGGGTGTAATTTCCTCAATTTCTACTTAACTGGTCTAGCATGCAGCAGAGTGGGCAAACAATGCTGGACTATAGAAGAACCAAGGCCTAGCATGTCCTTATATGACCATGCAAATACATCCAGGTATGTCCTAAGCAAGTCAATTAGTCTGCTCCTCTCATAAGGAGACAAAGAAGTGCCAATCCTCAACTCCCTAGGTGGATCAGGGGTCCCGAAATCTACCAACTCAATGCTACTAGAAATAGGTGTTACTTTTATTTCTTTCGAATCTGAATCAAAATTTGACTGATTACTCAATGGGCCATCTGGGCCTCTCACATCATGAACATCATGTATATATGTCGTGGGCATTGGTGGTACAATCAAAGAAAAATGCAGTGACATAGGTGAATACTTGAAAACACTCATATCATTATTATTTCCACCAGCCACATCATCAAAGTGTGTCAAAAGAAAGAGGTGGGTCTACAGAATCGGACGCTTCCTCAACAGTAATAACATCAGGAGTAACAACAGTAATAGAGTCATCATCATCTATCTCAAGCATAAAAGCCCCAAACATATCCAAAGCAGAATGAGGCCCATGTGGGGCTGCATCTAGAATACGACCAGTGCCAATCATATCCATCTTGTCTGTGTAAGCATCATAAAGAGTCACATCATTAGTGTCAAACATAGAAACTCTGAGGTGCTATTGTACTAGTCGAACGACATAGGCACCATATCTCTGCTGTCATCCTCTAAACTGACAACCTGAACCTCATTGAAAGTAAACCCGATCAAATGTAAGTCATCCTCACTATGACTATCTATAATACTGGCTCGGAAGAAGTGATAACATCCTGATCAGACTGTATCGTGATAATGTGACCCTTGTGTATGAACTTCACCTTCTGATGAAGGGAATATGGTATGGCACCAGCCTCATGAATCCAAGGATGACCAAGAAGTAGGTTAAAGGATGACTGAATCCTCAGAACCAGGAAAAGCATAAAATATCTTACTGACCCAATCATAACGTGTGCAGTGAGAGTACCCATAATTGTCCTCTAAGTCCCATCATAAGCTCTGACGGTTTGTGTAGATGGCCCAAAATCAGATGGAGAAAAGCCAAGGGCAATGGCTGCAACTAAAGGACAAATGTTCACGGTGGAACTGTTGTCCAGCAAGACTGATGAAACTCTATGGCCTGAACAAGAAACATCAATGAAAAAAGGTCGAACATGATCTAACCCCTCTAGTGGCAAGTCATCGTCGGAAAACACAATGCACGTAGTCCTATCAGCTGTCAGAAAGTGAATCAACCCCTCTGGGTTGGTAGCAGTATCGACTCTAATATGACTGAGAGCTCTGATATGCAAATGGATATGCAAGCCTATGTAGTGCGCAGTTGGCGCAAAATCTCATCATCCTCTCTCTAAATCTCCTCCCTAGCAATTGTACCAACAAATGGCTTATCAATAGGTGGAGGATGTTATATTCTCCCACTTCGCGTGACTATCTGAACATCTCTATGAGCGGACCCAAACCCCTTCGGGAATAGAATGAAGGGTGTCAAAGGCAGCACATGTTGTAAATACACTGGTGAGATTGCGGGCCATCGGGAAATCTCATCTAGAGCCAACTAAATGGCCTTGGGACCTGCTGTCCATGGGTATATCCACTAAAATTTGAGTCCTCATACAAACTGATTGGCTAAGAATCCTTTCCATCCCATCGCATCATAAATACATTACCCTTTGTGTGCTTAATCAAATGGATTCCTCGTGGGGGTGGAGGTACAACTCTAGTGTCATGAGTAGGTAATGGGTCTATGGTCACTTCGGGTCATCCTAAATCAACCAAACCCTAATCAATCAAGTCATATATAGTATGTCTCAATACTGAGCAATGTCTATATCATGGCCCGCTCTCTGGTGGTAAGCATAGTGAAGGTCTGTCTTGAATCTTGGTGGGGTAAGTTGTATTGGTGGTCTGGGCGGTAACGAGGCAATCAATCCCCCCTCAACCAATCTCTGAAATGCTCTGCTCAATGGCATCCCAAGCTCTATACTGATGGAACTACATGGGTGGCCTCTGGGATGCCTGTGTAGCATATACTGGTTGTGGCGATGGATGCAAATAAGTAGGCCCTGCTGGCCTAATGGGAATAGTTTGACTTTACTAATCATGTTGTATCATTTGATAAAAGGTATTTGAAAATTGCCTCTAAGTCTGAGGCTGACACGGGGACCTAGGCCCCATCATACTAATGGTGCCAACATCTGATGGTCTGGGCCCTGACCCCGGCTTCTTCCATTTTGAGTTTGAGGGGGAAGAATCTGCCCATAATCCTCTAGATATACCCTCCTTGATGCCATAGAGGGCATACACTAAAGAGCCAAAGTCTGTCTACGGAAAGCCCATGAGATGTCTAGCGTAGCGAGGTTGTAGACTGCGCATAATCATGTTGATCTGATCACGCTCTAAGGGTTTGTCAATAATCTATGCTATCTTCTCCCTCCAACGAGAGATGAAAGAGGTAACTGTCTCATCCGGCCTCTATCTAAGGGCCTCTAACTCTCTCCGGGATACATTGACTACAGTATTAAAGGAATAATGTCTAAGATACTCCTGTGCCAAATCAGTCCATGTCTAGCGTTGTGAGGGGTCCAACGAAGCAAACCACCACTGGATGGCACCACTCAGGGACAAAGGGAACAACATGATCATATGTGCCTTGTCTAACCTATGCCCGCGCATAATAGCACTGTACAACTACAAGTGAATACGGGGGCACTCAATCCCCATGTATCTCTTAATGTTTGACATGCGGAACTTAACCGACAAAGCTGCAATAGGCAAGTTATCTTACCCATCCTAACTCATGACTTCATCGGTGACATGCAATGACCTCATCCTCTGCTCAATCCTCTCAATGCGGGCCTGAGTATCTTCTATAACCTGTGCAGGGGCCACAATAGAATGTGGTATAGTCTCATTTTGACCATGTAAGACAAAGGCCCCTATTTGTGGGGCTGACTGAATTGAGGGTGGTGGTGGAGATGGGACTGTGTAGTTTGACTGTATGGTAGGTCCAGATGGTGGTGGTGGTGTGGAAGAATCATGTGGGGTGGTCCCGTGAATCGGTACTGGTGGGGCTGGTGCCCGTCAATCCTCTGACCCAGTCCTAAAATAGCATCTCTAAGTGATGCCATGGTATCTGTAATCTCTGCTAATTGGTCAACAGTAGCATACTGCAGGTCTATATCTCTCTGGACTGATGTCTATCTTGAATGGCTATATTGGTCTGATCCTCTAACAAGTCCGCCTCCGACCTTGATCCAAGCTCTAGAACCTAGGTTGGTCTCAATCAACAATCTTACAGAAGAAAAGAGGTATGTCAATCCCCATGACTACTAATCCTGAAATCAATTTCTTAATGTAATCCCACGACTAAATCCTCTAAGGGAATGAACTATCATGTGATGTTAACAACTAATCTAATACATGGCTCCGCGGGTATGAGCGGGATTCTGACATGGTGATACCTCAGGGGTAAGGTGGCTTAAAAGCCAACAATGGGAAAAGGCAAGTCCTAAAAGCTAGATGACAATACCCACAAAAGGGATACGCAACCTATGATTCTAATCAATAATCAAATTGACACTTTGGCCTCGTAAGTATCCATGAAATCCATCTCAAGGCTATACAGGTCTTCATTGCTCGGATATTTGTCATCTCCATAATGCTCCCAAACATCGATATAGCCCTTATGCCAAACCCTATTCCAAACCCCTGGCTTGGTCGAAGGCAAATAGTTGGGAATGACTCCCAAACAATTGAAGAAACCAATAAGAAATAGTCGACTAAGACTAGTGATTCAGAAATAAGGGGATACAAGCGCGCCCCACAAACATAAATGACAAACAATCATGAAAGAGAAAGGATAGTCATGCAGCAAGCAGTCATGCATAAAGAGATACCCTACCATACAATCTACACACACGCTAATCATCTAAGCCTATCATGAACCGCAAAACCAAGAACCAACAACAATGAATAAGCATGCCACAACAAATCAGGTGAACACACAAGTAACAACTCATCACAAGTGTGCCCAATATACCCAACTCAAGTTCAAGTTTGATCCTCTTATGAAACAAGAGATTTTGGGTTTGATCCCTAACGGAGTTGCCAATTTGTGGACCCTCACCTGATCCACCATCCGGCATGACTCACTATTTTAACGGTGAAAGGGAAAGCTAGTTTTCGAGTTTTGAAAAATTCATTCCAGTAAGGAACGGTTTTATTTGGAGTCGCCACATACTTTTTATTTTTATTTTTAAATGGGGAAAACTTAAGTAAGAACAAAAACCTCAGCATGAGTCTAATCAGGAAAAAGTGGTCTACAAAAACTAGATTATGGGTCTGGGGATCAGGTTACCTATTGGGAAGGTATCTCATGCAAGGTAGCACCTCTCTAGGCCTGGAACTCGGTCTCTACTAACGAACTGGGTATATGGGAGGATATTGGTCAAAGATCAAACAAACCTTAGGCTAAACAAATTACATGAATCACATAGACTTGCCTCGTATTTAGCATGCACATACACTCAACAAGTCAAAATCAGAGTGCATACCTAAGTCCCTAGCCAAGTGTTGCATAAGAGGTTAGTCAATAAGCTCAAATGCACAACAAATATACATAGTAATCATGCACCAAGCATTCTTGTGAATTTCATTATCCAAAACCGAAGTGCATACCTATGGTCCCTAGCCATGCATTGCAAGGAAAAGGTTAGGCAAGTAATACAAGCATACAACATGCACTCTCAATCAAACATTAAATCTCATACCCAAAAGGGAGGGAAGTAGGTCGAAATGAAATAAATGGTTTGCTTTCTTTTACACACATTCCTCTAAATTCCATCAAACCAAACCATGCTCGCTTAACCCACATTCTTCCTATCCATGAAGTGGACTCACATGAAATCTAACCAAATTGAACTCTGACCCTAAAGGTGGCCCACAAGTGCCTTGGAGCTTGAGGGCTCGAGCCACAACAAAAACGGGGTTCAAAACATGCTAAAACTAAGGTTGCCTAGTTGAACTGCTTTCCAACTAGTCCAACCGATTGATAAAAATTATGAAACTTTACCATCATAATCCTTGAAGAACAAGGAATAAAAAAAAATGGCATCGAATTCCGAGCCAGGATGAGGGAGAATCGACCAAAACAATGCAATGTGTTTATAAGACAGGGTTGCCTAGCAGAACCTATTGAACCGGTTCAACCGTTTGAGAAAAATTATGAAACTTTAGTAGTAGATTCCTCAAAGAATAAGGAATCCAAAAAAAAGAAACAACGCTCAATTTTGAGCCCAGATGAGGGAGAACTGGCCAAAACAACGCAACGCGTTTATAAAATAGGGTTACCTAGCATAACGTGTTGAACCGGTTCCCAATTGGTACAAACGATTGAGAAAAAATATGGAACTTTACCAATAGATTCCTCGAAGAATAAGGAATCCAAAAAAAAATAGCGCCCAATTTTGAGCCCGGATGAGGGAACATCGGCTGAAACAATGCAATGTGTTTATAAAATGGGGCTGCCTAGCAGAACCTGTTGAACCGGTTCCCAACCATTTCAACCGGCTGAGAAAAAAATCTGAAACTTTAGCAGCAGATTCCTCGAAGAATAAGGAATCCAAAAAAAAATGGCACTTAATTCCAAGCCCGGATGAGGGAGAATCGGTTGAAACAACACAACGTGTTCCTTGTAGAATGCCAAACCCGAGCCACCCAACCTTATTAAAACTAAGGCCACAGAGCTCACTAATCAACAACCAATGCAACCCCCTTGAACTCAAGAAACCTAGCTGAAAATTTGGCCACACAAACTTCCACATGTGGCCACCTAAATCCCTTGAAACCAAATTGAAATTTCATTCACCTGAAGCCTCCCACCTACAACTACTTAAATCCCATGGAACAAACTAAAATTTCAACCTCCTATAGCCTGAGAATTCAGTTGAAATTCAGCCACCTAAAGCCCTCCCAATGCAGCTACAAGAATCACCAAGAAGCAAACTAAAATTTCAGCCACATGGAACCTCTACATGTAGCCACAAGATCTGGGGTTTAAGTCTAGATTATTAATGGGTGGCCCCAAATTTTAAAAAATAGAGAAGGTCATGGAGACCGTTTTTCAATACCAAGCAAGGGAGGTTTCAAGAAAAATCTAATGGCAAAAACGCCCATACCAATATTGACACCTGAATAGAGAAACAAATCTAGAAGGAAATGAATGAGATACCAGAATCAGTGCTTACCAGATAGTACTCCTATCAAGCAGAACCTTCTCCACACTTTGTTCTTTTCCCTCACCAAACTTGGACAAAGTTTTCCCCCCCAAAAAAATGCTAAGCAAAAGGTCTGTTCTCTTTCTATTCTGGCCTTTTATACCAGAACCCCTGCTTCTCCCACTTCCACCTTTGTTTTTCCCTCCTTCAACTCTAGAAAGTGCCCCCGTCAACCTCAAAAACCAGCTCCATAAACACTTCTCACAGTCACGAGGTGAGCTTCTCTCTCCACATTTACTCCCTTGCTTCACCACCAAGAATCCATATGATTCATGGTGGGCTGCAAAGAACCCAAACCAAGGACCAAAATGGACCCATAATATTGCCTAAGATAAATCTAAAGCTTATGGGCCCAAGCCATGTAGGATTTAGTCTCCAAAATCACCAAAATCAGTGCTTTATACAAGCTAACCCAATGAACTGGTTAAACCGATTGCCAATTGGTCGAGATGGTCGATAAAAAGTTTAAAATTTTGAGAGAATATTCCTTGAAACAAGGAGTGCATAAAAAAATGGCGCATGATTCCAAGTTCGGATGAGAGAGATATGGTCAAAACAAGCCCAAGTGCTCCGAATTCAGACATGCTCTAATAAATTATGACCGAACTAAAACTTTGAGGACCGGTCGAGCTGGTTGAGAAAAAATTTGAAATTTTGATAGAATATTTCTTGTAAAACAAGGAGTCCATAAAAAAAACGATATGCGATTCCGAGTTCGGATGTGGGAGGTATGATTGAAACAATCCCAAGTGCTCCGTATTCGAACATGCTCCTATGAATTCTGACTGAATTGAAACTTTGGGGACCGACTTGAGAAAAAATTTGAAATTTTGACCGAATATTCCTTGAAGAACAAGGAGTCCATGAAAAAAAACTATTCACAATTCCTAGTTTGGATGACGGAGATATGATCAAAACAAGTCTAAGTGCTCCGTATTCGAACCTGCTCCTATGAATTCTGACTTAACTGAAACTTTGAGGACTCGTCGAGCCGATTGAGAAAAAATTTGAAAATTTGACAGAATATTCCTTGAAGAACAAGGAGTCCATTAAAAAAACATTACGTGATTCCGAGTTCGAATGAGGGAGATTTGATTGAAATAAGCCCAAAAGAGGGGCCACGACTGTGCCATACGAAAAAAAATTGGGTGCATGTGACACCCCTAAGATAAATGCAAGTGTCGAATGACAAAATTGAGGATCTACACTAGGGCAGAAAATTAGTTTGCTAATGCGCTAGCCACCTTAGCTACTATGATTGAGATCCTTACGAGAGTGACTGTGTGACCATTGCTGATTAAGACCAGGTCCGCACCAGCTTATTGTTGTCTAATTGGAGATATCGAGGATTAGGATGGACTACCATGGTACCATGATATTTTTTAGTTTCTGTCATGTGACACTTACCCTGAGTCAGCCACTGTCAAGGATAGGAGAGCTTTGAGGTAGTTAGCCACTAGATTTGTGATTTATGGAGAGTCATTGTACAGACGATTGCCTGATGGACTAATGTTGTTATGTCTAGACCATGCCTCTATAGACCAAGTGATGAGACAAGTTCATACAAGAGTTTATGGCCCACACATGAGAGGACACATGTTGGCCTGAAAGATTATGAGGACAAGTTATTTCTAGTTGACCATGGAGGCAGATTGTTATCAATTCGTTCAGAGGTGCCCAGAGTGCTAGATGCACGGTGATCTTATTCACATGCCACCTTCAGAGTTGCATGCACTCACATCCCCTTGGCCATTTTCAGTGTGGGGTATTGCTATTATTGGAAAGATCTCACCCAAGTCTTCTAATGGGCATGACTACATCTTAGTAGCCATTGATTACTTCACCAAGTGGTTGGAAGCCGCTTCTTACGCCAGATTGACAGTGGCCAAGGTGTCTAAGTTCATCAGATCACATATCATCTTCTGATATGGAGTCCCTCATGAGCTGATCTCAGACAAGGGGATACATTTCAGAGGCGAGGTGGATACATTGGTTCAAGAGTATGGCATTCAGCATCATAGATCGTCTGCGTATAGGCCACAGACTAATGGGGCAATTGAGGCTGCCAACAAGATTATTAAGCAGATTTTTAGGAAGATGGTTGAGACTTCTCGGGATTGGTCAGAGAAGCTCCCTTTCATGCTATGGGCTTATTACACTTTTTTTCGTACCTCTACAGGATCTATGCCTTACTTCTTGGTGTATGGTATGGAAGTAGTGCTACCTGTTGAGATTGAAATGGGATCTTTGAGAGTAGCATTAGAGCAGCCAGATATTCGAGACTGAGTGGGCTCAGTCTTATTATGATCAACTTAACCTTCTAGATGAGAGGAGATTGAGGGCAACATATCATGTTCAGGCTTATTAGAGAAAAATGACCTGTGCATTCAGGAAAAAGTGTTAAGCCTAGGAAATTCTAGAAAGGTGACCTAGTTTTGAAGGTCCTTAGGGGATTGATCAATGACCCTAGAGGCATGATTCGCATATTCCCAGCTGATGCCTTTGATTTTGGTCATCTGATGGGATTAATCAACAAAATTTATAACCTATATTACCATGCACTAGGATAGCATAAGCTAGTATAGCATAGTAGCTCTAGGATCGTTCACTGGGAAGGGTTTTCAACTTACAACTGATACCAATTCAAAGTTGAATTGGTAATTTTTCATTTCAAGGTTAGCTTCAAAAGAAAACATAAACTTTGGTTGAAAAAAGGTTTGGTTTCAAGCTAACTAAAAAGAAAGTAATGGGAATTACTTTATAAAGAAAACGTTCCTTGGAGGTTCAGGTTCACAGGGGAGGTTCCTCATGCAAAAACAGGGTTTCGGTCACTTGGTTCATTTCCTCGTATTGGAGAGTTAACATATAGTTCACTCTTCAACCGGTATTGTACAGATGCATCCCTTAAATGGATTTCAACTTTAATTCCCTTTCACTGATGCAACTTGAAATGACTCGTGCCTCTCACCTAGCATTTGCCATTCAAGGTGATCATTAACTTTGGACTTCCCTTCTCAAGCTCGCAAGAGATAACTAATGGATGTCTCATTGGAGTCCAAAAGCTTACCAAGTGTTGGCAATTCTAGAAAATCCTACTTTCAGGTCACCTCCCAAAAGCTCGCAAGCGGTAAACTAGTGCATCTCCATGGACGGAGATCACTTGCCTTACCAAGTGTTGGCTCAGGTGAATTGAAAGCATTTTAAGTTACTAAAAACATAAAAATCATAAACGGGTTACACTTTCTCTTCATTAATAGCTGAAACAATAAAACTACCAATTCTTGCATTCGGCCCTTCCCCCGGCTACCTTAGCTCCAAGAAACAAAAAACCTAGCCACCCATCCTCTGAAGAAACATCCTCAGAGCTTGTTTGGCTAGTGAATGAAAAATACAATCAAAGTGAGAAGGTAAGGCAGAGCAAAGCCCTGTGTTTTCCTTCCTTTCCAAAATATACAAAAAGTTGATTCTCTGAGAACAAGCTCCCGAGATCATTGAAAATGAAAATTACAAAACAATATATATGAGGTTGTTTACCCCTGTGTTCTTGCTTAACATCTAAGGAATCCTCTAATTGGTGGATTACAAGGAGAGAATTGGGATTTAGACAACAAATATCTGAAGTAAAATATCAAAAAACGTCAGTCGTAAATATCTGGAAGCACTTAGGAGAATTTCACAGGCGCACAAAATGGCTGCGAAATTTCGCCAGACGAACAAGATGGCTGCGAAATCATTTCGCAGCCCTGCGAAATTGGCTTTCAGCTTGGAGTGATCTGCTTCCATTGGCTCTAACTTCTTCATTTCAACTCCGATTTGCAAAACGTTTAAAGCATTGGATTGTTGACTTCCCGATCTTTGAAACAACATAAAGCATGCATAAATTGAACTTTAGGAAGTACTCCAAAAGTGGCTGAAATGACTGTCATCAAGAATGCTTCAAGGTAGATTTTCTCTTTACTTCTCCTCCTTGCATTCCGGATTGGTTATGGCAAAGGACTTTAAGGCTTCAAAGCTCTGATTCTTCATGTTTCTGATCTTTCCATTGCTTTGCCATAGATTCCAAGTAACTCTCCTCTATCTTGGATTGCTTTGGTGATCAAATTACTAACAAAAACACCAAAACTTACACAAAGTGATTAGAAATGATTGCAAATGTCCTTAATATGTTAATTGGGTTAAAAGGTAATAACTACTACTCAAAAGTGTTTAAAAGAGTTAATTACAAGCTATCAAATAGCCCTTTTTGAGTATTAATCACTCCCCCCAACCGACATATTGCTAGTCCCTTAGCAATGAAGGAGAGAAAAATAAAAATAAAAAGTACTATAATTTAAAACATCATGCTGATCACTTCAAAAAATTTTAAGTGGCATGATGATCAAACTCTCACATGGGACATTTAAAGATACAAAACTCAAATTTCAACAAGTGCTCTCGAATACTTTACCTAATCACAATTTATAAAGAGAAGGTATTATGCAAATTGAAGCTTTAAAGCCATTTCCACTTCCAAAGGACTCAAACTTACTCTTCCAAAAGAATCTAAGTGTTACTTGATACCTTTCGAATATAGTATGCTAAACTAATCTCTCCTCCCAACCTAGCTCTTTTTCAACACTTAGCAAACTGACCAAATTCAATAGGCTAAGAACGCACCCTTTTATTTTACAATTCTTTTCATTGTAGGAGTACAAGGCTTAAAGGTATTCTTTTCTAAATTGTCCATGTAATGGCGGTCCATCGATGACTCCCAACCAATTAAGGTTTAGGGCATCAAGCTTTAAGAATCTTTCAACCACTAACTCCTCGGATTTTATCCCGGACTTTTGAGAATGATTTTTATACCCAAGCACCTACAGTATGTTAAACTTCACCTATTCACCCTTTTAACGAGCATTGAGGTCGGTGACTTCCAACCAATTAAGGCTTAGGGCACCAGGTTTTAAAGATTTTCACCATATACCCCTCAAACCTTGCTCGGGTTTCAAGGCAAGCAAACATTTTTTTTTTTCCAAAGGCTCATTAGCCTTTTATAAGGTGTCCCAACACTATTAAATGAGGTCAAAGGTATCAAGTCTAAATTTTCCTAAGTCAAGAGGGAAATAGTTTCTCATCTTATAATCGGAACCTATTGTGCACAGTGTGTGGATAGCTTAAAGTGGAAGAACTACAGTTGAATTCCATAAAAGTTTCAACAATTCATCAACTTTAGTAAGCATAAAACAAACTCTAAGTTAAGAAAAACAAAGATTTGATTTCTCTTATTTTAATTTGTGAATTTTTCCTTAATAACCATGGAGAAAAAAATTTAAAATTAAACAAAAGTAACCTAAATTACCAAAATACTTAGTATTAACAAAAATAAAAAAAAACTTCCTTCCTCAACTGTTCCCCCCAACCAAGCTGAGCATTGTCCTTAATGTGGTATGAGCGATTGAAATTACAGGGAGGAAGTGGTGCCTCCTGAGTGGTATGTAATTCGAGTAGATTAGGAGAAACCACATGTTTCAAAAACAAAACAGAAATGAGTAGAGGAATAAAAATAAAATAATACCAAAAGTATGCAAAAATGATAGATTTGTATTACTTCATGAAAGTACATTATAGATGATAACAAGTAATACGACCAATCCCAATATATAACATAACAAAAGCATGGGATTACAAGTGCTACTATAATAAGAAAATGCATAAAGAAAATACATAAAGTAAACTATGGAAATGATCAAGTAGACGGAGGATAATGATGTGAAGATAATGGCTCAGGTGGATGTCTCTATGTCTCCTGCAGTCGGCTCTGTGGGCTCTAAGGGGGCAGGCATCTGGTGCTGAGGAGCTGATGGAATACCCAGATGGCTCTGAATCTGCCTTAGAATGGCAGTATGCTGAGTCTGAGTAGCAATAATTTGCTCCTGATGAGCACGAAGAGCTGTCATCTCCTGAGTAAGAATGCTCTGTGAAGTGATCAATGTCTGCAAAGTGTGACATAGAGCTCTGTACTCGGAAATGGATATGGTAGTCCTCAGCTCAAATGAAGAGGAAGGCTCTGATGTAGCTGAAAAAATAGAGGAAGGCCGTGGTGTGGCAGGATAAGCAGAGGGCACTGCAGGGGCAGGTGCTCTCGTGTCAACTGGTGTCTCTATGGGCTGTGGCTCCTCTTGGCTACTCTACTCTAGCTGGGGCTCCCGGCTCTGCACTGTAAGCTGTCATGTTCGTCCATTTGTCGAGAGTGAATATCTCTCAGCAAATCCGTTTGCGCTCAAGTTGAGGCTCAGATGGGTACCCCAAGTGTTCCAGAATCTGACATAGCAATCTGGGGAAGAGAAGAGGAATAGCATCGACTCTGAGCAGCTTCTTCTTATGGACCTTCTCTTCAAAGTACAGAAGAGCAGCCATAATGAGATGATGAGGGCCAAAGAAGAATCCCTCAGATATCCTAAATAATGCCTCAAGCAAAACTCCTCTCCTCTGTACCCAGTGCTGAAGTGGAAATATATTATGGCGCAGGAGAGCATTTATGAAAGACATGCTAGGAGGGAGCTCCCTTTTCATCAGATACTGGCGTGTGAATGCCCCTCTGGACAGAATACGAACTATGTCGCTCTGGGAAGGATTAGTCCAGACTCGATACTCCTCTGGACTAGCTGGCTCGTAAGGAATACACAATGCCTCTGCTATATGCCTAGCTCCCAGAATACCATGACGTCCGTCTATGGTCAAGTGGATGATAGTAGGATCTCGGACTTGGTGCGTGGTCATGGATTGATAAAAATCCATTGCCACATGGGGATAGAAAAAATCCCTTGGAGTCAGCAAATGCTCCATATGATACCTCCAGAGCAGATGGAAGGAGTCCCTAAGCTCGGGCTGAAGTCTGAAAGTGGCCACGTCAAAACAGAGCTCGGAGTGGAAAGGCCTAGCCCTGCAGTCCAAATTACCCTCTATGGGTGGCTGAGTGAGCATGGGACGCCTGATAAGCACCTCAGGAGTCATACCGGAGGGGATATGAGAATCTAATGGCGGCGGCTGAGACGGCTGAGGCTCTGTAGATGGCTCTTCTGGCTCTGATAAATCAATTAACGCTGGTTCAGATACCTTGGCTTTCTTCTTGGGTGGCTGGCTACTTGTCCTTGTATGATAGCGCCTGACTGGAGGACTCCTCGGTGCTTCCTGAACTGGAGGTGGGGCGCGCAGTGGTCGCGGAGGCTTGGACGTGGAGCCTTGGACAAGGGTCTTTGGTGAAGCCCTTGTGCGGCTTGACGGAGAGGAGGACTTAGCTCCTCGGGTTCTTACCATGGCGGGCCAGAGGAGATTGGCGGAGGTGCACGCGGCCGAGGTTCAGATGAGAGAGAGAAGATGGAAGGTTGCTCTGTTTTTGGGTCTTCTCTGGTACTGTTTAAAGTTCAAATGACCGGATTTATTAGAAATTTGGAATTTATACCGTTAAAAATTGGATACCAAAGGTCATTTTAATTTTTGCAGAGGAGGGCGGATTTCGCAACGAAAGGGCATTTTCGCAGAGGAGGCCCCTTTTCGCAACCCATTTCGCAGCTGCGAAATTGGGCTACTATGCTGCGAAATGGCACTCGTGTGCCAAAGGGGTGTTTCGCATCTGCGAAACAGCCTGCGAAATTGGGCTATGACTGCGAAAATTGGAGATTTCACGCTTTGGGGACTTCGCAGCCATTTCGCAACTGCGAAATGGAGTTAATGTGCTGCGAAATGGCACTCGTGTGCCAAGAGGGGTTTTCGCAGAGGGCGGTGTTGGGCTGCGAAATTTATTTCACAGCGGAGGGCCATTTTCGCAGCCAAACCTTGATTTTGCATAGGCCATGTAAGGGCTGCGAAATGGTTTCGCAGCAGATGGCCATTTTCGCAGGGGCCTATTTTGGGCTGCGAAATTTCGCAGACCACTAAAATTTCATAGCTTTGAGCTCCTTATGGCCCTCTGAGACCTTCCTTCATATTCTTTGCAATTCTCCCAACAAAAGATCATTCAAAAAGAGGAAGTTACTTATAATTAACAAAACTTTAGACCAAAATTAAAATCAAAAGAGTTAATAAAGCCTTTAAATTAATAAACTTAAACAAAAAAATATGGACTTTGGTGAAACCAAACCCATCTAACCCTTTTTTGATTAGGCCTTCTGTGGTTCAAGGAGGTGGATTTCCTCCTTGTTCTGCTTGAATGGTTCAATGAATGGCTTAAGACGATGGCCATTGACCTTGAAGGTGTCAATATTGTTGGAATTCAATAATTCCACCACTCCACTAGGATGCACTTGGTGAATAATGAAAGGACCTATCCACCTTGACTTGAGCTTCCCAGGAAATATATGGAGCCTTGAATCATAGAGTAAGACTCTTTGTCCTTTCCGGAATTCTTTGTGAGAGATCAATTGATCATGCCACCTCTTCATCCTCTGTTTTGCAACTTTGGAATTGATGCATGCATCATTTCTTAATTCCTCCATCTCATTAAGGTCTAAGCACCTCTTTGCTCCAGCTCTAATCAAGTCCATGTTTAATTTCTTGATTGCCCACCAAGCTTTATATTCAACTTCCACAGGGAGATGGCACGCTTTGCCATAAACTAGGCGATATGGAGACATGCCAAGAATAGTCTTGTAAGCTGTTCTATATGCCCATAATGAATCATGAAGCTTAATAGACCAATCTCTTCTGCTCGTGATCACCACCTTCATCAATATATTCTTTATTTCCATGTTTTCTAGCTCAACTTGCCCGGAAGTCTGAGGGTGATAAGGTGTAGCTACCTTATGCTTCACTCCATACTTGGCTAATAGGGTTTCAAAAGGTCTGTTGCAAAAATGAGTACCCCCATCACTGATTATGGCTTTGGGCACCCCAAATCTTGAGAAGATGTTATCTTTGAGGAACTTGAGAACCACCATGTGATCATTGTGCTTACAGGGGATGGCCTCAACCCATTTAGAAACATAATCCACCCCCACCAAGATATAAGAATTACCAAAAGACATTGGGAAAGGTCTCATGAAGTCAATGCCCCAAACATCAAAGAGATCAACTATTAAAATGGGGTTCATAGGCATTTGATTCCTTCTTCATAGCTTCCCAAGCCTTTGGCATCGATCATAGCTCCTACACATGATGTGGGCATCTTTGAAAAGTGATGGCCATGTAAACCCTGATTGCAACACCTTCATGGTTGTTTTCTGAGAGGCAAAGTGGCCTCCACATGCACTTTCATGGCAATGGCTGAGGATTCCTTGTTGCTCTTCTTCAGGGACACACTTCCTTATTATTTGATCTGCACAATACTTAAAAAGGAAAGGTTCTTCCCAATAATAAGCATGAATCTTCGCAAAGAAGTGCTTCCTGTCTTGTGCTTTCCACTCACTTGGAACTTCACCAGTAACCAGATAGTTAGCAATATGAGCATACCAAGGAGTTTTTGTTAGCAACATAAGTGATTCCTCAGGAAAATCATCATTAATAGGTGGGACATGGGAATTGTGTGCTATAACTAACCTTGAAAGGTGGTCAGCCACCACATTCTCCACTCCTTTCTTATCCCTGATTTGAAGATCAAACTCTTGTAATAAGAGAATCCATCTAATCAACCTTGTTTTTGCATCTTGTTTTTTTAATAAATACTTCAAGGCTGAATGGTCAGTGAAAACAATGATGAATGACCCTACCAGATAAGGACGAAACTTGTCTAAGGCAAACACTACGGCTAACAATTCTTTTTCTGTAGTTGTGTAGTTCCTTTGAGCTTCGTTCAATGTCTTGCTTGCATAGTAGATCACATAGGGCTTTCCATCTTCTCTTTGGCCAAGCACAACTCCTATAGCAAAGTCACTGGCGTCACACATTACTTCAAAGGGTAATTGCCAGTTAGGAGCTCTCACTATTGGAGTGGTTGTCAAAAATTGCTTCAGTTGATCAAAACTCTTCTGACACCTTTCATCCCAAATAAACTTAGCATCCTTAGCCAAAAGTTCACAAAGAGGTTTTGAAAGATTAGAAAAATCTTTTATAAATCTCCTATAGAACCCTGCATGGCCTAGGAATTACCTTACTCCTTTTACAGTTGTTGGGGGTGGCAATTTGACAATAAGCTCCACCTTTGCTTTATCCACTTCAATGCCTTTCTCAGAGATGATATGGCCAAGGACAATTCCTTGATGTACCATAAAATGGCATTTCTCCCAGTTGAGCACCAAGTCCTTCTCAATGCATCTTTTAAGAACCGCTTCCAAGTTGACTAAGCATTCTTCAAATGTACCTCCATATATGGTGATGTCGCCCATGAAAACCTCCATAATTCGCTCCACCATATCACTAAAGATACTTAACATACATCTTTGGAATGTTGCAGGTGCATTGCGTAAACCAAAAGGCATTCTTCTGTAAGCATATGTTCCAAATGGACATGTGAAAGTAGTCTTCTCCTGATCTTCAACATCAATTTCAATTTGAAAATATCCGGAGTACCCGTCCAAGAAACAATAAAAAGGATGGCCAGAGACTCTCTCCAATACTTGATCAATAAAAGGCAATGGAAAATGATCTTTCCTTGTCACAACATTCAGTCTTCTATAATCAATACACACCCTCCAACTTGAAGTGAGGCGTGTAGTGATTTCCTCTCCTTTTTCATTTTGAACCACAATAATCCCTGACTTTTTTGGTACCACTTGAGTAGGACTCACCCAAGGGCTGTTAGATATTGGGTAGATAATACCTGCTTGAAGTAGCTTCAGCACTTCAACTCGCACCACCTCTTGCAAATGAGGATTCAATCTTCTTTGAGGTTGACGAATTGGTTTAGCTTCTTTCTCCATATATATATGATGTGTACAAACCAAAGGGCTAATGTCTTTCAAATCAGATATTTGCCATCCTATTGCTTTCTTACACCTCGTGAGAACTTCAAGTAGACACTTCTCCTGGTGAGTAGTAAGAGATGAAGATATAACAACAGGGCATTGTTGATTTTTTTCCAGGTATGTATATTTCAACTCCATGGGCAAAGGCTTCAAATTGAGCTTTGGGGTCTCTTCTTTATCAGCTTTTTGTGCCTCCTCTTTATTGAACAAAGGTAGAATCTCTTCTTTCCTCCTCCAGCCTTGTAGAGTGGCTAGCAAATCAGAAGGTTCAGGTAACCCTCCTTCTAGATCCCTAAGACTTTCATTCAATTTGTCTTGCATATTCTGATTACAGTGCTCCTCCACTAGAGTGTCAATAATGCATACCTCTTCTGGACCTTCTTCTTCTTCCGGAGTGATTTGCTTTTTAGACATATGAAAGATATTAAGCTCAAGTGTCATGTTGCCAAAAGTAAGTTGCATAAGCCCATTTCTACAATTGATGATTGCATTTGAAGTAGCAAGGAATGGCCTTCCAAGGATGATAGGAACAAAATTTGCTCCCTTGACAATGGGGTCCGTATCAAGAACAACAAAATCTACTGGGTAGTATAAATTATCAACTTGGACTAAGACATCTTCAATTACCCCCCTTGGAATTTTTACTGATCTATCTGCTAGAGATAGAGTGATTGATGTTGGCTTCAATTCACCAAGTCCCAATTGCTTGTAGAAAGAGTATGGTAGCAAATTCACACTTGCTCCCAAATCTAGCAAAGCTTTCTCCACTACCTTTCCTCCTATCATGATCGAAATGGTAGGGCATTCTGGATCTTTGTACTTCAAAGGAGATTTGCATTGTATGATAGCACTTACTTGCTCAGTCAAGAAGGCTTTCTTGCTAACATTCAACCCTCTTTTGATAGTACATAAATCCTTTAGGAATTTTGCATATGTTGGAACTTGTTTGATCATATCCAGCAATGGAATATTGACTTTCACTTGTCTCAACACTTCAAGAATCTCTGATGCATTTCTAATCCCCTTTTTCCCATGCAGAGCTTGAGGAAAAGGAGGAGATGTGTGCTTCTTCAACATTTCTTCTTTAATAAGCATTTTCTCCGGATTTGCATTCAGTATTGAATCATGGTCCTCTTTCCTTTCACCGGTAGCTTCTTTCTTTCCTTTGATTTCCTCCCTCTTCTTTGTCTCCTCTTCTTCTTCTTCTTCCACATGTGGCTTGGGTGTTGGTAACTCAACCTTTTAACCACTCCTTAGAGTGGTCAAGGCTTTAACATCTCTCACATGTGAAGATTCTCCTTCATGGGTTTCCACTTCATGGATACCCTTGGGATTTTGGTGAGGTTGAGAAGGAAATCTACCTTTCTCTTGCACTGTGTTCAAGTTAGTAAGCCTTGAGATTGAGTACTGAAGATTATCTATCTTTTGAGATAGATCATTTTGCATCCCATCCATCCTTTTATTCAATGTACTCTCAACACTGTCAATTCTTTGACTGAGTTGAGAATTGATGGCTTTTTGGTCTCCAACAAAATCTCCCACAACCTTGTTGAGATTTACTATTGCTTGTTCAAGGCTTGAAGCTTGTTGAGATGGTTGAGCTGACTGTTGGTACGAGGTGCTCTTGGCTTCCATGAGAAATTTGGATGATTCCTCCAACTTGAGTTGTAGGTGTTTCCATACGGAGCATTGGTATTGAGCCTGAATTGTCCAATAAAATTTGCTTGATCTCCAAACATCTCCTTTACAGCTAGCATTGTAGGGCACTCCTCGACTAAATGTTCATAAGATTGACAAATAAGACACAACTGCTATATTTGCACTGTTGTTTCAACAACAGCTTGCACTTCATGCATCTTTTTCAGTTCTAACTCCTCCAATCTTCTTATCATAGCTGCAAACTTTGCTTTCATATCAACATCTTCATTCAAAGTGTACATCCCAGCCTTAGCATTAGAAGTATTCGGTTGAGATTTCATCTTTCCCACTTCTCCTTTGTTTGGTTCATCCCATCCTCTTGAAACTTCAGCCACATAACCCAAGAAATCCATAGCTTCCTCCGGATTCTTACTCATGAAATCTCCTCCACACATTGTCTCAAGGAGTTGCTTCATCGAGGAAGACATCCCATCATAGAAATAGCTCACCAATAGCCATGAATCAAAACCATGATGAGGACAAGCATTGATGGCTTCCATGTATCTTTCCCAACACTCATAGAATTTCTCATTCTCTTTAGCTGAGAAGTTTGAAATTTTCCTTTTCAAGCCATTTGTTCTGTGAGTAGGAAAAAACTTCTTGAGGAATTCAGCTTGTAAATCAACCCAAGTACGAATACTCCTTGGCCTTAAAGAATTAAGCTAAATCTTAGCCTTATCCTTTAAAGTGAAAGGAAATAACTTAAGCCTCATCAAGTCGATTGAGGACCCTCCTTCTTGGAATGTACTACAAACTTCTTCAAATTCCTTGATATGTGCATAGGGATTCTCACTTTCCATTCCATGGAAAGTTGGTAGAAGTGGAACAATATACGGTCTAATCACTAGCTGCTCTGTAGGGGGCATTATACATGATGGTGCAATCATACGAGGTGGATGCATGTGGTCCCTCATTGATCTGAAAGCATTGGGATTGTCCTGGTGACCATGGTGACTATGCTGATCTTCAGGCGTAGCTTCCATGATTTTCAAACCCAATTCCAATTCCTTGTTATGAGGTGTATTACTTTTAACAAGCCTTCCTCCACTATCTTGTACCCAATTTCGCATACACAACTAGTATCAACTATAACTAAAACAAAAACAAAAGAAAAACAAAAGAGAACAAGACTACAAAGAGATTAAAAAGAACTAAAACTTAAATAAAAGACATGTTAGAGTATGAACAAGTAAAAGAAAAGAGTGACAGAGTTAGTAAAATGAAAGAAAAATTACCAAACTTGTGATAAAACTCACAAGTACTCTGAAATTATATCACTGTGATGTTGGCACCTTCCCCGGCAACGGCGCCATTTGATTCGCACATTCCCAGCTGATGCCTTTGATTTTGGTCCTCTGATGGGATTAATCAACGAAATTTATAACCTATATTACCATGCACTAGGATAGCATAAGCTAGTATAGCATAGTAGCTCTAGGATCGTTCACTGGGAAGGGTTTTCAACTTACAACTGATACCAATTCAAAGTTGAATTGGTACTTTTTCATTTCAAGGTTAACTTCAAAAGAAAACATAAACTTTGGTTGAAAAAAGGTTTGGTTTCAAGCTAACTAAAAAGAAAGTAATGGGAATTACTTTATAAAGAAAACATTCCTTGGAGGTTCAGGTTCACAGGGGAGGTTCCTCATGCAAAAACAGGGTTTCGGTCACTTGGTTCATTTCCTCGTATTGGAGAGTTAACATATAGTTCACTCTTCAACCGGTATTGTACTGATGCATCCCTTAAATGGATTTCAGCTTTAATTCCCTTTCACTGATGCAACTTGTAATGACTCGTGCCTCTCACCTAGCATTTGCCATTCAAGGTGATCATTAACTTTGGACTTCCCTTCTCAAGCTCGCAAGAGATAACTAATGGATGTCTCATTGGAGTCCAAAAGCTTACCAAGTGTTGGCAATTCTAGAAAATCCTACTTTCAGGTCACCTCCCAAAAGCTCGCAAGAGGTAAACTAGTGCATCTCCATGGACGGAGATCACTTGCCTTACCAAGTGTTGGCTCAGGTGAATTGAAAGCATTTTAAGTTACTAAAAACATAGAAATCATAAACGGGTTACACTTTCTCTTCATTAACAGCTGAAACAATAAAACTACCAATTCTTGCATTCGGCCCTTCCCCCGGCTACCTTAGCTCCAAGAAACAAAAAACCTAGCCACCCATCCTCTGAAGAAACATCCTCAGAGCTTGTTTGGCTAGTGAATGAAAAATACAATCAAAGTGAGAAGGTAAGGCAGAGCAAAGCCCTGTGTTTTCCTTCCTTTCCAAAATATACAAAAAGTTGATTCTCTGAGAACAAGCTCCCGAGATCATTGAAAATGAAAATTACAAAACAATATATATGAGGTTGTTTACCCCTGTGTTCTTGCTTAACATCTAAGGAATCCTCTAATTGGTGGATTACAAGGAGAGAATTGGGATTTAGACAACAAATATTTGAAGTAAAATATCAAAAAATGTTGGTCGCAAATATCTGGAAGCACTCAGGAGAATTTCACAGGCGCACAAAATGGCTGCAAAATTTCGCATATGAACAAGATGGCTGCGAAATCATTTCGCAACCAAAGGCTGATTTCGCAACCCTGTGAAATTGGCTTTCAGCTTGGAGTGATCTGCTTCCATTGGCTCTAACTTCTTCATTTCAACTTCGATTTGTGAACCGTTTGAAGTATTGGATTGTTGACTTCCTGATCTTCGAAACAGCATAAAGTATGAATAAATTGGACTTCAGGAAGTACTCCAAAAGTGGCTGAAATGACTGTCATCAAGAATGCTTCAAGGTAGATTTTCTCTTTACTTCTCCTCCTTGCATTCCAGATTGGTTATGGCAAAGGGCTTTAAGGCTTCAAAGCTCTGATTCTTTATGTTTCTGAGCTTTCCATTGCTTTGCCATAGATTCCAAATAACTCTCCTCCATCTTGGATTGCTTTGGTGATCAAATTACTAACAAAAACACCAAAACTTACACAAAGTGATTAGAAATGATTGCAAAGGTCCTTAATATGTTAATTGGGTTAAAAGGTAATAACTACTACTCAAAAGTGTTTAAAAGAGTTAATTACAAGCTATCAAACAGCCTTTTTTGAGTAGTAATCAAGGCAAGTTCAGACCGAGTTGGAGCGGGCCATATGTTATCCGAGATTTGACCCGAGAGGGAGCTGCTTGGTTGACTGATCTAGATGGAAATCAGTTTTTTTAGCAAGTCAATATGGAACAGCTAAAGAAGTTTTACACGTGAGATCATGGTCAGAGGATGGGTGGCCATCGTTTTGAGTAGCCATATTCCCTGTTGCACACCCACACATTGATATATCCTATTGCTAGCCCGTTGAGTGATTCATGCCTAATTGGTGTCTCAGCTGATTCGTGTCCAGCTGGTGCTCCTTGATTGAGGGAGTAATCAACAAAATTTATAACCTATTACACCATATACTAGGGTAGCAAAGAAAAAGCTACTATAGCATAGCGACTCTAGGATCGTTCACTAGGAAGGGTTAGCAAATTATCAATGATACCAATTCAAAGTGAATTGGTATTGTTTCATTTCAAGGTTAGCTTAAGAAATAAAACACAAACTTTGGTTGGTAAAGATTTAGATTTAAACTAACTGCAAAGCGAGTAATGGAAATTACTTAGGAAGAAAAACATTCCTTGGAGGGTCAGGTTCACTGGGGAGGTTCCTCATGCAAAAGACATAGCTCCGGTCAGTTGGTTCATTTCCTCGCATTAGAGAATCAACATATAGTCAATTCTCTAACCAGTGTTGTACATATACATCCTTTAATTAGATTTCAGCTTTAATTCTCTCACTGATGCAACTTGCAACGATTCGAGCCTCTCATTAAGCCTTAACCATTCAAGGTGATCTTTAACCTTAGACTTTCCTTCTCAAGCTCGCAAGAGATAACTAATGGATGTCTCCTTGGAGTCCAAAATCTTACCAAGTGTTGGCAATTCCAGAAAATCCTACCTTCAAGTCACCTTCCAGAGGCTCACAAGGGGTAAACTAGTGCATCTCCATGGTCGGAGATCACTTGCCTTACCAAGTGTTGGCCCAGGTGACTCTAAGGTGTTTTAAGTTAACTAAAAACATAGAAATCACTAAAGGATTTCACTTCCTCTTCATTCATGGCTGAAACCACAAAGCTTTGCATTCTTGCACTAGGAACCTTTCCCGGCAAACTTAGCTCCAAGGAACTAAAGGTTTAGTTACTCATTCTTTGGGGAAACTTCCTCAGAGAGTGCATAACTTAGAAAAAAATGAAAATTACAAAGTGAGAAGGTAAGGCAAAACAAAGGTCCTGAATTTTATAACTTTTACAAAAAGGTTCCTCTCCTCAAGAACAGGCTCCCGAGGGCAATTTATATAAACAAAATACAATACTAATTATTACATGGATATTTACTCTTTTTCCTAACTTAAAAGCTAAGGAATCTTATAATTGGTGGCTTACAAGGAGAATTTTGGGATTTAGGCAACAAAAATCTGATGAAAAATATCTCCCAGTGTTGGTAGCAAATATCGGGATGCACTAAGGACCATTTCGCAAGTGAAAATGATGTCTGCGAGATTTCGCAGACACACAAAAAGGGCTGCGAAATCACTTCGCAGCAAAAGGCTAATTTCGCAACGCTGCGAGGTCGGCTTTCAGCTTGTGGTCCTCAGCTTCCCACATGTCACATATATCGGAAAACTTCAGGAGGAATTCCACAGCACTGTGCAAAAGGGCTGCGAAATCATTTCGTAACAAAAGAGTGATTTCGCAACACTTTGCAAAATTCTTCCTTCAGCTTAGAGTGATTGACTTACAATGGTTGTAACTCCTTCATTTCAACTCCGAATTGTACACCGTTTTAAGCATTGGATTGTTGACTTCCTGAGCTTCGAAACAACATATAGCATGCATAAATTGGACTTTATAAAGTGCTCCAAAAGTGGCTGATATGAATATCATCAAGAATATGCTTCATGGCAGATTTCTCTTTGCTTCTTCTCCTTGCATTCCGGATTTACTTATGGCAAAGGACTTCCAAGCTTTGGTTCTTCATGTTTCTGAGCTTCCAATTGCTTTGCCCAAGAATCCTCATAACTCTCCTCAATCTCGGATTGCTTTGGTGATCAAAAGGCTATCAAAACACCAAAACTTAACACAATTTGATTAGAATTGATTGCAAGGGTCCTTAATATGTTAATTGGGTTAAAAGGCAATAACTACTACTCAAAAGTGTTTAAAAGAGTTTATTATAAGCTATGAAATAACACTTTTTGGGTAGTAATCATTGAGGCTCACACGATTCATTATGACCCATTCGTTCACTTAGCCTTGCATACCTTTTCTCACTTGGGTTGGGGACCTCCTCTTGTGCGCTTTGCATTTATTGTTTGGATCGGTGAGTATTGTGAGTCCATTGTGTCATTGTTTGTTTGTTGCATTTTTGGGCCATTCATGATTTCTTCTTTCCTACATTGTGCATCTTCACTTTGTCTGTCTTTGAGTTTTGTTTCTATCATTTCGATTCTTTTTGCTTCTATCTTCCCCTGTGTGATGATGATGCGCTTTTGTCCCGAAACTACAGGTTAAGCTTGTCACACCCTTCATTCCACCCTTAGGTTTTGATCTAGGAGTTTTAGTTGGAGGGGACCATTTGGGTTTGGCATTTGAGGTACATTTGTTAGATCATGCTGGTATGGCCATTGGCTTACTTTGTCGGTTGTTCTGTAAAAAAAAAAAAACAAACAAACAAACAAACAAACTTGTGCTCCTTTGATGTTCATGTCATTAATATTTAGGTTTTGCATGGTTTTTCGACAGTATCACGGCTTGATCATCAGAGGTCATTTTAGGTTTAAGAGACTTAATCTTTTTCTGAGAGCCGGTGAGAGCATTGTACGATCCTTTTCTCCATGGATCTGGGAGACATATTGGGAGTGAGTTTTGGGTTTCCTTTACACTAGGTTCCTTGGATCATAATCTATATCACCACTCTCGTCATACAGTGACTTGCTTCGATTTGGCGTTCATGGGATGAGACGTTCGTCATTATCACACATTGCTACACTTTTATCCCAACTTGTTTCTTCATTTTCTTCTACACCCATTCATCATTTGTCTTATCCATTTTCATCTTCTTTTACCCTCGTCGATCGTCGTCTCTCTTCATGAACGACGTGTTCTTTGGTGCAAATCACCTGTCGTTGGACATTGTTCATTTGGATGTAGGGTTGAGTCACCTTACTCGCATGGTCCTCTGATATTTGACATTGTGCACACAGAGGCTTGGCATTATCTATTGGGTATTTGGGCCTTTGTTTTCCGTCGTTTCATTCACCTTTTACCCCTAGCCTTCATTATGGTCCGAGTCATAAGACCACCCTGAGGTCATGAGATCTCGTGTTTTCTTTGATGCATTTCATTCGGACAGGCTCCATCTACTGATTGAAGTATGGAATACCGATGGGGCTCCATTTCTTGAGGAACATCGAGGATTGCATACTGCTTTTCTGTTTCATCTCTTCAACTTTGGTCCACGATTAGAGATAGATGATACAAAGAGTCGAGACTGTCCAGGACCCCCTCCGCTTGTTGGTTTGTTATATTCATATTAGGGCATACCACTATCCTTGCATGATGACATCAATTCTTACACTGGTCACAGGCAACCCATTTCACCAGGTGACGTTTGGCATTAGTGTTTGAGTAAGCCCCCACATTTAGCTTGGTTTCTTCATATAGCAGCTTACTTCTAAGAGATGGCTCAGGATCAAATTCATGCATATTCGTCGACCCAATGGGTATGCACACTGGGGCATACCCCATACTTTCTTATGTTCGCTTATCCAGACGATTGGGTCTTCAAGTGATATATTTCAGAGTTGTTTTTTTACCGAGGCACTTGCATGTTAGATGTACACATTGGGGCATACCCCTATCAGCTTTTTTTTGTGGATATTGGATGTTGCAGAATAAAGTCGATGTTGTTATAGGAATAAATGTTTGTGATGTTTTCAGCTCTCTAACTTTGACCATATGTACAATTATGGGATTCTGACATGGTATAGATATCTTAGACTAGGGCATAACCCTTTCTTTTCACCTCTAGTCACATTTCTGAGTTGTCCTACAGGGGCATACCCCCTTTCTTTCCATCTTGTTAGTGGTGTTCTTATTTTCTCACTTGTCATTTATTGGCATTTTCTAGACATCACACTAAGGCATACCCCTTCATCTTTCGTGATTGAAAGGTTTGATTTCTTGCTTATTCGAATCATTTGGTGGCGTTATCATGTTCATACTGAGGCATACACACTTTAGCTTTCTCCAGCATTGTGTCTGGATCCCTTAGTCCATTCAGTTAGCATGACTCATTTCCCTTAGCCTTCTTTATTGTTGTATGGGAACAAAATTGTTGGTCATTTGAATTCTTCACTAGAGTTCATTTCTTGCACTTCCTACTCACGTTTCACTCGTTCATTCACTCTACTGAAGAGGGGCATATTTGTAAACCCTTAATTTTTTCCGTATGGCACCGCCATGGCCCCCCTTTTGGGCTTGTTTCGATCATATCTCCCTCATCCGAACTCGGAATCGTGCACCATTTTTTTATGGACTTCTTGTTCTTTAAGGAATATTCTGAAAAAATTTCAAATTTTTTCTCAATCGGCTCGACTAGTCTCCAAAGTTTCAGTTCAGCCAGAGTTCATTGGAGCATTCTTGAATTCGGAGCACTTGGGCTTGTTTTGATCACATCTCCCTCATCTGAACTCGGAATTGTGCACCATTTTTTTTTAAGGACTCCTTGTTCATCAAGGAATATTATGTAAAAATTTTAAATTTTTTATCAACCGGCTCGATTGGTCCCCAAAGTTTTACTTTAGCTAGAGTTCATCGGAGCATGTCTGAATTCGGAGGACTTAGGCTTGTTTTGATCATATCTCCCTCATCCGAACTTGGAATCATTCACCATTTTTTTTATGGACTCCTTGTTCTTCAAGGAATATTATGTCAAAATTTAAAATATTTTCTCATCCGACTCAACCAGTCCCCAAAGTTTCAGTTCAGTCAGAATTCATTGGAGCATGTCTAAATTCGGAGCACTTGGGCTTGTTTCGATCATATCTCCCTCATTCAAGCTTGGAATCGTGCACTATTTTTTTTATGGACACTTTGTTCTTCAAGGAATATTCTATCAAAATTTCAATTTTTTTCTCAATCAAATCGACTAATTGGCAACCGATTCAACTGGTTCGTTGGGCCAGCTTGTATAGAGCATCGATTTTGGTGATTTTGGAGCCCAAATCCTACATGGCTTGGGCCCATAAGCTCTAGATCGGTCTTGGGCAATATTTTGGGTCCATGTTGGGCCTTGGTTTGGGTTCCTTACAGCCCACCATGAATCCATATGGATTCTTGGTGGTGAAGCAATGGAGTAAATGTAGAGAGAGCAACTCACGTTGTGATCGAGAGGAGTGTTTATGGAGCTGGTTTCCAAGGTTGATGGGGGCACTTTCCAAAGCTGAAGGGGGGAAAAATGAAGGTGGAAGTGGGAGGAGCAGGGGTTTTGGTATAAAAAGCCATAATGGAAAGAGAGAAGGACCTTGTCCTTTGCATATTTTATTTTTTTTAGGAAAAACTCTATCCAAGTTTGGTGAGGGAAAATAACAGAGTATGAAGAAGGTTTTGAGCATCTAAGAAAGTTCTAGGTGCACGTAAAGTGAGGAAAGAGGGAGGAAAAACAAAAGTTCGAGGTTTTATAGTGGGAAGACTCTGTTTGGGGATTTTTCTAGTTGGATCCTTGGAGTGAGGTTCTGCTCGTGAGCCTCTATGTGCTAAGGCAAATAGAAGGAAAGACAGCCTTGAAGCCAATTAAATTTCGGCTTGAGGGGAAAACAATCTAGTAAGCATTGATTTTGGTATCTCATTCCTTTCCTTTTAGATTTTCTTCTCTATTTAAGAGACTGTTGAAACTTCTATGGCAGTTTCAAATAAGGAGTGTTTGAGGATTTGGTATTATTCCTCTTTGCTTCCTTTTGATCTGTTTCTCAGTTCATAGTTCGGTTGATGTGTTTCTCCCTACATCAATTTAGAATGGCATGGCTCTGTTTTGAGTTTTCCTTTGAGAAATAGGAATTTGCTTTATTGTCTTTACTCTAGTTGTAAGTTGTATTCTATTTGCTTTGCTAATGGTGTGTTGAGTTACACCCCTTGTGAATACATGATGTTCATGAATGGAGCTTCAGGTTTATAATCTTCTTTTCCACCTTTGAATATCTCATCTTTCATGCTCAGCCTGGGAGGGAGGTTCTCAAGCATGGTCTTTTGGATTGTTGTTTTCCTCATTTAATTTTGTGGCGTAAAAGAGAGATTCTTCACTGCTCATGATTCTTCCTGCTTATTTTTTTTAATAGTCACTTTATGGATGCTCTTGATATGTAACTATTGCATGGTTTCATTTTTTATGATTGTTGTGGATGTCTCATTTTGGGTTGGTTCTAATCCAGAATGGGGGGGAAGTAACCTACTTTTGATGTGTGAGTAATAGGGTCACTGCCTTCATTAGTTTTGGTTTTGGTTGAAGGTAATTATGACCTTCTGATTGTTAAGGGAAGGATTCTTATGGCCTTGTAGATTTGGATTGAGAAACTTTTTAGATGTTAGATTCAGGTGGCTATGTTGGTATGGGTGTTTCTGCCACTTGGTTTTTCTTGAAACCTCCCTTGCTTGGTATTGAGAAAGGGTCTCCATGACCTTCTCTGTTTTAGGTGGCTGAATTTCAGCTGGATTAATAGGTTATAGGAGGCTGAAATTTCAATTTGTTCCATGGGATTTAAGTAGCTATAGGTGGGAGGCTTCAGGTGAATGAAATTTCATTTTGGTTTCAAGGGATTTAAGTGGCCACATGTGGATGTCCGTGTGGCTGAATTTTCAGCTGGATTTCTTGAGTTCAGGAGGGCTGCATTGTTAGTTGATTAATGAGCTATGTGGCCTTAGTTTTAATAAGGTTGGGTGGCTCGGGTTTGGCCTTCTACAAGGAACACATTGCATTGTTTCGACCAGTTCTCCCTCATTCGGGCTCAGAATTGAGCGCCATTTTTTTTAGATTCCTTATTCTTCAAGGAATTTGTTGGTAAAGTTTCAGAATTTTTTTCAATCGGTTGAATCGGTTGGGAACCGGTTCAACAAGTTCCGTTAGGCAGCCCTATTTTATAAACACATTGCATTGTTTTGGCCGGTTCTCTCTCATTCGGACTCAGAATTGAGTGTCGTTCTTTTTGTTGGACTCCTTATTCTTCGAGGAATCCGTTAGTAAAGTTTCAGAATTTTTCTTAATCGATTGGACTAGTTAGGGACCAGTTCAACAGGTTCTATTAGACAGCCCCATTTTATAAACACATTGCATTGTTTTGGCCGGTTCTCCCTCATCCTGGCACGAAATTGAGTACCATTTTTTTTCGATTCCTTATTCTTCGAGGAATCTTTTGGTAAAGTTTTATAATTTTTCTCAATCGGTTGCATCGGTTGGGAACCGGTTCAATAGGTTTTGCTAGGCAACCCTAGTTTTAGCATATTTTGACCCCCATTTTTGTTGTGGCTTGAGCCCTTAGGCTCTAAGCCACTTGTGGGCCACCTTTAGTGTTAGAGTTCGGTTTGGTTAGATTTTATGAGAGCCCACTTCATGGATGGGAAAAATGTGGGTTAAGCGAGCATGGTTTGGTTTGATGGAATTTAGAGAAATGTGTGCAAAAGAAATCAAACCATTTATTTCATTTCAACCTGCTTCCCTCCCTTTTGGGTATGAGATTTTATGTTTGATTGAGAGTGCATGTTGTATGCTTGTATTACTTGCCTCACACTTTCCTTGCAGCGCATGGCTGGGGACCATAGGTATGCACTTAGGCTTTGGATAATGAAATTCACATGAATGCTAGGGGCATGATTGCTATGTATATTTGTTGTGCATTTAAGCTTATTGACTGACCTCTTATGCAGTGCTTGGCTAGGGACCTCAGGTATGCACTCTGATTTTGACTTGTTGAGTGTATGTGCATGCTAAATACTAGGCGGGTCTATGTGATTCATGTCATTTGTTTAGCCCAAGGTTTGTTTTATCTTTGACCCATATGCTCTGATATACCTAGTTCATTAGTAAAGACCGAGTTCCGGGCCTAGAGGGGTGCTACCACTCATGAGGTACCTTCTTGATAAGTAACCTGGTCCTCGGACCTAAAATCGAGTTTTCACAGACCACTTTTTCTTAACTGGAGTCATGCTGGGGTTTTTGTTCTTACTTAAGTTTTCCCCATTTAAAAATAAAAATAAAAAGTAAGTGGCGACTCCAAACAAAACCGTTCCTCTCTGAGATAAATTTTTCAAAACTCGAAAACCAACTTTCCCTTTTACCTCTAAAATAGCGAGTCACGCCAGTCGGTGGATCGAGTAAGGGTCCACAACTATCGATGACATGTGCTACTGTTGGTTGTGAGCTGAAGGCTCTAGATGTTATTAGCAGCTCTGACCTGTGGTTGACATGATTGAGTCTACGATGTGAGTTGAGGGCTCCAGATACTATGAACAACTTAAGTCGTGGTTGACATGAACAACTTCGGGTCGTGAGCTCGGGACTCTAAATTCAATGAACATCTTACAATTATAGAATACATGTGCTACTCCAAGTGGTGTGCTCAAGACGCTAGACACTATGTACAACTCTAGGTTATAGTTGACATGAATGACTCCGGGTCATGAGCTTAGGAGTCTAGATTCTATGATTAGGTTAAGGTTGTTGATCACATGAAAGAGTTTGGGTTGTGAGCTCAAGGCTCTAAATGCTATGAATAACTCAAGGTTATGGATAACATTAACAACTCTAGGTTATGATTTCAATATTGTATATGTTATCAACAGTTCTTCACAATGGTTGACATGAATGATTCTAGGTTGTGAGCTCAATGCTTCTGGGTTGTAGATGACAAGATATACTCTATGTCATAAGCTCAGGGCTCTAGATGTTATGAACAGCTCAGGGTTGTGGTACATGAACCACTACTGGTCGTGAGCTTAGGGCATTAGACACTATGAATAGCTCAAAGTTGCAATTGACATGAATGACATCGAGTTGTAAGCTCAGGGCTCTAGATGTTATGAACAACTTAGGGTTGTGGATGACATACACTACTCTAGGTTATGAGCTTAAGGCTCTAGACGTTATGAACAACTTAGAGTTGTGGTACATTAATGACTCCTAGTCATGAGCTCAATGCATTAGATACTATGAATATCTCATGGTTTTGGTTGAAATGAATGACTTTCGGTCATGAGCTTAGGGCACTAGATGCTATGAACATCTTAGGGCTCTAAATGACATGGGTTGCCTTGGGTCGTACAGTCTAGGCTCTAGATGCTATAAACAGCTCAGGGCTATGGTTGACATAAATGACTCTTGGTTGTGAGGTCAAGGCTCTAGATGCTATAAATAGCTCAGGGAAGTTGATAACATGAAACAATATGGGTCGTGAGCTTTGAATTGTTGTTGCTATGAACAACTTAGGGTTGTGGATGACAAGATTGAATCAGGGTTATGAACTCAAGGCTTTAGGTATTATGAATAATAGAAGGCAATGGTTGTCATGAACGACTCTATGTCATGAGCTCACAACTTTAGATACTATGAACAACTCAATGTTGCGGAGGACATATGTTACTCTAGGTTATGAGCTCAGAGCTCTTGATGCTATGAGTAGCCTTGGGATATGGTTGACATGAATGACTTTAGAACATGAGCTAAAGGTTGTAGATACTATTAACAACTCAGGGTTGTGGTTCACATGAGTGACTTCAGGTCATGAGCTCAGGGCTTTAGATTCTATAAACATCTCAGGGCTGTGGATGACATGAGCTACTTCGGGTCGTGAGCTCAAGGCTCTTGACACTATGTACAACTTTAGGCTTTGGTTGACATCAACAACTTTAGATCATGAGCTTAAGGCTCTAGATCTTATGAACAACTCAAGGCTATTGATCACATTAAAAACTCCGAGTTGTGAGCCCAAGGCTCTAGATGTCATGAACAACTCATGGTTCTGGACGATATGAACCACTCTCGGTCATGATCTTAGGGCTCTAGATGCTATGAAAAACTCTTTGCTATGGTTGACAATGATAGAATTTGGGTCTTGAGCTTAGGGCTCTAGATGCTATAAACAACTTAGGGTCGAATCAGTGTGAGTACCGAAAAATGGTAGAATCCGGGCGAGTACCGGGAAAAGGTAGAATCCGTGGGAGTATCGAAAAACTGTCCCGACGAGTACAGAAAAAGGGTCGAATCAGTGTGAGTACCGAAAAATGGTAGAATCCGAGCGAGTACCGGGAAAAGGTAGAATCCGAGCGACTATTGAAAACATGTACTGCTGAGAACCGAAAAAGGATTGAATCAGTGTGAGTACCGAAAAATGGTAGAATCCGGGCGAGTACCGGGAAAAGGTAGAATCCATGCGAGTATAGAAAACATGTACCGTCGAGAACCGAAAAAGGGTCGAATCAGTGTGAGTACGGAAAAATGGTAGAATACGGGCGAGTACCGGGAAAATGTAGAATCCGTGGGAGTATCGAAAAACTGTCCCGCCGAGTACCGAAAAAGGGTCGGATCAGTGTGAGTACCGAAAAATTGTAGAATTCGGGCGAGTATCGGGAAAAGGTAGAATCTGAGTGACTATCGAAAACATGTACGGCCGAGAACCGGAAAAGGATCGAATCAGTTTGAGTACCGAAAAATGGTAGAATCCGGGCGAGTACCGGGAAAAGGTAGAATCCGTGCGAGTATTGAAAACTTGGGCCGCGCAGTACCGGAAAAGGGTCGAATCAGTGTGAGTACCGAAAAATGGTAGAATCCGGGCGAGTACCGGGAAAGGTAGAATCCGTGCGAGTATCGAAAAATAGTCCCGGCGAGTACCGGAAAAGGTTCGAATTAGTGTGAGTATCGAAAAATGGTAGAATCCGGGCAAGTATCGGGAAAAGGTAGAATCCGTGCGAGTATCGAAAACATGTACCGCCAAGAACCGGAAAAGGGTCAAATCAGTGTGAGTACCGAAAAATGGTAGAATCCAAGCGAGTACCGGGAAAAGGTAGAATCCGTGGGAGTATCGAAAAACTGTCTCGCCGAGTCTTGAAAAAGGGTCGGATCAGTGTGAGTACCGAAAAATGGTAGAATCCGGGCGAGTAGCGGGAAAAGGTAGAATCCGAGCGACTATCGAAAACATGTACTGCCGAGAACCAGAAAAGGGTCGAATCAGTGTGAGTACCAAAAAATGGTAGAATCCGGGCGAGTACCGGGAAAAGGTAGGGCTCGTAGGAGATAACTAATGAACATCAGTGGATCTAACAATAAGAATCCACTGAGACCAAAAGGTTATCAAGTATTGGCCATTCAAAGCAAGTAAGAGGGATTAAAAGCTTTACTTTGAATGAAAACATTTATGACGCTCAGCTACTTACATTTATGGCTTGGAAATCTCCATCCTGACACGGGACCTTCACATGGCATCCATTACTTCAAGAAACTAAAAGGTTTTAGCCTCTCATCCTTGGGGATTTCATCCTCCAAGGATGTTTGGCTACTAAGAAAATGAGAAAGAAAAAAGAAAAGAAACGTTTGAACAAAAGTGCTCTTATAACTTATAAAGTTACAGGTTACAAGATATATTTGTCTGAGGCTCTTCACCTCTATTTAAAGACAATAACAAGCTAAATTACAAGAGCTATTACAAAAGCAACCTATTCATTGGTTGATTACAAGGGTAAAATAGGTATTTACAAAGCTAAAAATCAAGCAAAATATCTTGGAGAGCCAGCAGTGGAATATCATCAACAGCGTCTCAAAACAGGGGATTTCAAAGGCATTTTCGCAAAGGGGAAAGATGAAGGGTCCAAATTTCGCAAGGTGAAAAGCCACCTTGCAAAATTTCACAAGGTGGTTCTTCATGGTGCGAAATGGCCAAATTTCGCACCATGAAGAAAATCTCCTTGCGAAATGGTGTTCCCATGGCTTGATGCAGTTGTCTTCCAAAGGCCATATCTTCCTTATTTCAGCTCCAAATCGTACACAGTTTGAAGCGTTGGATTCTTAACTTCCTGAGCTTTGAAATGGTATATAGCATGTAGAAAATAGACTTCAATAAGTGCACCAAAAGTGTGAAAGAAGACTGCAACTGCTGTCCTCTGTTTTCTTCACTCTGTTTGTTTTTCCTCTTTGCTTCAGTCCTTTACTTGGCTTGTCTTAATGATCCAAAAAGCTGTCAAAACACTAAAACTAGCCACAAATATGATTAGAAGTCATTGCTAGGTCCTTAACATGCCAATTGGAATAAAGATGGAGAACTACTACACAAAAGTGCTTAAAACATAATGAATTAAAGGCGCAAAATGGCACTTTTTGGGTAGTAATCACTCCCCCCAACTGACACATTGCTAGTCCCTGAGCAATGAAGGAGAGAAAAATAAAGAAAAATAGATATTATAATAATTTACAAAAATCATGTTGATCACTCCAAAAAATGTTTAAGTGGCATGACTGATCAAACTCTCACATGGAACATGAAATAAATTAAACTCAAACTTCAATAGGAGCTATCAAATAATTTGCTTAGTCACAATTTATAAAGAGTAGGCATTATGCAAATTTAAGCTTCAAAATAATTTCCACTCCCAAAGGTCCAACACTTAATCTTCCACAAAAATCTAAGTGTTATTTATTAGCTTCCCAATATAGTATGTCAAACTAATCTCTCCCCTCAACCTAGTTCTTTTCAAAGCTTAGCAAACTAATCAACCTCCAATAGGCTAAGAACGCACCTCTTTTCTTTCACAATTTTTTCTTGTAGGAGTGCAAAGCTTAAAGGCATTCTTTTCTAAATTGTCCATGTAACGGGGGTCCATCGATGACTCCCAACCAATCAAGGTTTAGGGCATCAAGCTTTAAGGATTTTTCAACCACTAACTCCTCGGATTTCACCCCAGACTTTTGAGAATGAATTTTTAATACCCAAGCACCAACAATATGTTAAACTCCACCTATTTACCCATGTAACGAGCATTGAGGTCGGTGACTCCTAACCAATTAAGGCTTAGGGCACCAGGTTTTAAAGATTTTCACCATATACCCCTCGGACCTTGTTCGGGTTTCAAGGCAAGCAAACATTTTTCTTTCTTTATTTATTTTCTTCAAAGACTCATTGGCCTTTTACAAGGTGTCCCAACACTATTAAATGAGGTCATAGGTACCAAGTCTAAAATTTTCCTAAGTCGAGAGGGAAATAGTTTTTCATCTTACAATCGGAACCTATTGTGCATAGTGTGTGAATAGCTTAAAGTGGAAGAACTGACGTTGAATTCAATAGAAGTTTCAACAATTCATCAACTTTAGTAAGCATAATACAAACTCTAAGTCAAGTAAAATGATAAAAATTCAATTTCTCCCATTTCATTTTGAAAATTTTTCCTTAATAACCATGGAGAGTAGAATAAAAAACTTTTAAAAAATTTTAAAATTAAGCAAAAAGCAACTAAATTACCAAAATAACTTAGCATTATTAACAATACTTACTTCCTCAACTCTCCCCCCAACCAAGCTGAACATTGTCCTCAATGTGACAAAAGCGATTGAAAAATAGGGAGGAAGTGGTACCTCTTGAGTGACATGGAGTATGAGTCGTATAGGAGAAACCACATGTTTCAAAAAAATAGTGAGTAGAGAAAATAGAAAAATGTCAAGTTTTAAACAAAAATTGATGTCTATATATGTTGTATCATCAGTAATACATCCAATCCCATAATATAAGACATCAAAACATGGGATTATGTATACTAATATAATATTGATTCGCGTGTAACTCAGTTGGGTCACTTAATCAAAAACATTTATAAAACCTATGACCTCATACTAACGTAGCAAAGCTACTATAGTATAGTGGCTCTAGGGTTGAACTCTGGGATGGGTTTTCATTCTACCAGTGATATAATCAAAATTAGAAATTGTATTTAATGATTTCCTTAATAAAAAACTTAAAGTTTAAAAGAAAATAAAATTTGTTTTGAAAGTGTTTGAAACTAAACTAACATAAACTAATTAAAAATGGAAGAAAGAAAGTTTCCCGGAGCTAAGGGTTGCTAGGATCAAGTTCAGAATAGAAAGTGGAAAATTCCGGATTTTTCTCCTCGCATTGGGGATTTAACCTATAGTTATTTCCCGAACTGGTATAGGTTTGACAATGAAGATTTAATCCATAAAAGGTCAATAGAAATGGTAGTCAAGGTCCATTAATGGCTTAAGACACTATGGGTCTTCACCTTGAATCATTTTCCAATGGCTCGTACATGATAACTAATGGACTAATATGAATCTAGCAATAAGCATCCATAAAGACCTGAAGCTTACCATGTATTGGTCATTCGAAGTCATTCTAAGGGATTTAAAGCAAAACTTTGGATTTAGAAGCCATTTATGAATTCCAACTACCTGAATTTAATGCACGGGAGCTTTCCACCATTTCATCTGGACTTTTCACCTAGCTTCCTTTACTCCAAGAAACCGAAAGTTTAGCCTCTCATCCTCCGGGCAAACATCCTCAGAGGTTGTTTGGCTTCCAAGAAAAAGAAAATAATAAAGAGAAAAGAGAAACGAGAGAGCTCTGTAAAAACTCTAAGTGTCAAACGTAATACGTATTCAATAATATTCCAAGAGGTGATTTCCACCCCTTATATAGTCTTTACAAAAGGAAAAGCTTGTGATTGGTTAGTTACAAGGATAAGAAAGGAAATTACATCACAAAATACAAAGGAAAATATCTAAAGTGGAGTCGGCTAGAACAGAGCAAAATTCGCAACACGCATGGTTATGCGAACGTTATGCGAAATTCGCATAACCTCTTGTGGAATGCGAAATTTTCGCATAACCTGGAGCAGTTTGCTTCCGAAGGCCATATCTTCCTCATTTCAGCTCCAAATCGTGCACGGTTTGAAGCGTTGGATTCTTGACTTCAAGAGCTTTAAAATGGTATATAGCATGTAAAAATTGGACTTCGGGAAGTGCTCCAAAAGTGTGAAAGAATACTGCAGCTGCTACATTTTGATTTTTCTTCACTTTGCTTTTTAGTTTTCTCCTTTGCTTGACTTGTTTTAACGATCCAAAAAGCTGTCAAAACATTAAAACTAACCACAAATATGATTAGAAGACATTGCTAGGTCCTTAGCATGCCAATTGGACTAAAGATGGAGAACTACTACACAAAAGTGCTTAAAACATAATGCATTAAAGGTGTAAAATAACACTTTTTGGGTAGTAATCACTCCCCCCAACTGACACATTGCTAGTCCCTGAGCAATGAAGGAAAGAAAAATAAAGAAAAATAGATAATATAATAATTTACAAAATCATGCTGATCACTCCAAAAAATAACCAAGTGGCATGATTAGATCAAACTCTCTCGTGGCAAGTCAAGGATATAAAACTCAATCATCAACAAGAGTCATCAAATAACTTACCTATCACAACATTCAAAGAGCGGGCATTATGAAAATTTGAGTATTAAAATAATTTCCACTCTCAACGGACCAACTCTTAATCTTCCACAAAAATCTAAGTGTTAAGATGATTAGTTTCCAGTTATAGTGTGTCAAACTATATTCTCCCCCCAACTAAGGTTTTTCTCTAACTTTAGCAACACTAACTCATATATAGAAGGCTAAGAACGCACCCTTTTTTTTTTTTTTTTTGTAATATATATATATACTCCACCCATCCACCCATGTAATGAGCAGTGAGGTCGACGGCTCCCAACCATTGAAGGCTTAGGGCACCAGGTTTTAAAGATTTTCACCATATACCCCTCGGACCTTGCTCGGGTTTCAAAGCAAGTGAAGCAAAAAAAAATTTTTCATAAGACACATTGGCCTTTTATAAGGTGTCCCAACACTAATAAAATGAGGTCAATGGCACCAAGTAAAAAATTTCCTAAGTTTAGGGGGTGAAAAAGTTTTCCATCTTATAACTGGAATCTAATGCGTTCAGTGTGTGAAAAGATTAGAGTGGAAGACTTAAGATTGAAATCAAAAGGAGCTTCAACAATTTATCAACTTTAATAAGCATAATACAAACTCTAAGACTATGACAATAAGATAAGAATTTAATTTCTCCTATTTATTTTTGAGAATTTATCTTTAAGAAAACAAGGAGAGTTTGCAAAAAAATTTTGTTAGCAACATAACTTAACCAAAAAGATTCAACAAATTACTTCCTCAACTCTCCCCCCCAACTAGGATGAACATTGTCCCCAATGTTCTAAAAGAAAATGGTAATAAAAGGGAGGAAGTAATACCTCCTGATAGTAAGGTACTCTGAATAGAGAGGAGAAACCACATGTTGCATAAGAAAAGAAAAATCATAAGAATGATGATTAGAGGAAATAAAAAGGAATAGCTAAAATATACAAAAAGGAAGATGTCTATATAAACTGAGAGAGTACAATATATAAGACAAACATGGATTATGTCCAATCCCAGTTTAAAAGTGGTCCACAATACATAAGACATCCAAAAACATAGAATATAGATACAAAAAAGGGAGAGGAGTGATCGTATGATCAAGTAGTAGGCTCCTCTGGTGGATAGGAGGGGTCCTCTGCTGGAACTGAGGAAGGCACCGCTACAGGTGGAGCTGGTGGCACAAGACCTAGGTGCTGCTGAATCTCACGGAGAATGAGAGTCTGCTGATCCTGCTGAGTCTGGAAGTGGTCCATGCGCTCCATAATGGCCGTCTGAGTAGTGGTCAGAGTCTGAAAAGAAGCGAGCAAGGCACGGTACTCTGAACCAGGGATAGTGATGGGCGGCTCTGCGGTAGGAAGAACAGCAGGTGGGGCATCAGATGATGCTGCCTCTGGTACAGGCTCCGAAGGAGCTGAAGTGGATGGAGCAGGAGGGACTTCCCTTGGCTCGGGAAGTTCTGGGGAATGCTGATGGAGCGATAGCTGAGTCCATTGTTCAAGAGAGAAGCTCTCTCGACAATGGCGGCGGGGCTCAGCCTGAGGGTCTGCAGGAAAACCCATATGTGCCAAAACATGGCAAAGCAGCCGAGGGAAAAGTAACTGAATGGAGGCCGCCCTCGTAAGACGCCGCTTATGCACCTTCTCCTCAAAATGGAGGAGAGCGGTCATAATCAAATGATGAGGACCAAAGTAGTAGCCCTCAGAGATACGAAATAATGCCTCTAAAATGGCCCCTCGCCTCTGTTCTGTATGCTGAAGAGGAAAAAGGTTGGTGCGAAACACCACATCAACTAAGAGCATCCTTGGGGGAAGCTCCCTCCTGAAAATGGTCCTCTGGGAAGATGTCCCTCGAGATAGGCTACGAACCATGTCCCACTCAGAAAGTGGGGCTGATTCACGCTTGACTTCCCAGCCGGGTCTTTTAATCAAAAACATTTATAAAACCTATGACCTTATACTGGCGTAGCAAAGCTACTATAGTATAGCAGTTCTAGGGTCGAACTCGGGGATGGGTTTTCACTCTACCAATGATAGCCTCTAAATTAGAAATTGATTCGATGATTTCCTTTAACACAAACTTTAAATTTAAAAGAAAATAAAATTGTTTTGAAAGTGGTGATTTAAACTAAACTCACATAGAACTAAGTAAAAAGTGGAAGAAAGAAAGTCTCCGGAGCTAAGGGTTGCTAGGTTCAAGTTCCAGATGCAAAGTGGAAAATTCGGATTTTTCTCCTCGCATTGGGGATTTAACCTATAGTTATTTCCCGAACCGGTATAGGTTTGACAATGAAGATTTAATCCATAACAAGTCACTAGAGATGGTAGTCAAGGTCCATTAATGACTTAAGACACTATGGACTATCACCTTGAATCACTTTCCACCGGCTCGTATATGATAACTAATGGACTGATATGGATCTAGCAATAAGCATCCACAGAGACCTTAAGCTTACCATGTATTGGCAGTCAAAGTGATCCTAAGGGATTTAAGGCAAAACCTTGGCTTTAAAAGCCATTTATGGACTCCAACCACCTGAATTCAATGCACGGAAACTTTCCACCTTTTAATCTGGACTTTTCACCTAGCTTCCTTCACTCCAAGAAACTAAATGTTTAGCCTCTCATCCTCCGGGAAAACATCCTCAGAGGGTGTTTGGCTTGCAAGAAAATAGAAAATAGAAGAAAGAAAATAATAGCAAAAGAGATCTCTGTATTTCACTAAGTATCAAATTTACATTGGTCTCCTGGAGAAAGCTCCCGAAAGATACATTTTCAAGTGATTACAAGAGAAATTATATAGGAAGGTAATTTTACCCTTCCTTGGATACTTCCTAGCTAAGGAATTACATGAGTGGTTGAATACAAGGAGAAAATGGAAATTTAAACACAAAAATATCAGAAGAACAAGAGTCGGCAAAAATATCCAATTTTCGCACGCTGAGTTCCAATTTCGCATGTTGGTTTGAGGTGTGCGAAAATTTCGCACAAATGGACTGAGGATTTCGCACCTTAAACAAGTGGTGTGCGAAATTGTCCCTCAGCTTGATGCAGTTGTCTTCCGAAGTCCGTATCTTCCTCATTTCAGCTCCAAATCATACATGGTTTGAACCATTGGATTCTTGACTTTCTGAGCTTCGAAATGGTATATAGAATGTAAACAATGGACTTCGGGAAGTGCTCCAAAAGTGCACTAAAAGACTGCAGCTGTGTACCCCTGTTTTCATCCCCTGTTTTCTTCTTCTCCATTGTTTCTCCCTTGTAAACTTTAAACGGCTAAGGCAAAGGATTATGAGGCTCCATAGCTTGATTTCTTCATAAATCTAAGCTTCCAAAAGCTTTGCCATGAACTATAAATAGCTCTCCCTCATTCTTAAATTGCTTTGGTGAGCATAAAGCTATCAAAAAGCACCAAAACTTAACACAATTGTTAGAAATCTGATTGCAAGGGTACCTAACATGTTAATCGAGTTAAAAGGTAATAATTACTACTCAAGGGTGTTTAAAAGAGCTAATTACAAGCTACAAAATAGCATGTTTTGAGTAGTAATCACTCCCCCCAACCGACATATTGCTAGTCCCTTAGCAATTAAGGAGAGAAAAACTAAGTAAACGTAAAAATATACATAAAAGAAGTCATGCAATTCATTCCAAAAAATAATTGAGTGGCATGACTGATATCAAAACACATCTCACATGGTGAACTAAAGATATGAAAATTCAAAATGCAATAGGAGTTATCAAAGCTTAAACTTAAACAAAAAGTACAAAGAGTGGAGATTATGCAATTAAGTATCAAAAGAATCTCTACTCTCAAGGTTCCAAATCAAACTCTTCCATAAAAAGCTAAGTGTTAATGAGATTAGCTTCCGGATATAGTATATACAACTATCCTCACCCTCCAACCTAAGCTTTATGCTTGAACATTGGCAAAATTAATCAACTCTTAGTAGGTTAGGAACGCACCTTCTTATTCACAATTCTTTTTACTCACTAATCTTTAACCAATTCACCTATGTAGCAAGCAGAGGATCGATGACTCCCAACCAATCAAGGTTTAGGGCATCGGGTTTTAAAGGCTTTCGCCACCCCTTCGGATCATGCTTAGGTTTCAAGGAAAGAATAGAAGCTTATTCCCTCTTTTTTTTTTTTTTTTTTTTTTTTTTTTCAAAGACTCATTGGTCTTTATGAGGTGTCCCAACACTATTAAAGAGAGGTTAAGTAATGAACCAAGTCAAAATTTTCCTAAGCTTAGAAAGTGAGAAAGTTTTACATCATATATCCGGGAGCTAATGTGCACAGTGTGTGTAAAGCTTGAAATGGAAGAAGTAAGTTTGAAATCAAAGAGGCTTCAATAGATTATCAACTTTGAAAGCATAAAACAAACTCTAAGACTTAAATAATTAAGTTAAAACTCGACTTATCCTATTTTATTTTTGAGAAATTATCTTAAACAACCATAGAGAATGATTCAAAAAAAACTTTTAAAAATTTTAAATTTAAAGCAAAAATCAACTAAAATACCAAAACGACTTAGTATTAACAACAAAACTTCCTTTCTCAACTCTCCCCCCAACCAAGTTGAACATTGTCCTCAATGTTTCAAAAGCGATTAAAATAAAGGGAGGAAGTGGTACCTCCTGAGTGAGACAAAGTCTGAGTGTAAAGGAGGTAAGGAGTGCTTTAAACCACATGTTGCAAAGACAAAAGAGTAATGAGAAAAGGGAATATAATAAAAAAGGATATATATATATATTACTTGGTCAAGAAATATACAAAGCATGATTTCAAGTAATACTTCCAATCCCAGTTTATAACATATGCAAAAGATGAGATTTACAAGTCTAATATAAAAAACAAGTAAAACATAAAAACATCAGATATGAGGGGGGTCATGTGATGGCTCTGCTCTGGTCTCCTCCTCTGGTATGGTCTGCTCAGCTGGCAAACTCTCCTCATCTGGCACTAGAGGCTCGGATGGTGCAGACCTATCATGCCCAAGAGGAGTCTGCATACTCAGATGTTGCTGAATCGATGAAGGATCGTGGTATGCTGAGCCTGAGTAGCAATGATCTGATCCTGGTGTGCACGAATAGTGGCCATCTGGTGGATGATAGAATCCTGAGCAGTGCTCAGGGTCTGCACTGAACGCACTAAGCCTCTGAACTCCTCAATAGAAACAGTGACAGTGGGCTCAGATGAAGGAGGAGGTGCTGGAGTAGCTGGCATGACTGGTGGAGCATCCGAAGTGATAGGAGAAGAAGGATGTATAGCCTCGGGCATATCCACCGAGGTGTGTCTGCAGGGGCAGGGGGTGTAGTGTTAGTGAGAATCTCATCCCGCTTGGGCCCGAGGTAGCTGCTCATCTCGGGGTAGCTCGGAGGTGCAGGCACAACCTGGGCTCTCAGGGTGCAAAATAGGCTACCAAGTGATGCCATTTGTCGAGAGAAAAGTCCTCTCGGCAATGACGGCGCGCCTCTCAAGACGGGGCTCTTCGAGAAAGCCCGGGTGCTCTAAAATCGGCAGAGGAGTCCTGGGGAATAGTAATGGTATGCCATCCGCCTCTCTGAAGCTTCTTCCGATGGACTTTCTCTTCAAAGTGAAGAAGAGAAGTCATAATCAAATGATGAGGGCCGAAGAAATAGCCCTCGAAATCCTAAATAATGCCTCAAGTATAGCTCATCTCCTCCGAACTTTATGCTTTGAAGGGGGAATAGGTTGGCACGCAGAGCACATCAATGAGGAGCATCCCGGATGGAAGCTCTCTCTGGTCAATACCGGAAGCTGTAGAAGTCCCCCTGGACAAAATGCGAACCATGTCACTCTGAGAAAATGAGGACCACTCCCTGAAGTCTGCCTGAATCACAGGCTCATATGGTATACGGAGGGCCTCAGCAATGTGACGAGCTCCAATGGCACCCTGGCGTCCGTCTATAGTAAATTGGATGAGGGTAGGATTGCGGAGACCTCGAGTAGTCATAGATTGATAAAAATCTATTACTACTCTGGGATAGTAGAATTGCCTAGGAGTGAGAAAAGACTCCATGTGATACCTCTGCAGCAGTCGGAATGAATCTCTCGAGCTCGCTCTTTGTCTCAAGGCCTCTATATCAAAATAGGTCTCGGAATGAAATGATCTATCTCTGCAATCCAAGTTGCCCTCTATAGGTGGTCCGGCTAGCATGGGACGCCTAATAACGGCCTCAAGAGGCATGTCCACGAGAATCCGACGCTCCTCTCGAAACCGGCTCGGGCCGAGGTGCGTGAGATGGCTCTCGGGACCCGAGAACCTGGACTTCTTCGGCTGGTGGCCGAGAAACAGAGCTTACGGCTTGCTCGGCTGATGGCACAGGGCCGCGGGTGGCCTCCGGGTGGGGTATCTGCGGCGAGAAGGAGCTTCCCCTCGGATGGGGGAATGGGCGGGGCTGAACAGGAGGAGAAGGTGCGGCTCCCATGGCGTCTCGCCTGTGGTGGAGGTCTCGGTGAGGATGGGGAAGCGGAATGGCCTCCTCTGGTCTTCGCCATGGCCGAAATGAAGGTAAGTGACTATTCGGGATTCCGAGAGGTTTTTCGGTTGGTGCGCGGGAGAGTCCTTTGAGCTTCGGACCTCAAGGGTTTAAATAGAAATGAGTTTTAAGGGGTTTCTGCCGTTTTAAAATCTTCCAAGGGCATCCGAAAAGTCGTTTTTGAACGTTAGGCACAATTTCGGGGGTAAAATTTTATTTAAAAAGTCTGTTTTAAATTTTTAGAACTTAAAATTTTACCGTGCGCAATTTTCGCACCTTGGCCTGCCCATTTCGCACCTTAGAATTGGGTGTGCGAAAATGGCACCCTTTTTGCTAAGGATTTCGCACCTTGAATAGGGGTGTGCGAAATTTTCGCACCTTGAATAGGGGTGTGCGAAATTTTCGCACACTGTTTCGCACCGTGCGAAAATCAGCTTGAGGTGTGCGAAATTGGCACACGTGTGCCTGGAGAGGATTTCGCACAGTGCGAAAATTTTCGCACCTTCCACAGTGGTGTGCGAAATTGGATTTTAGGAAATTCGCACCTTGAAAAGGGGTTTCGCACCTTGAAATTGATTTCGCACCTTGAGGTAGGGGTGTGCGAAAATGGCTTCTGTTGGCCCAAGGATTTCGCACCTTGGGGTAGGGGTGTGCGAAATTTTCGCACCTTGAAATCAGGTGTGCGAAAATTTGGCACCTTGAAATTAAATGCTCTGTTTCCTTGGCCTTACTCCCTGCTCGCTTTTTGAAGAGCTCTCCTCACCTTTCATGATTCTTTTCTGAAATTTATCATGAAAATTGACTTGAATTAAGACAAAATAAACTAAGATTAAGGAAAAATTAAAATATAAAGAAATAATAATAATAATAACTATAAAACTATAACAAAAAATTCATGGACTTCTTTAGCCCATGATACCCTGCTTTTCCTCAGAGATGTGGTGGTTCAAGGAGGTTGATCTCCTCCTTGTCTGTACTGTAAGGCTCTAAGAATGGCTTGAGACGATGGTCATTGACCTTGAAGGTTTGATTGCCTGTGGGATTGAATATTTCCACCACTCCATTGGGATGCACCTCATGGATTATGAAAGGACCCATCCACCTTGATTTCAATTTACCTGGAAAGAGATGAAGTTTAGAGTCATAAAGCAAAACTTTTTGTCCTTTGGTAAAATTCTTATGATTTACCAACTGATCATGCCATTTTTTCAATCTTGCTTTTGCAATTTTTGAATTGAGGTATGAATCATTCCTCAATTCCTCTAATTCATTCAAATCTAAACATCTCTTTAACCCGGCTCTTGACAAATCCATGTTGAGCTTTTTGATTGCCCACCATGCTTTATACTCAATTTCCACTGGAAGGTGACACGCTTTGCCATAAACAAGGCGATAGGGAGACATTCCTAGAATGGTCTTGTAAGCGGTCCTATAAGCCCATAAGGAATCCAGGAGCTTGATAGACCAATCCTTCCTATTCACATTGACCACTTTCATCAATATATTCTTGATCTCACGGTTGGCCAACTCAACTTGGCCACTTGTTTGAGGGTGATAAGGTGTAGCTACCTTGTGCTTAACCCCATACTTGGCTAGAAGAGTCTCAAAAGGTTTATTGCAAAAGTGGGTTCCCCGTCACTTATAATGGCTTTTGGCACTCCAAATCTTGCAAAGATGTTGTCCTTGAGGAATTTAAGTACCACCTTATGATCATTGCTCCTACATGGGATTGCTTCTACCCACTTAGAGACATAATCCACTCCTACCAAGATGTAGGAATGTCCAAATGACATTGGAAATGGTCCCATAAAGTCTATTCCCCAGACATCAAAGATATCCACTATTAAGATGGGGTTCAAGGGCATCATATTTCGGCGTGTCAGCTTACCAAGCCTTTGACACCGATCACATGCCTTACACATAGCATGGGCATCCTTGAAAAGAGAGGGCCACCGAAGCCTGATTGGATCACTTTCATAGTTGTTTTTCGGGAGGCAAAATGACCTCCACATGCATTGTCATGGCAATGGGAAAGAATTCCCGATTGCTCTTGCTCTCAGAACACATTTCCTTATAATTTGATCTCGCACAATATTTAAAAAGAAAAGGTTCCTCCCAATAATAGGCATGGATCTTAGCCAAGAAATGCCTTTTGTCTTGAGCACTCCACTCACTTGGTACTTCTCCAAGTAACCAAAAAGTTTGCAATGTGAGAATACCAAGGAGCTATATTTACTAACATGAGAGACTCCTCGTGGAAGTCATCATTGATAGGCGAGACCATGTGAGTCATGTGATATCACAAGTCTAGACAAGTGATCAGCTACCACATTTTCTACCCCCTTTTTATCCTCGATTTGGAGATTGAATTCTTGGAGTAAAAGAATCCATCTTATCAATCTTGCCTTGGCATCCCGCTTGGTTAGCAAGTACTTCAAAGCAGAATGGTCGGTGAACACCACTATGGAGGACCCTACTAAATAAGCACGAAACTTATCCAAGGCAAAAACTCATCGCCAACAACTCCTTTTCAGTAGTTGTGTAGTTCTTTTGAGCCTCATTCAAAGTTCTACTTGCATAATAGATCACATAGGGCTTTCCATCTTCTCTTTGTCCTAAAACAGCCCCCATAGCAAGATCACTTGAGTCACACATTACCTCAAAAGGTAATTTCCAATTTGGGGCTCTAACTATTGGTGCAGTTGTGAGGAATTGCTTCAATTCCTCAAAACTTCTCGACACTTCTCATCCCACACAAATTTGGCATCCTTTACCAAAAGCTCACACAGAGGTTTTGAGATTTTTGAGAAATCCTTAATGAACCTCCTATAGAACCCTGCATGTCCAAGGAATTGCCTAATTCCTTTAACATTTGTGGGAGGTGGCAACTTAACAATCAGCTCCACCTTAGCCTTATCTACCTCAATGCCATTTTTGGAGATGATATGTCCTAAGACAATTCCTTTTTGTACCATAAAGTGGCACTTCTCCCAATTTAGCACTAGGTCTTTCTCTATACATCTATGGAGAACAGCTTCTAAATGCATCAAACACTCCTCATAAGAACTTCCATACACAAGTGATATCATCCATGAAAACTTCCATGATGCGTTCCACCATGTCACTGAAGATGCTTAGCATACATCTTTGGAAAGTTGCAGGAGCATTACATAGACCAAAGGGCATTCTCCTATATGCAAAAGTACCAAAAGGACAAGTGAAGGTTGTTTTCTCTTGATCTTCCAAATCAATTTCTATTTGGAAGTACCTGAATAACCATCTAGAAAACAATAGAAAGGGTGTCCTGAAACTCTCTCAAGGACTTGGTCCATGAAAGGCAGTGGAAAATGGTCCTTCCTAGTTACTGAATTCAACCTCCTATAGTCTATACACACTCTCCATCCTGAAGTAGGACGTGTAGAGACTTCTTCCCCTTTCTCATTCTGGATCACAGTGATTCCAGATTTTTTTGGGACTACTTGGGTGGGACTCACCCACAAGCTATCTGAAATGGGGTAGATGATCCCAGCTTGAAGTAGCTTCAAAACTTCACTCCTCACCACCTCTTGCATGTGAGGATTCAGTCTCCTTTGGGGTTGCCTTACTGGTTTTGCATCTTCCTCCATATAAATATGGTGGGTGCACACCAAAGGGCTAATCCCTTTTAAATCAGAAATTTGCCATCCAATGGCTTTCTTACATTTTCTGAGGACTCCTAAAAGACTATCCTCTTGATCAATAGTGAGGGTTGAGGAAATTACCACTGGACATTTCTCATCATCCTCCAAGTATGCATACTTCAACTCCAGAGGAAGTGGTTTTAAAATAAGCTTTGGAGGGTTCTCCACAGCAACTCCTTGTGAGTCTTCCTGGTTGAACAGTGGTAAGATCTCTTCCCGTCTCCTCCAAGGAGACATAATGGCTAGTACATCAGAGGGTTCAGGGAACCCATCTTCAAGGACTTCCAGGCTTTCATTCAAGCTCTCCTCTAAACTCCTATCACAGTGCTCTTCAACCAAAGTGTTGATCAAGCACACTTCCTCAAATCCTTCTTCCTCTTCAGGGTAAAGATGCCTCTTACATAAATGGAATATGTTTACTTCCAAAGTCATATTACCAAATGTGAGCTGCATCACCCCATTCCTACAATTAACAATAGCATTTGAGGTAGCTAGAAAAGGTCTCCCTAGGATGATTGGCACATAATTTTCTTCCTTGACAGAGGAATCAAGTATCAAGCACAACAAAATCCACAGGATAGTAGAATTTGTCCACTTGAACTAGAACATCCTCTATCACTCCCCTTGGGATTTTGTGAGACCTATCAGCTAAAGAGAGGGTCATGGTTGTAGGCTTTAATCCTCCAAGTCCCAGTTGTTTATAGACAGAGTATGGGAGCAAATTCACACTTGCTCCTAAATCTAATAAAGCTTTTTCCACATGTGTCCCTCCAATGTTGACTGATATGGTGGGACATCCCGGATCTTTATACTTAACTGGGGACTTACTTTGAATGATAGCACTCACTTGCTCAGTGAGGAATGCATTCTTTGTCACCTGTAAACCTCTCTTGACTGTGCACAAGTCCTTTAGAAACTTTGCATATGTAGGGACTTGCTTGATCATATCAAGTAAAGGTATATTCACCTTCACTTGCCTCAGCACTTCAAGAATTTCGATGAATTCTTGATTTCTTTCTTTCCATGTAAAGCTTGAGGAAAAGGAGGAGGCATATGTTTCTTCATCATATCCTCCTTAATCACTATCCTTGGTTCTTCTTCAATGCTTGATTTGGATGCACTTTTCTTCCCACTCTGCTCTTCTTGGTTTTTGCCCTCTTTAATCAAGGGTCCCTTTGATCCGAGTTCTTCATCGGGGCCCACGTTAGGTAAGGGTTGATCAACCTTCTTCCCACTTCTCAAAGTGATCACAGCTTTAACCTCTCTCAAATTTGAAGACTCACCATCTTGGGTTTCAACTTCATGAACACCCTTGGGATTTTGGCTTGGTTGAGAGGGGAACTTTCCCTTCTCAATCACTTGTGTTTAGGTTGGTAAGTCTAGAGATGGAGTATCTTGAATATTATCTATCTTCTGAGATAGATCATTTTGCATCCCCTCGATTCTCTTTATTTGAGAACTCTCAACACTTTCAATCTTTTGATGCAATTGGGAGTTAATTGCCTTTTGTTCACCCACAAAGTCACCCATGACTTTACTCAGGTTTACAATGGCTTGCTCCACTGAAGATGGTTGCTGAGGTGCTTGGGTTTGGCCTTGTGGTTGGTATGGAGGTGGCCTTGGTTTCCAAGAAAAATTTGGGTGGTTTCTCCAGCTTGAATTATAGGTGTTTCCATAGGATGCACTGTTGTTGGGCCTAAATTGCCCCACAACATTCACTTGATCACCTAACATCTCTCTCACGGCTGGCATGGTTGGACACTCATCTACCACATGATCACATGATTGGCAAATGGTGCATGGCATGACATGGACTTGGGTATCGGAAATGGCTTGAACTTCATGTATCTTTTTCAACTCAAGTTCTTCCAACCTCCTAGCTAATGTTGCCACTTTAGCTTTCATGTCCACATCTTCACTTAACATGTACATTCCAGCCTTTGGATTTTGGGTTTGTTGAGAGGGAAATTTTCCTTTCTCTCTTGAGTTGGGCTCATCCCATCCTCTTGACACCTCAGCCACATAACTTAAGAAGTCCATGGCTTCTTCAGGATTCTTACTCATAAAATCTCCCCCACACATGGTTTCAAGAATTTGCTTCATAGAAGAAGACATTCCATCATAAAAATAGCTCACTAGGAGCCATGTATCGAAACCATGATGAGGACAAGCATTGATGGCTTCCATATACCTTTCCCAACACTCATGAAACTTCTCATTTTCTTTAGCAGAAAAATTTGAGATTTGTCTTTTCAACCCATTAGTTCTATGGGTGGGGAAAAATTTCTTCAAAAACTCAGCCTGAAGATCCACCCAATTCCTTATACTTCTTGGCCTTAAAGAATTAAGCCATATTTTTGCCTTGTCCTTCAAAGTGAAAGGGAATAGCTTGAGTCTCATCAAGTCTATTGAAGCTCCTCCCTCTCTAAAGGTATTACACACCTCCTCAAACTCCTTAATATGAGAATATGGATTCTCACTCTCCATTCCATGGAAAGTTGGTAGGAGGGGCACAATATGGGGCCTTATAACCAACTGCTCAAGAGGGGGCAGGATGCATGAGGGTGCACTCATCCTTGGGGGATGCATTCTATCCCTCATGGATAGGTATGCATTGGGATTACCCCCTTGACCTTGTTGAGAATTCTGATCCTCTGGTGGAGGGTCCATGATATTTACAAAGATATCCAACTCTGTGTCTTGAGGATTCTCAATCCTTACTAATCTTCCCTCTTGGTCCCTAATCCAATAGGGCATGCACAAGTTACACTACCTGAAATAAAACAAAAAACAACAAAAACAAAAGGAATCTAGAAAGAAAAAAAAAAAAAGTTAAGGTTAGAAAGAAAATGAATTTAAAATTAACAAAAGGAAAATGAAAGAAAATAAAATTAGTGAAAAAGGAATTCACCCAACTTGTGATAAAAATCACAAGTAGCCTCTAAAAGGTTGTATCAATGTATTGTGGCACCATCCCCGGCAACGGCGCCATTTGATTCACGCTTGACTTCCCAGCCGGGTCTTTTAATCAAAAACATTTATAAAACCTATGACCTTATACTGGCGTAGCAAAGCTACTATAGTATAGCAGTTCTAGGGTCGAACTCAGGGATGGGTTTTCACTCTACCAATGATAGCCTCTAAATTAGAAATTGATTCTGATGATTTCCTTTAACACAAACTTTAAATTTAAAAGAAAATAAAATTGTTTTGAAAGTGGTGATTTAAACTAAACTCACATAGAACTAAGTAAAAAGTGGAAGAAAGAAAGTCTCCCGGAGCTAAGGGTTGCTAGGTTCAAGTTCCAGATGCAAAGTGGAAAATTCCGGATTTTTCTCCTCGCATTGGGGATTTAACCTATAGTTATTTCCCGAACCGGTATAGGTTTGACAATGAAGATTTAATCCATAACAAGTCACTAGAGATGGTAGTCAAGGTCCATTAATGACTTAAGACACTATGGACTATCACCTTGAATCACTTTCCACCGGCTCGTATATGATAACTAATGGAGTGATATGGATCTAGCAATAAGCATCCACAGAGACCTTAAGCTTACCATGTATTGGCAGTCAAAGTGATCCTAAGGGATTTAAGGCAAAACCTTGGCTTTAAAAGCCATTTATGGACTCCAACCACCTGAATTCAATGCACGGAAACTTTCCACCTTTTAATCTGGACTTTTCACCTAGCTTCCTTCACTCCAAGAAACTAAATGTTTAGCCTCTCATCCTCCTGGGAAAACATCCTCGGGAGGGTGTTTGGCTTGCAAGAAAATAGAAAATAGAAGAAAGAAAATAATAGCAAAAGAGATCTCTGTATTTCACTAAGTATCAAATTTACATTGGTCTCCTGGAGAAAGCTCCCGAAAGATACATTTTCAAGTGATTACAAGAGAAATTATATAGGAAGGTAATTTTACCCTTCCTTGGATACTTCCTAGCTAAGGAATTACATGAGTGGTTGAATACAAGGAGAAAATGGAAATTTAAACACAAAAATATCAGAAGAACAAGAGTCGGCAAAAATATCCAATTTTCGCACGCTGAGTTCCAATTTCGCATGTTGGTTTGAGGTGTGCGAAAATTTCGCATGATGGATCGAGGATTTCGCACCTTAAACAGTGGTGTGCGAAATTGTCCCTCAGCTTGATGCAGTTGTCTTCCGAAGTCCGTATCTTCCTCATTTCAGCTCCAAATCATACATGGTTTGAACCATTGGATTCTTGACTTTCTGAGCTTCGAAATGGTATATAGAATGTAAACAATGGACTTCGGGAAGTGCTCCAAAAGTGCACTAAAAGACTGCAGCTGTGTACCCTGTTTTCATCCCCCTGTTTTCTTCTTCTCCATTGTTTCTCCCTTGTAAACTTTAAACGGCTAAGGCAAAGGATTATGAGGCTCCATAGCTTGATTTCTTCATAAATCTAAGCTTCCAAAAGCTTTGCCATGAACTATAAATAGCTCTCCCTCATTCTTAAATTGCTTTGGTGAGCATAAAGCTATCAAAAAGCACCAAAACTTAACACAATTGTTAGAAATCTGATTGCAAGGGTACCTAACATGTTAATCGAGTTAAAAGGTAATAATTACTACTCAAGGGTGTTTAAAAGAGCTAATTACAAGCTACAAAATAGCATGTTTTGAGTAGTAATCACTCCCCCCCAACCGACATATTGCTAGTCCCTTAGCAATTAAGGAGAGAAAAACTAAGTAATGAAGTAATGAAGTGGGGCCCGCATAGGAGGAACCCGGGGTGGAATCTAAGTAGGGGCCACAGGTGTGGCAGATGCTCTCCTCGTATGGTATCTGCTCTGAGAGGCAGAATCAGCTAAATGTGGCGGCGCATCTAGTGGGGCCCGCATAGGGGCGGCTCTCTCACTGCTCTGGGGAGCTGAGGTATGTCCTCCTCGGGTCTTAGGCATAATGAAGTAATGAAGTGAGGCTCACAAGCTTTGGATTTGGGAGGGCAGAGATGGAAAAAGTGAAAAATTCGCACAAGGTAGGGGTTATGCGAAAATTTCGCATATGGGGGAAAGGTTATGCGAATTTCGCATTTGCACTATTCACACGCCCACTTGATGTTTTGAAGCTCATTCAAATTGTGGAAATTTTTGGCTTTTGAGGGTGGGAAATGCTGGCTAAGGTAAGAAAAGGATTTTTCATGGTGAATAGGCTTGGAAATTGGAGCTTTTTCATGAAAAATTTTTGAAAATTGGAGCTCCTCTACCCGGCGGCCATGGGTTCTCTTTGAAGAAAACGTGGCTTGAATGCTTAGCTTGAGGTTTTGGATTGGTAAGTACATGGCTGAAATTGGTTGAGGGATGGATTTAGAGTGTTGAGTGAGGAATTGGAAGGTTTTTTATGGTGGAAAGAGCTGAAAATTGAAGGGGTGGACGGTGATGAATAGTGACTGCCACGGCTATGAGGTGGAGTTATGGAGATGGGCTGCCATGGTAGTGTTGAGAGTGGGGAATGATGAAGAAAAGAAACTTAAGGAAAGGATTTGGTGATTGGAAGAGAGGTGCTATGATAAATGAAGAAGAAATTGAGCATGGGAAGAGGAGAACATGGTCTTTAAAGAGGAATTGCAAATTTCGCATTACCCCTTATGTTATGCGAAAATTTTGCATTCCTGTGAGTACCCAGACAGAGAGCATGGTTTTGAAAATTTGTCCCAAAAACGAATTCGCATATGCTTCGCATTCCTGTGAAATTCGCATAAGGGATTTTGGGAAGGACCGAGAGCATGTTTTTTGGAAATTGCCACAAAAGCATTTTCGCATAAGGGGTGTGTTATGCGAAAATTTTGCATTCCACAAGGTGTTGGTTTTTTCTCCCCTGTTTTGCCTTGCTTTCACCATGACTTCGTTCTTCAAGCTTTCCCACCTAAATGTTAACACAAAAAACCAATTCAAAACACATTAGAATGGCATTAAAGTCAAAAATAAAAATCAAAACATGAAAAAACACAAGAAAAAAAACTAGATTAAATTAAAATCAATTTAAAAGAAAACAAAAAGAGGATGAACTTTTTAGTCTTTGAAAAGACTAAGTTCATCCATAAACCAAGTATTTTCATGTTGGAGACGGATCAAGGAGGATGAATTCCTCCTTGTCTCGAGAAAATGATTCTAAATAGGGCTTGAGACGATGCCCATTCACTTTGAAAGTTCGAGTGCTATTGAAGTTGAGTAGTTCCACTACTCCATTTGATTGCACATCATGAATTATGAAAGGACCCGTCCATCTTGATTTCAATTTTCCCGGAAAAAGATGAAGCTTAGAGTCATAAAGCAAGACTCTTTGTCCCTTGGCAAAATTCTTTTGATTTACCAATTGATCATGTCATTTCTTCAACCTCTCTTTTGCAATTTTTGAATTGAGGTAAGGATCATTCCTCATTTCCTCCAATTCATTCAAATCCAAAGATCTCTTCAACACGGCTCTTGTCAAATCCATGTTGAGCTTCTTGATTGCCCACCATGCTTTATATTCAACCTCCACTGGAAGATGACACGCTTTGCCATAAACAAGGCGATAAGGAGACATTCCAAGAATGGTCTTGTAAGCGGTCCTATAAGCCCATAAGGAATCCAGGAGCTTGATAGACCAATCCTTCCTATTCACATTGACCACCTTCATCAGTATATTCTTGATCTCCCGGTTGGCTAACTCAACTTGGCCACTTGTTTGAGGGTGATAAGGTGTAGCTACCTTGTGCTTAACCCCATACTTGGCTAGAAGAGTCTCAAAAGGTTTATTGCAAAAGTGGGTTCCTCCATCACTGATAATGGCCTTAGGCACTCCAAATCTTGCAAAGATGTTGTCCTTGAGGAATTTAAGAACCACCTTATGATCATTGCTCCTACATGGGATTGCTTCTACCCACTTAGAGACATAATCCACTCCCACCAAAATGTAGGAATGTCCAAACGACATTGGAAATGGTCCCATGAAGTCTATCCCCCAAACATCAAAGACATCCACTATCAAGATGGGATTCAAGGGCATCATATTTCGGCGTGTTAGCTTACCAAGCCTTTGACACCGATCACATCCCTTGCACATAGAGTGGGCATCCTTGAAAAGAGAGGGCCACCAAAAACCTGATTGGATCACTTTCATTGCTGTTTTCTGGGAGGCAAAATGACCTCCACATGCATTATCATGGCAATGGGAAAGAATTCTTGATTGCTCTTGTTCCGGAACACATTTCCTTATGATTTGATCCGCACAATATTTGAAGAGAAAAGGCTCCTCCCAATAATAGGCATGGATCTTAGCAAAGAAATGCCTCCTGTCTTGGGCACTCCACTCACTTGGTACTTCTCCAGTAACCAAAAAGTTTGCAATGTGAGAATACCATGGAGCTACATCTACTGACATGAGAGACTCCTCAGGGAAGTCATCATTGATAGGCAGACCATGTGAGTCATGTGATATCACAAGTCTTGACAAGTGGTCAGCTACCACGTTTTCTACCCCCTTTTTATCCCGGATTTGGAGATTGAATTCTTGGAGCAAAAGAATCCATCTTATCAATCTTGCCTTGGCATCTTGCTTGGTTAGCAAGTACTTCAAAGCGGAATGGTCAGTGAACACTACTATAGAGGACCCTACCAAATAAGCACGAAACTTATCCAAGGCAAAAACTACTGCCAACAACTCCTTCTTAGTAGTTGTGTAGTTCCTTTGAGCCTCGTTCAAAGTTTTGCTCGCATAATAAATCACATAAGGCTTTCCATCTTCTCTTTGCCCCAAGACAGCCCCCATAGCAAGGTCACTTGCATCACACATTACCTCAAAAGGTAACTTCCAATTTGGGGCTCTCACTATTGGTGCAGTTGTGAGGAATTGCTTCAGTTCCTCAAAACTCTTCTGACACTTCTCATCCCACACAAACTTGGCATCTTTTACCAAGAGTTCACAAAGAGGCTTTGAGATTTTTGAGAAATCCTTAATGAACCTCCTATAGAACCCGGCATGTCCTAAGAATTGCCTAATTCCTTTAACATTTGTGGGAGGTGGCAACTTAACAATTAGCTCCACCTTTGCCTTATCTACCTCAATGCCCTTCTTGGAGATGATATGTCCTAAGACAATTCCTTGTTGTACCATAAAATGGCACTTCTCCCAATTTAGCACTAGGTCTTTTTCAATACATCTTTGGAGAAATGCTTCTAAATGCAACAAACACTCCTCATAAGAACTTCCATAAACAAGTGATGTCATCCATGAAGACTTCCATGATGCGCTCCACCATATCACTCGAAGATGCTCAAGCATACATCTTTGGAAAGTTGCAGGAGCATTACATAGACCAAAGGGCATTCTCCTATACGCAAAAGTACCAAAGGGGCAAGTGAAGGTCGTCTTTTCTTGATCTTCCAAATCAATCTCTATTTGGAAGTACCCCGAGTACCCATCCAGAAAACAGTAGAAAGGATGTCCTGAGACTCTCTCAAGGACTTAGTCCATGAAAGGCAATGGAAAATGGTCCTTCCTAGTCACTGAATTCAACCTCCTGTAGTCTATACACACCCTCCATCCTGAGGTAGGACGTGTAGAGACTTCCTCCCCTTTCTCATTCTGGACCACAGTGATTCCAGATTTCTTTGGGACTACTTGGGTGGGGCTCACCCACAAACTGTCTGAAATGGGATATATGATCCCAGCTTGAAGTAGCTTCAGAACTTCACCCCTCACCACCTCTTGCATGTGAGGATTCAACCTCCTTTGGGGTTGTCTCACTGGTTTTGCATCATCCTCCATATAGATATGGTGGGTGCATACCAAAGGGCTAATCCCTTTCAGATCAGAAATTTGCCATCCAATGGCTTTCTTGCATTTCCTGAGGACTCCCAAAAGATTATCCTCTTGATCACTAGTAAGAGTTGAAGAAACTACCACTGGACATTTCTCATTTTCCTCCAAATATGCATATTTCAAATCAACAGGAAGCGGCTTCAAAACAAGCTTTGGAGGGTCCTCCACAGTTGCTTCTTGTGAGTCTTCCTGGTTGAACAGTGGTAAGATCTCTTCCCGTCTCCTCCAAGGAGACATGATGGCTAGAACATCAGAGGGTTTAGGTAACCCTTCTTCAAACATTTCAAGGCTTTCACTCAAGCTCTCTTGTAAATTCTTGTCACAATGCTCTTCAACCAAGGTGTTGATCAAGCACACCTCCTCCAATCCTTCCTCTTCTTCTAGGTGAAGATGCCTCTTGCATAGGTGGAATATGTTTACTTCCAAGGTCATATTCCCAAATGTGAGTTGCATCACCCCATTTCTACAATTGATGATGGCATTGGAGGTAGCTAGGAAAGGTCTCCCAAGGATGATTGGTACATAGTTTGCTTCCTTCACAATGGGATCAGTATCAAGCACAACAAAATCCACAGGATAGTAGAATTTATCCACTTGAACTAGAACATCCTCTATCACCCCCCTTGGCATTTTGACTGACCTGTCAGCTAAGGAGAGAGTGATGGCTGTGGGCTTCAATCCTCCAAGTCCCAGTTGCTTGTACACAGAGTATGGGAGCAAATTCACACTTGCCTCCAAGTCTAGTAAAGCTTTCTCCACATGTGTCCCTCCAATGTTGACTGAAATGGTGGGGCATCCCGGATCTTTATACTTAACTGGAGACTTACTCTGAATGATAGCACTTACTTGCTCAGTGAGGAATGCATTCTTTGTCACATGTAACCCTCTCTTGACCGTGCATAAGTCCTTTAGAAACTTTGCATATGTGGGGACTTGCTTGATCATATCAAGTAAGGGTATATTCACCTTCACTTGTCTCAAGACTTCAAGAATTTCTGATGAATTCTTGATTTCCTTGTTTCCATGTAAGCTTGAGGAAAAGGGGGAAGCATATGTTTCTTCATCATATCCTCTTTAATCACTATCCTTGGCTCTTCTTCAATGCTTGATTTGGATGCACTTTCTTCCCACTCTTCTCTTCTTGGTTATTGCTCTCTTTAACCAAGGTTTTCTTTGACATGAGTTCTTCATCTTGCCCCACCTTAGGCAGGGGTTGATCAACCTCTTTTCCACTCCTTAAAGTGATCATAGCTTTAACCTCCCTCAACTTTGAAGACTCCCCCTCTTGGGTTTCAACTTCATGAACACCCTTGGGATTTTGGTTTGGTTGAGAGGGAAACTTTCCCTTCTCATTCACAGTGTTGAGGTTGGTAAGCCTAGAGATGGAGTATTGAATATTATCTATCTTCTGAGATAGATCATTTTGCATCCCCTCCATTCTCTTAATTTGAGAACTCTCAACATTTTCAATCTTTTGATGCAATTGGGAGTTGATTGCCTTTTGTTCACCCACAAAGTCACCCATGACTTTACTTAGGTTCACAATGGCTTGCTCCACTGAAGAGGTTTGTTGAGGTGCTTGGGTTTGGCCTTGTGGTTGGTATGGAGGTGGTCTTGGTTTCCAAGAAAAATTTGGATGGTTTCTCCAGCTTGAATTATAGGTGTTTCCATAAGGTGCATTGTTGTTAGGCCTAAATTGCCCCACAACATTGACTTGATCACCTAACATCTCCCTCACAGCTGGCATGGTTGGGCACTCATCTACCACATGATCACATGATTGGCAAATGGTGCATGGCATGGCATGGGCTTGGGTCTCGGAAATGGCTTGGACTTCATGCATCTTTTTCAACTCAAGTTCTTCCAATCTCCTTTCTATTGTTGCCACCTTAGCTTTCATGTCCATGTCTTCACTTAATACATACATTCCACCTTTTGGATTTTGGGTTGGTTGAGAGGGAAACTTCCCTTTCTCTCTTGAGTTGGGCTCATCCCATCCTCTTGACACCTCAGACACATAACTTAAAAAGTCCATGGCTTCTTCCGGATTCTTACTCATAAAATCTCCCCCACACATGGTTTCAAGAATTTGCTTCATGGAGGAAGACATTCCATCATAAAAATAGCTCACCAAGAGCCATGTATCAAAGCCATGATGAGGACAAGCATTGATGGCCTCCATATACCTTTCCCAACATTCATGGAACTTCTCATTTTCTTTAGCAGAAAAGTTTGAGATTTGTCTCTTCAACCCATTGGTCTTATGGGTGGGGAAAAATTTCTTCAAAAATTCGGCCTGAAGATCAACCCAATTCCTTATGCTCCTTGGCCTTCAAGAATTTAGCCATATTTTTGCCTTGTCCTTCAAAGTAAAAGGAAATAGCTTGAGTCTCATCAAGTCTATTGAAGCTCCTCTCTCTCTAAAGGTATTGCACACCTCCTTAAACTCCTTGATGTGGGCATATGGATTCTCACTCTCCATTCCATGGAAATTTGGTAGAAGGGGCACAATATGGGGCCTTATAACCAGCTGCTTAAGAGGAGGTATAATGCATGAGGGTGCACTCATCCTTGGTGGGTGCATTCTATCCCTCATGGATAAATATGCATTGGGATTACCCCCTTGACCTTGTTGAGAATTGTGATCCTCTGGTGGAGGGTCCATGATGTTAACACAAATATCCAACTCTGTGTCTTGAGGATTCTCAATCCTTACTAATCTTCCCTCTTGGTCCCGAATCCAATAGGGCATGCAAAAGTTACTACTTACCTGAAATAAAACAAAAACAACAAAAACAAAAGAACCTAGGAAAAAAGTTAAGGTTAGAAAGAAAATGAAAATAAACCTAACAAAAATAAAATGAAAATAAATGAAGTTAGTGAAAAAGGAATTCACCAAACTTGTGATGGAAATCACAAGTAGCCTCTAAAAGGTTGCATCACTGTATTGTGGCACCATCCCCGGCAACGGCGCCATTTTGATTCGCGTGTAACTCAGTTGGGTCACTTAATAAAAAACATTTATAAAACCTATGACCTCATACTAACATAGCAAAGCTACTATAGTATAGTGGCTCTAGGGTCGAACTCTGGGATGGGTTTTCATTCTACCAGTGATATAATCAAAATTAGAAATTGTATTTAATGATTTCCTTAATAAAAAACTTAAAGTTTAAAAGAAAATAAAATTTGTTTTGAAAGTGTTTGAAACTAAACTAACATAAACTAATTAAAAATGGAAGAAAGAAAGTTTCCCGGAGCTAAGGGTTGCTAGGATCAAGTTCAGAATAGAAAGTGGAAAATTCCGGATTTTTCTCCTCGCATTGGGGATTTAACCTATAGTTATTTCTCGAACCGGTATAGGTTTGACAATGAAGATTTAATCCATAAAAGGTCAATAGAAATGGTAGTCAAGGTCCATTAATGGCTTAAGACACTATGGGTCTTCACCTTGAATCATTTTCCAATGGCTCGTACATGATAACTAATGGACTAATATGAATCTAGCAATAAGCATCCATAAAGACCTGAAGCTTACCATGTATTGGTCATTCAAAGTGATTCTAAGGGATTTAAAGCAAAACTTTGGATTTAGAAGCCATTTATGAATTCCAACTACCTGAATTTAATGCACGGGAGCTTTCCACCATTTCATCTGGACTTTTCACCTAGCTTCCTTTACTCCAAGAAACCGAAAGTTTAGCCTCTCATCCTCCAGGCAAACATCCTCAGAGGTTGTTTGGCTTCCAAGAAAAAGAAAATAATAAAGAGAAAAGAGAAACGAGAGAGCTCTGTAAAAACTCTAAGTGTCAAACGTAATACGTATTCAATAATATTCCAAGAGGTGATTTCCACCCCTTATATAGTCTTTACAAAAGGAAAAGCTTGTGATTGGTTAGTTACAAGGATAAGAAAGGAAATTACATCACAAAATACAAAGGAAAATATCTAAAGTGGAGTCGGCTAGAACAGAGCAAAATTCGCAACACGCATGGTTATGCGAACGTTATGCGAAATTCGCATAACCTCTTGTGGAATGCGAAATTCGCATAACCTCTTGTGGAATGCGAAATTTTCGCATAACCTGGAGCAGTTTGCGTCCGAAGGCCATATCTTCCTCATTTCAGTTTCAAATCGTGCACGGTTTGAAGCGTTGGATTCTTGACTTCAAGAGCTTTAAAATGGTATATAGCATGTAAAAATTGGACTTCGGGAAGTGCTCCAAAAGTGTGAAAGAAGACTGCAGCTGCTACATTTTGATTTTTCTTCACTTTGCTTCTCTTTAGTTTTCTCCTTTGCTTGACTTGTTTTAACGATCCAAAAAGCTGTCAAAACATTAAAACTAACCACAAATATGATTAGAAGACATTGCTAGGTCCTTAGCATGCCAATTGGACTAAAGATGGAGAACTACTACACAAAAGTGCTTAAAACATAATGCATTAAAGGTGTAAAATAGCACTTTTTGGGTAGTAATCAAATATGTAAGGACAAAAAGTAAAGAGATGATCAAATAATGGTAAGGTCATGTGGAGCTGATGCATCTGTGGTGGCCTCCATGCATGAAATGAACTTCGGGGAGTGACCGAAATGTGTCCAACAGTTGCTGAAATGGGGTGGTGTGAATTGCTCTATTTACCTCTGTTTTTGGCTTCCCCTGTGTTGATCATAAAAAAACCCAAGTTAAATCAAACCAAAATAAAATTAAAGCATTAAAATCAAAACTAAAACAAGTAAAAAAAAAACAAAACAAAAAGATATGAACTAGCTAGCCTTTAAAAAGACTAAGTCCATCAAAAAATTGGATCCTGATTTAGCTTGCCCGGGTCCCATATGAAGTTTGCATCCCTCACTTGAGACTTGCTTTGTATGATTTGGCCATACAAAGCTTGGAGGAAAATTGGATGCATCTATTTCTTCATTATTTCTTCTTTGATGACTATCTTCTAAGGTTCTTCGTCTATATAGTCATCTTTCTTTGTACTTTTCCCTTTTCTCTTTCCTTTGATTTCCTCCCCCTTTTCTTTCTCCGCTTCACTCTCTACCTCATGCTCTAGCTTGCATGTAGGCAGATCAACCTCTTCTCCCTCTTGAGCCTCCACTTCATGGATGCCCTTGGAATTTTGGTGAGGCTGAGAGGGAAACTTCCCTTTCTCATTGACAGTGTTCAAATTTGTGAGCCTTGAGATGAAATATTGGATGTTGTCAATTTTTTGAGACAACTCATTATGCATCCCATCTATCTTCTTGTTCAATGTACTCTCTACGTTGTCAATCTTCTGATTTAGTTGAGAGTTGATGGATTTTTGCTCGCTCACAAAGTCACCCATAACCTTGCTAAGGCTTATGAGTGCTTGCTCAACTGAGGATTGACCTTGACTCTGTTGGCTTGATTGGGCTGGTGACTGATATGGGTTTGGCCGTGGCTTCCATGCAAAGTTTGGGTGGTTCCTCCAGCTAGAGTTGTACGTGTTGCCATAGGGAGCATTTGAATTTGGCTTCCATTGGCCAATCAGGTTAGCTTGTTCCCCGAACATTTCTCTTGCTGCTGGAATAGTGGGATATTCTTCCACCATATGTTCAAATGACTGACAGATGGAGATGACATGCCATCATAAAAATAGCTCACCAAAAGCCATGTATCAAAGCAGTGGTGAGGACATGCATTGATGGCCTCCATATACCTCTCCCAGCATTCATGAAATTTTTCATTCTCACGTGCTGAGAAGTTGGAGATTTGTCTCTTCAATCCATTTGTTACGTGAGTAGGGAAAAACTTCTTGAGAAAATCAGCTTGAAGTTCTGTCCATGTTCTTATGCTTCTCGGCCTCAAGGAATTGAGCCATATCTTGGCTTTGTCCTTTAATGTGAATGGAAAGAGCTTCAACCTCATAAGCTTAATAGTTGTTCCCCCTTCTTGAAAAGTATTGCACACATCTTCGAATTCCTTTATGTGCGCATATGGATTTTAACTTTCCATCCCATGGAACGTAGGAAGCAGAGGCACGATGTGTGGCCTGATAATCAATTGCTCTGTAGAAGGAATGATGCAAGATGGTGCACTCATCCTCAGAGGGTGCATCTTGTCCCTCATGGACCTATACAAGTTCGGATCATTCCCCTGCCCATGTTGTGAATGTTGATCCTCTGGCTGATTCTCCATGACTTCCAAAATAATCTCTAATTCAGCAACTCGTGGAGTCTCTATCCGCACTAACCTTCCCTCTTGGTCTCTAATCCAATAGGGCATGCACGGATTCAGCTGGAACAAAACAAATTAACAAAACAAAGAAAAAGAAAAAAAAAACAGAGCATGCGGAAGGAAAAACAGAGTATGAAAAATAAACTAAAAATGAAAGTTAAAAGCTAAAAGAAACTTATCTAAACTAAGTTAAAAATGTTCTAAAACTAAAATAAAAAGTTAGTAAATAAAAAAAATGAGATAGAATTCACCTTACTCATGAGAAGTCTCACAAGTTACCTCCGACTGATATATTCATAGTGAAGTAGCACCTTCCCTGGCAACGGAGCCATTTGATAACCCGACTCTTGGTAGCTTGGCATATATGGGTATCAACAAAATTTATACCTAAGGTCCTTACACTAAAGTAGCAAAGCTACTATAGCATAGTGGCTCTAGGATCGAACACTGGGAAGGGTTTTTACTTTAACTGGTGAAGTTCGGAGGATGGAGTGAACTTTCCTTAACAAAAATTAGGTTAAGATGAAAACATAAAAAGATGACGGTGTTGTAAACTAAACTAACATGAAAATAGGTTAAAATATGGAAAAAGAAGTTTCTCAAAGCTTTGGATAGCCATGCTTAACTCACTGTGTAAAAATGGAGATTTTGGGACTTTTCACCTCGAGTTGGGGAAGCAACTAAGGTGATGCTTACTTCCTGAACCAGTATGAGTTTAACAACTGAGTTTTAGTCCTTGAAAACTTACAAAAAGGGTAGCTGAACCTCATAAATGCTCTTTTATTGATATAGGTCATCTCCTCAACTTGCAATACAATGGCTCGTAGGAGATAACTAATGAACGTCAGTGGATCTAACAATAAGAATCCACGAGACCAAAAGGTTATCAAGTATTGGCCATTCAAAGCAAGTCAGAGGGATTAAAAGCTTTACTTTGAATGAAAACATTTATGACGCTCAGCTACTTACATTTATGGCTTGGAAATCTCCATCCTAACACGGGACCTTCACATGGCATCCATTACTTCAAGAAACAAAAAGGTTTTAGCCTCTCATCCTTGGGGATTTCATCCTCCAAGGATGTTTGGCTACTAAGAAAATGAGAAAGAAAAAAGAAAAGAAACGTTTGAACAAAAGTGCTCTTATAACTTATAAAGTTACAGGTTACAAGATATATTTGTCTGAGGCTCTTCACCTCTATTTAAAGACAATAACAAGCTAAATTACAAGAGCTATTACAAAAGCAACCTATTCATTGGTTGATTACAAGGGTAAAATAGGTATTTACAAAGCTAAAAATCAAGCAAAATATCTTGGAGAGCCAGCAGTGGAATATCATCAACAGCGTCTCAAAACAGGGGATTTCAAAGGCATTTTCGCAAAGGGGAAAGATGAAGGGTCCAAATTTCGCAAGGTGAAAAGCCACCTTGCAAAATTTCGCAAGGTGGTTCTTCATGGTGCGAAATGGCCAAATTTCACACCATGAAGAAAATCTCCTTGCGAAATGGTGTTCCCATGGCTTGATGCAGTTGTCTTCCGAATGCCATATCTTCCTCATTTCAGCTCCAAATCGTACACAGTTTAAACCGTTGGATTCTTGACTTCCTGATCTTTGAAATGATATATAGCATGTAGAAAATGGACTTCGGGAAGTGCTCCAAAAGTGCGAAAGAAGACTGCAGCTGCTGTCCTCTGTTTTCTTCACTCTGTTTGTTTTTCCTCTTTGCTTCACTCCTTTACTTGGCTTGTCTTAATGATCCAAAAAGCTTTCAAAACACTAAAACTAGCCACAAATATGATTAGAAGTCATTGCTAGGTCCTTAACATGCCAATTGGAATAAAGATGGAGAACTACTACACAAAAGTGATTAAAATATAATGAATTAAAGGCGCAAAATGGCACTTTTTGGGTAGTAATCACGTTGTTCATTAAATCTAGGGACCTGAGATCATAACCCAAAGTTGTTCATGTATTTATAGCATTGAGTTGTTAATAGCATCAAGAGGCCTTACCTCATGACCCAAAGTCATTCAAGTCAACAACAACCTTGAGTTGTTCATAGCTTCTAGAGCCTTGAGCTCATGAGTCGGAGTCTTTCATTTCATCGACAGCCTTAAGTTGCGCATCACATCTAGAGCCTTGAGCTCATAAATTGGAGTCTTTCATGTCAACCACAACCCTTTGCAATTCATAGAATCTAAAGGCTTAAGCTCATGACCCAGAGTTGTTCATGTCATCCACAAGCCTGAGTTGTTAATAACATCGAAAACCTTTAGCTCATGACTCGGATTTGTTCATGTCATCCAAAGCTTTAAGAAGTTCATAACATCTAAAGGCTTGAGCTCATGACATAGCATCATTCATATCAAACACAACCCTTAGCGGTTCATAGCATCTAGAGGCTTGATCTCACAGGATCCTGAATCATTCATATCATCCACAATTTTGAGTTGTTCATAACATCTAAAGACCTAGGCTCATGACTTGTAGTAGCTTATGTAATCCACAACCTAAAGTAGTTCATAGAATTTAGAGCCTTGATCTCACAACCTTGAGTCATTCATCTGAACCACATCCCTAAGCTTTTCATAGCATCTTGAGCCTTGAGGTCACGACCCAGAGTCGTTCATGTCATCCACAACCCTGAGTTATTCATAGAATCTAGCAGGCTAAGCACACGAGATCGCAACTCATTCATTTCATCCATAACTCTGAGTTGTTCATAGCATCTAAAGCCTCGAGCTCATGACCTGGAGTCATTCATGAGAACCAAAGGCCTAAGTAGTCCATAGCTTTTAGAGGACTTTGCTAATAGGATCCCAACTCATTCATATCATTCATAACTCTAGATTGTTTGTAACATCTACAGTCCTGAGCTCATGACCTTGAGTGGCTCGTGTCATCCATAGCCCTAAGTTGTTCATAACATCTAAAGCCCTGATCTCATGACTCGAAGTAGCTCATCTCATCTACACCGTTGAGTTGTTCAAAACATTTAGAGTCCTGAGTTTATAACCTAGGGTCATTCATGTCATCCATAACGCTGAGCTGTCCAAAGAATCTAGAGGCTTGAGTCCATGTGTAGAATTGTTCATATCATCCATAGGGTTGAGTGGTTCATAGTATCTAGGGGCCTGAGCTCATGGGATCCTAATTTGTTCATATCATCCATAACTGTGTAGAATTGTTCATATCGTCCATAGGGTTGAGTGGTTCATAGTATCTAGTGGCCTGAGCTCATGGGATCCTAATTTGTTCATATCATCCATAACTCTTACATGTTCATAGCATCTAAAGCCTTTAACTAATGACTCAAGGTTTTTTAAGTCAACCATAGCCTTGTGTTGTTCATAGCATCTATAGCCCTAAGCTCATGACCCAATGTCATTAATGTTATCCATAACCCTGAGTTATTCACACTGTCTAGAGCCTAGAGCTTATGACCCATAGTCGTTTATGTCAACCATAGCCCTAAACTGTTCATCGCATTTAAAGCTCTAAGCTCACGACCCGGAGTCGTTCATTTGATCCACAACCCTTATCCACTCATAGTATTTAGAGGCTTGATCTAATGACATAGAATCGTTCATATCATCCATTGCCTTGACTTTTTCAAAGCATCTAGAGGCCTGAGCTCACAGGATCCCGAGTTGTTCATATCATCCATAACTCTAACCTGTTCATGGCATCTAGATCCATAAGCACACGACCAGGAGCTATTCACCTCAACCAAAGCCTTGAGTGGTTCATATCTTATAGAGACCTGTACTCATAGGATGTTGAGTTGTTCATATCATTCATAACTCTAAGTTCGTTCATCACATCCAAAGCCTTGAGCTCATGACTCGAAGTAGCTCATGCCATCTGCAACCTTGAGTTGTTCATAGCATCCAAGCCTTGAGCTTACGACCCAGAGTAGTTCATCTCATCCACACTCCTGAGTTTTTCATAGCATCTAAAGCCCTGAGCTTACGACCTGAAGTTGTTCATGTCAACCATCACCCTGAGGTGTTCATAGTATCTAAAGCACTAAGCTCACGACCTAGAGTTTTTAATTTCATCCACAACCCTAAGTAGTTCACATCATCTAGAGGCCTAAATTGATGGGATCCTAAGTCATTTAGATCGTCTACAACTCTGAGTTGTTCATTGCTTCTAGAGCTTAGAGCTCATAACCTAAAGTCTTTCATGTCATCCATAGCCCTGATCCATTCATATCATTTAGAGGCTTGAGCTCATGATGTAGAATCTTTCATAGAATTTGTAATATTGAGTTGTTCATACCATTTGGAGGCCTAAGCACACGGGATCTTGAGTCGTTCATATCATCCATAACTTTAAATTGTTTATAGCATCCAAAGCCTTGAGCTCACCACCCGGGAATAGCTCTTGTCATTCACAATCCTAAGGTGTTCAAAGCATCTAGAGCCCTGAGCTCACGACTAGGAGTCAGTAAGATCAACCATAACACTCAATTGTTCATAGTATCTAGAGCCTTAAGCTTCCAATTTAGAGTCGTTCATGTCATCCACAACATTGAGTTGTGCATAGCATCTAAATCCCTGAGCTCTTAACTCGGAGTCTTTCATGACATTGACAGACATAAGGTATGCATAACATTTTGAGCTCTGAGCTCATGACCCAGAATCTTTCATGTCATCAACAACCTTGAGTTGTGCATAGCCTCTAGAGGCCTGAAATCATGTCTCGGAGTCTTTCATGTCAACCACAGCCCTGAGCTATTCATAGTATCTAGAGGTCAGACCTCATCACCGAGAGTCATTTTTGTCTTCCATCGTCTTGAGTTGTTCATAGCATTTAAAGCCCAGAGGTCACAACCTGGAGTCGTTCTTGTCAACCACAGGCTTGAGCTATTCCTAACATCTAAAGCTTTAAGATCACAACCCTAAGTTGTCAATGATAACCCTGAGCTATTCATAGCATATAGAGCCTTTAGCTTATAACTCAGAGTTGTTAATCTCAACTAGAGCAAAGACCTGTTCATTCCATCTAGAGCCATGAGTTCATGAATAAGAGTTATTCATGTCATCCATAGCCCTAAGTTATCCATAGCACTTAGAGGTTTGAGCTAATGATGTAGAACCATTCATGTCATCCACAGCCCTAAGTGGTTCATAGTATGTAAAGGCTTGAGCTGATAGGATCTAAAGTCGTTCATATCATCCACAACACTAAGCTATTCATAGCATCTAAAGCCTTTAGCTCACAACTCGGAGTTGTTCATGTCAACCAAAGCCTTGAGCAATTCATAGCATCTATAGGCTCGAGCTCACGGGAATATGAATCATTCATATCATTAACAACTCTAGGTTGTTCATAGCATCCATAACCTTTCACTCATGATTTGAAGTAGCTCATGTCATCCACTGCCCTAAGTGGTTTGTAGAATCCAAAGCCCTAAGCTCACAACCCAGAATAGCCCATCTCATCCACAACCCTTAGTGGTTCATTTCATCAAAAGCCCTAAGGTCATGACTTATAGTCATTTATGTCAACCACAACCTTGAGTTGTTCATAGTATTTCGAGCCTAGAGCTCACAACTGAAAGTCATTCATATAATTCATAGCCTTAAGTTGTTCAGAGCATCTAAAGACTTGAGCTCATGATGAAGAATCGCTCATCTCATCCACAACCTTTAACGAATCATAACATCTTGAGTTGTGAGCACATAGGATCCTGAGTAATTCATATCATCCGCAACTCTAAGTTGTTCATTGCTTTTAAAGCACTGAGCTTAAGACCCTAAGTCTTTCATTTCAATCATATCCATGTTCATTGCATTGAGAGCCTTGAGCTCATAACCTGAAGTTATTCATATCATTCATAGCCCTCAGTTGTTCATGGCATCTAGAGCCCTAAGCTCACGACCCAGGGTCGTTCATAATAACAACAACCCTAAGCTATTCATAACATGTAGAGCCTAGAGCTCCCAATCCATAGTATTTCAAGTCAATAATAACCTTAATTTGTTCAGAGTATCTAGTGGCCTCATCTCATGACCCAGAGTCATTTAAGTTATCCATAGCCTTGAATTGTTCATAGAATCTAGAGTCCATGGCTCACAACCTCGAGTCGTTCATTTCAACCCCAACCCTGAGTTGTTCATAGTATCTAGAACCTTGACCTCAAGACCTAGAGTCTTTGAATTAAACAATAACCTAGAGCTAGCCATAGTATCTAGAGGCTTGAGCTCATGAACCAGAGTTGTTCATGTCATCCACAACCTCGAATTTTTCACAACATCTAAACCTTGAGATCATGAGCTCAAGTTTTTCATGTCAACTATAGCTCTAAGCTTTTCATAGCATCTAGAGCCCTGATCTCATGACCCATAATCATTCATGTCAATCACAACCTAGAGTTATTAATAACATCTATAGACATGTCCTCATGACATAGAGTCGTTCTTGTCAACTATAGCCTTGAGTTTTGCATAGTATCTCAAGCCTAGAGCTTAAGACCCATAACGGTTCATGTCAAGCATAGCCCACAACTGTTCATAGAATTTAAAGCCCAAAGCTCATGACCTAGAGTTTTTCATGTGAAAAACAACCCATAGTTGTTCATAGCATCTCAAACCTAGAGCTCATGACCTGTAGTGGTTCATGTCAATCACAACCTAAAGTTGTTTGTAGCATCTAGAGCCCTGAGCTCATGACCTAAAGTCATTCATGTTAACTACAACCCTTAATGGTTTGTAGCATCAAAAGCCCTCAGCTCATGACCTATAGTCGTTCATGTCAACCACAGTCTAAAGTTTTTCAGAGCTTCTAAAGCTTTAAGCTCACGATGTGGACTTGTCACGTCAATTACAACCCTAAGCTCTTCATAGTCTTTCAAGTCAATATCAGACTTGAGTTATTCATAGTATGTAAAGACCTGAGCTCATGAGTTAGAGTTGTTCATGTCATCCATAGCCCTTAGTTATTCATACTAATCTATAGCCCTCAGTTCATGACCTAAAGTTGTTCATGTCAACCATAGCTCTGAGTTGTTCATAGTATCTGGATCCCTAAGCTCATAACTCATAGTCATTCATGTCAACCACAACCTTGATGTGTTCATATCATCTAAACCCTTGAGTTCATGAGCCAAAGTCATTCATGCCATCCACAACCCAGAGTTGTTCATAGAATCTAGAGCCTTGAGCTCATGACCTGGTGTCATTCATGTCAACCACAACCCTAAGATGTTCATAATATTTATAGGCCTGAGCTCATGACCTGGAGTAGTTCATGTTATCCACATCCCTCAATTAATCATAGGATCTAGAGCCTTGAGCACACAGCCTCAAGTCATTCATTTCAATTACAACACTAAGCTATTTATTTCATCTAGAGCCATTAGATCATGACTCGAAGTCTTTCAAGTCAATAAAGGCCTTGAGCATTTCATAGTATGGAGAGATTTGAGCTCTTAAGCCAATGTCATTCATGTCATTCATAACCTTGAGTAGTTCATAGCACCCAGAGCCATGAGCTAAAGACCTGGAGTTGTTCATGTCAACCATAACTCTAAGTTAGTTTTAACATTTAGAGCCCTAAGCTTATGACCTGTGGTCATTCATGTTAATCACAACCCAAAGTTGCTTATAGCATATAAAACCCTAAGCTCAAGACTTAGAGTCATTCATCTCAACTACTACTCAGACTTGTTCATAACATCTAGAGCCTTGAACTCATGACTCAAAGTCGTTCAAGTTAATAACAACCCTGAGCTTGTCACACTATCTAGAGGCCTGAGCTCATGAGCCTAAGTCATTCCTATCATCTACAACCCTGAGTTGTTCACAACATTTAGACCCTTGAGATCATGGGCTAAATTTTTTCATGTCAATTATAGCCCTCAATTGGTCATACCATCTAGTGCCTTAGGCTCATGATCCATAGTCGTTCATGTCAACTGCACTAATTCGTGTTTCCCAATTCGTGTCTCAACTAATTCATGTCCAGCTGATGTTCCTTGATTGAGGGAGTAATCAACAAAATTTATAACCTATATCACCATGCATTAGGATAGCTTTAGCTAATATAGCATAGTGGCTCTAGGATCGTTCACTGGGAAAGGTTTTTGAACTCACAACTGATACCAATTCAAAGTTAAATTGGTGCTTTTTCATTTCGAGGTTAGCTTAAGAAAAAAAACATAAACTTTGGTTGAAAAAGGTTTTGTTTTAAGCTAACTAAAAAGAAAGTAATGAAAATTACTTATGAAGAAAAGCATTCCTTGGAGTTTTAGGTTCACAGGGGAGGCTCCTCATGCAAAAACAGAGCTCCGGTCACTTGGTTCATTTCTTCGCATTAGAGAATTAACATATAGTCAATTCTCTAACTGGTGTTGTACAGATGCTTCCCTTTAATGGATTTCAGCACTAATTCCCTCTCACTAATGCAACTTGCAATGGCTCATGCCTCTCACCTAGCGTTTTCCATTCAAGGTGATCATTAACTTTGAACTTCCCTTCTCAAGCTCGCAAGAGATAACTAATGGATGTCTCCTTCGAGTCCAAAATCTTACCAAGTGTTAGCAATTCTAGAAAATTCTACCTTCAAGTCACCTCCCAAAAGCTCGCAAGAGGTAAACTAGTGCATCTCCATGGACGGAGATCACTTGCCTTACCAAGTGTTGGCTCAGGTGAATTGTAGGTGTTTTAAGTTAACTAAAAACATAGAAATCATTAATGGGTTACACTTTCTCTTCATTAATGGCTGAAACAACAAAACTACCAATTCTTGCATTTGGAACCTTTCCCGGCAACCTTAGCTCCAAGGAACTAAAAGCCTAGTCACTCATTCTCTGAGGAATCATCATCAAAGCTTGTTTGGCTAGTAAGAAAAATTAAATAAATATATACAATCAAAACAAGTAGGTAAGGCAGAGCAAAAGCCCTGAATTTTACTTCCTTTAAAAACTATATAACAGTTGTTTGTGTACAAGCTTCCGTTTTTTTTCATGGAAACTTACAAGCATTAAATATGGGGTTATTTACCCTTTGTTCTTGCTTAAAGAGTAAGGAATCCTATGACATGTGGATTACAAGGAGAGTTTAGGGATTTAGACATCAAATATCTAAAGAAAAAAATCTCAAAATGTCGGTCGCAAATATTGGGAAGCCTTAGGAGAATTTCGCAGCCGTGTAAGAGGGCTACGAAATTTCGCAGCATGAAGGACACCATTTCGTAGCCCTGCAAAATTTGCCTTCAACTTGGAGTGATCAGATTCCAATGGCTGTAACTTCTTCATTTCAACTCTGAATCACGTAATATTTGAAGCATTGGATTGCTAACTTCCCGAGCTTCGAAACGACATATAGTATACATCAATTGAGCTCCAGAAAGTGCTCCAAAAGTGACTGACAGTGACTGTCCTCAGGTATGCTTCATGGTAGATTTCTCTTTGCTTCCCCTCCTTGCATTCCGGATTTGCTTATGGCAAAGGACTTCAAAGCTTCAAAGCTTTGGTTCTTCATGTTTCTGAGCTTTCCATTGCTTTGCCATGGATTCCAAAGAACTCTCCTCAATCTTGGATTGCTTTGGTGATCAAATTACTAACAAAAACACCAAAACTTACACAAAGTGATTAGAAATGATTGAAAAGGTCCTTAATATGTTAATTGGGTTAAAAGGTGATAACTACTACTCAAAAGTGTTTAAAAGAGTTAATTACAAGCTATCAAATAGCACTTTTTGAGTAGTAATCATGCACCCCAGAGTTATTAATACCATCTAGAGACTGAGCTCATGAGCTAGAGTCATTCATGTCAACCATAACCCAGAGTTGTTCATAAGATCCAGGGTTTTGAGCTCACAACTTGGACTTGTTCGTGTTAATAACAACCCTAAGTTCTTCATAGTATTTAGAGGCTTGAGCTTATGTCCTGGTGATTCGTTCCCAATTGGTGTACCAACTGATTCATTTGATTCGTTTGCCCAGCTGGTCTCTTCTAATTCAGTCCTCAAACGGGAGTAATCAACAAAATTTATAACCTATTTCACCATGTACTAGGATAGCCTTATGTCACAAGATGCTTCAAATAACCCTCCCCATGGCTTATATAGGAAGTAAGAAGCTTCTAGAGACCCTTGGAGACATCCACACTTAGCCACTAGTGGGAAGAGTGTGGAAGGTTCTAGAAATGCCTAGAGAAGTCCACACAACTCTACACTATGGTAGAAGGCATGAGAAGGGTCCAAAGCTTTCTAGAGAAATCTAGAAGTCTCTTGAATATTCTAGAATAGTGTAGGACATTCTAGAAGTCTCTTGAATATTCTAGAATAGTGTAGGACATTCTAGAATATTCATGAATTGTAAGGAACCCTCCAAGGTTCTAGAGAGTTCCATAGGTGCCTATAAATAGGTGAGGGCCTCATTTGGCCAAGGCACCAAGCAAGTGAGCATCCAAGCACTTGTAAAGGTTTCCTTGAGTTAGTGAAAGCTTCCATTCTTTCAAGAGTTGCCTACCAAGCGTCTTAAGCTTTTGAGTCGCGAGTGTCTTAGCCGAGCAAGCTAAGCATTGGGGAGCAAGGCTGACTTAGCAAGATCAAGCGTCTTGGCTTGTCTAAGTGCCGCACGAGCTTAGTGAACGACTAAGTCCGTGACAAGTGGTATCAGAGCGCGGCTACGAGGTGGGCATAGCAAAGGAAGCATGTCGGGCTCTAACGTGGAGGAGACTAGCGAGCAAACCCGTGGGAGGGAGACCGAGCCTATTGCACGGGGTAGGGGCAGAGGTAAGAAGGATACATCTCGTGACGTTGTTGCCAACATGGAGGCAAGGTTAGCCAAGGTGGAGCTAGCCATGGCAGACACCCGGGAAGGGGTGGACTTGATCGAGCAAGGCATGGAGAAGGGCTTAGAGGATCTAAGGGAGCAGATCCAAGACCTTCGCGAGGGGGTGCTGGTCTCGCAAGTTCAGCCGGTGTCACACGAGGAGTTCATGTCCTTCCAAGACAAGGTCATGAGCATGTTCGCTAGTGTGGAGTCAAGAATGGAGGCCTTGACTGCACGAGTGGAGGCCCGAGACCAAGAGATTAGACAAGAGTTGGCCATCTATAAGACCGTTGTATCAGCATGAGTCATGGCCACTCATGAGGCACCAAGGGTGGAGGTGCCCAAGCCACACATGTTCAGTGGCAAGAGGGATGCCAAGGAGCTAGATAACTTCTTGTGGCACATGGAGCGTTACTTTGAGGCAATTGCATTGACGGATGAAGCCACTAAGGTACGCACCGCGACCCTTTACCTCACTGATAATGCTACTCTATGGTGGCGTCGACGATTTGCCGACATAGAGAGAGGGACGTGCACCATAGACACATGGGATGCCTTTAAGAGAGAAATCAAGAGGCAATTCTATCCCGAAGATGTGGCTTATCTAGCAAGGAAGAATTTGAAGCGGCTCAAGCACACGGGCTCAATCCGTGAGTATGTCAAAGAATTCTCTACTCTTATGCTTGAGATACCTAACATGGCTGAGGAGGAGCTGCTGTTCAATTTCATGGACAACTTGCAAAGCTGGGCCGAGCAAGAGTTGAGGAGACGTGGTGTCCAAGACCTAGCCACGGCCATGGCAGTAGCCGAGTCCTTAGTGGATTATAGAAGGGGAGACTCCTCCAAGCCTAAGCCACCATCCAAGGGTAACCAGGCCAAAGGTGGGGGAGACAAGAGGTCGCAGGGCCACACTCCTAAGGAAGGATCAAGCAAAGGCCCTAGTGGCAAGGATGGCAAAGGCAAGGACAAGCGAAAGGAGTTCACGCCCAGAACCAATTGCTTCTTGTGTGATGGTCCGCACTGGGCACGGGACTGCCCTAAGAGGAAGGCTTTAAATGCTATGATCGAGGAGAAGGAGCAGGAAGACGATGCTAAGATGGGATCGTTGCAGCTCCTAAATGCCCTTAAGGCCAAGCCGATGCCTAAGACACCTCAAAGCAAAGGGTTGATGTATGTGGAAGCCCTTGTGAATGGGAAGGCCACCAAGGCCCTGGTGGACACAGGTGCCACTCACAACTTTCTCTCAGAGGATGAGGCAAGAAGGTTGGAGCTCCAAGCATCCAAGGAAGGAGGATGGCTCAAGGCAGTCAATTCAGCCGCCAAGCCATCACATGGAGTAGCTCGCGGGGTGACTATGCACATCGGCTCGTGGGAAGGAAGGGTCGACTTCACAGTGGCACCCATGGATGACTTCAAGATGGTGCTAGGAATGGACTTCCTACAGAAGGTTAAAGCCGTGCCACTACCTTTCTTACGCTCAATGGCTATCCTAGAGGAGGAGAAGCCATGCATGGTCCCTACGGTCACTGAAGGTACGCCCAAGACCCCTATGTTATCCGCTATGCAAGTAAAGAAGGGGTTAAAGAGGGAAGAGGTGACCTACCTCGCCACCCTAAAGGAAGAAAAGGATGATGGGTCGGGAGAACCCATGCCTAAAGAAATCAAGGGGGTCCTTGATGAGTTCAAGGACGTGATGCCGCTCGAGTTGCCTAAGAGACTTCCTCCTAGGAGAGAGGAAGATCACAAGATTGAGCTGGAGCCGGGAGCCAAGCCCCCTACTATGGGGCCATATAGGATGGCACCACCTGAGTTGGAGGAACTAAGGAGACAACTTAAGGAGTTGTTAGACGCGGAGTTCATCCAACCATCCAAGGCTCCCTATGGCGCGCCGGTCTTGTTTCAAAAGAAACACGATGGATCCCTACGGATGTGTATCGACTACCGGGCACTCAACAAGGTGACGGTGAAGAACAAGTATCCCATCCCGCTCATTGCTGACTTGTTCGATCAACTTGGAAGGGCAAGGTACTTCACGAAGCTGGACTTAAGGTCAGGCTACTACCAAGTCAGGATCGCGGAGGGAGATGAGCCGAAGACTACATGTGTGACCAGGTATGGCACATATGAGTTCTTAGTGATGCCTTTCGGACTCACCAATGCCCCAGCAACGTTCTGCACCCTCATGAACAATATCTTCCACCCATACTTGGACAAGTTCGTGGTAGTGTACTTGGATGACATAGTCATCTATAGTAACACTCTAAAGGAGCACGAAGAGCAGTTGAGGAAGGTCTTTAAGATCTTGAGGCAGAACAAGCTATACGTGAAGAAGGAGAAGTGCTCGTTTGCTAAGGAGGAAGTGAGCTTCCTAGGGCATCGCATAAGGGATGGCAAGCTAATGATGGATGATAGCAAGGTGAAAGCCATCCAGGAGTGGGATCCACCAACCAAGGTACCTCAACTCAGATCTTTCCTTGGTTTAGTTAATTACTACCGGCGGTTCATAAAGGGTTATTCGGGAAGGGCTGCTCCACTCACTGATCTTCTTAAGAAGAATAAGGCATGGGAATGGGATGAAAGGTGCCAACAAGCCTTTGAGGACCTGAAGAAGGCTGTGACTGAGGAGCCAGTGTTGGCACTACCCGACCACACCAAGGTCTTTGAGGTACACACAGATGCCTCAGACTTCGCTATTGGGGGAGTCCTTATGCAAGAAAGGCACCCAATCGCATTTGAGAGTCGCAAGCTAAACGACGCAGAGAGGTGTTACATGGTGCAAGAAAAAGAGATGACAGCTATCGTCCACTGCTTGCGCACTTGGAGGCACTATCTGCTAGGGTCTCACTTCATAGTGAAGACCGACAATGTGGCCACTAGCTACTTTCAGACACAGAAGAAGCTGAGTCCTAAACAAGCTAGGTGGCAAGACTTCCTGGCCGAGTTCGACTATACGCTGGAGTATAAGCCGGGAAGTGCTAATCATGTGGCCGACGCCCTAAGCCGCAAAGCCGAGCTAGCGTCTATGACGAGTCAACCCCAAGGAGACATAATAGATCTTCTAAGGGAAGGACTGCAACATGATCCAGTGGCTAAGAGCCTCATCGCCCTGGCTCATGAAGGGAAGACCAAGCGGTTTTGGGTGGAGGACGGCTTACTCTACACCAAAGGGAGACGGCTCTACATGCCTAAGTGGGGGAACATAAGGCGGAACCTGATTAAGGAGTGCCATGACACCAAGTGGGCAGGGCACCCTGGGCAACGACGCACTAGGGCACTACTCGAGTCGGCTTACTATTGGCCTCAGATACGGGACGAGGTTGAAGCCTATGTGAGGACTTGTCTTGTGTGCCAACAAGACAAGGTGGAACAGCGACAACCTAGAGGCCTGTTAGAGCCACTACCTGTAGCAGAACGCCCATGGGACAGCGTCACCATGGACTTCATCATCGGGCTACCTAAGTCGGAGGACAGCGGCTCTATCATTGTGGTGGTGGATAGGTTCTCTAAGTATGCAACCTTCATAGCAGCCCCGACTGACTGCACTGCGGAAGAGACGGCGAGGCTATTCCTAAAGCACGTAGTCAAGTATTGGGGGTTGCCTAAGATCATCATCAGTGATCGCGACCCGCGTTTCACTGGGAAATTTTGGACGGAGCTCTTCAAGCTTATGGGTTCGGAGCTTCACTTCTCCACCAGCTTTCACCCACAGACAAATGGGCAGACTGAGAGGGTGAACGCCTTGCTGGAGCTATACTTGAGGCACTTTGTGAGTGCCAACCAAAGGGATTGGGCTAAGTTGCTAGATATAGCCCAGTTCTCATACAACTTGCAAAGGAGTGAGGCGACCAACAAGAGCCCTTTCGAGCTAGCCACAGGGCAACAACCCTTAACTCCTCACACGCTAACGATAGGCTACATGGGGAGAAGTCCAGCGGCTTTCAAGTTCGCGAAGGGGTGGCATGAGCAAGCTGACATAGCACGCTCGTACTTGGATAAGGCCGCTAAGAAAATGAAGAAGTGGGCTGACAAGAAGCGACGTCACACGGAGTACAAGGTCGGAGACATGGTGCTTGTCAAGCTCCTTCCTCAACAATTCAAATCCCTAAGGCCAGTGCATAAGGGCCTTGTGAGGAGGTATGAAGGACCCTTCCCTATACTTGGAAAGGTCGGCAAGGTGTCCTACAAAGTGGAGTTACCGCCAAGGTTAAAGATTCACCCTGTCTTCCACGTGAGTTACTTGAAACCATATCACGAAGACAAGGATGATCCAAGCCGAGGGCTTTCTAAGAGGGCACCTACAGCGGTTGTGACCTCCTATGACAAGGAGGTGGAACACATCATTGCAGACCGAATCATCGAAGGCGTGGTGTGCCTCCTGCTCACGGAGTACTTAGTGAAATGGAAGGGACTACGTAAAGCGAGGCTAGCTGGGAGCCAGCAAATGCACTATGGCAGTTCCAGGAGCAGATTGAGCGGTTCCGGGTAGAAGACACGACGAGGACGTCTGCGGCTTAGGTGGGGGAGAGTGTCACAAGATGCTTCAAATAACCCTCCCCATGGCTTATATAGGAAGTAAGAAGCTTCTAGAGACCCTTGGAGACATCCACACTTAGCCACTAGTGGGAAGAGTGTGGAAGGTTCTAGAAATGCCTAGAGAAGTCCACACAACTCTACACTATGGTAGAAGGCATGAGAAGGGTCCAAAGCTTTCTAGAGAAATCTAGAAGTCTCTTGAATATTCTAGAATAGTGTAGGACATTCTAGAAGTCTCTTGAATATTCTAGAATAGTGTAGGACATTCTAGAATATTCATGAATTGTAAGGAACCCTCCAAGGTTCTAGAGAGTTCCATAGGTGCCTATAAATAGGTGAGGGCCTCATTTGGCCAAGGCACCAAGCAAGTGAGCATCCAAGCACTTATAAAGGTTTCCTTGAGTTAGTGAAAGCTTCCATTCTTTCAAGAGTTGCCTACCAAGCGTCTTAAGCTTTTGAGTCGCGAGTGTCTTAGCCGAGCAAGCTAAGCATTGGGGAGCAAGGCTGACTTAGCAAGATCAAGCGTCTTGGCTTGTCTAAGTGCCGCACGAGCTTAGTGAACGACTAAGTCCGTGACACTTAGCTAGCATAGCAAAGCCGCTCTAGGATCGTTCATTGGGATGGGTTTTCATTTCACACCTGATATTAGTTTAAAGAATTGATTTGGTGGTTTTTCTTTTCTAAGTTAGCTTTAAAAGAAAACATAAACTTTGACTTGGAAAGGTTGGTTTTAAGCTAACCAAAAATAGTAACTGAGTTTAATTACAAAGAAAATGGTATCTTGGATTTTCAGGTCACTAAGTTCAGGCCCCTTATACAAAAATGGAGATTTCCAAATCTTTCCTCGCATTGGGGATTTAACCTATAGTTATCCTCCTAACCGTTGTGTTATAGTTGCTTCCCATTAATGGTTTCAACGCTAATTCCCTCTCACTGATGCATCTTGCAATGGCTCGTGCCTCTCACCTAACATTTGCCATTCAAGTTGACCCTTAACCTTGGATTACCTTTCACAAGATCATAAGAGATAACTAATAGATGTCTCCTTAGAGTCCAAAAGCTTACCAAGTGTTGGCTATTCTAGAAACGCCTACCTTTAAACCACCTACCAGAGGCTCGCAAGAGATAAACTAGTGTCACTCAATGGATGGAGTCCACTTGCCTTACCAAGTGTTGGCCCAGGTGATTTTAAGGCATTTAAAGTTAACTAAAAATATAAAAACCATTAACGGGTCACAACTTCCTCTTCATTAAAAACTGAAACAAGGAAAACTCTCACTTTTGTAGTCAGGTCCCTTACCAAGCTTCCTTCAATCCAAGAAACAAAAAGAGCCTAGCCACTCATCCTCGAGGCCTCCGAGAATGTTTGGCTACAAAGAAAATGAAAACGAAAATGTGAAGGAAAAACAGAACAAGTGCTCTGTAGATATATTTCTTACTATCCTCCTCTGTCTATTACATTACATACATCCTTTTCTTTACCTGATATCAAAGATATATATAGAAGATATTTTCTAAGAAATATCTAGAGAGATATTTTAACCTCCCTTCAGATATCCTAAATATCTTAAAAGATCTTCAACTGATTACAAGGAGAGAATTGATAATTTACACCAAATATCTTAAGGTAAAAAGATCTAAAAGAGTCAGTGTAAAATATCTAGATATTACATTTTCGCATTGGAGACAGGTGGTGCGGAGAATTTCGCATCGGAGAAAGCCAGTGCATAAATTTTTTCGAATTGGGAAAGTGTGCTACGAAAATTTTCGCATTCATAAATGTCAATGCGAAGTCAATGCGAAAATTTTCGCATCAGGAAATGTTAATGCGAAAATTCCTCCTCAACTTTGCATAATCGCCTTCAAACAACCATAACTTCCTTGTTTCAGCTCCAAATTGCACACTGTTTAAAGCGTTGGACTCCTAACTTCCTGAGATTCGAAATGATATATAGTATGTAAGAATTGGACTCCAGTAAGAGCTCCAAATTTTCCTTGAAACTTTTGTTCCTTGAATTTCGCATAGCATGTGGTGATTTTGCATCAGCATGCAAAATTGCTTCATGATGGATTTCTCTCTCTGATCCTCTTCCTTGCACCTTTAGATTGGCTTGTAAACTCATTCCAAGGGCTTGCACAAAGTTCTCCCTCATTCTTGGCTTTCTTCAATGATCAAAAAGCTATCAAAAACACCAAAACTAGCCAAAAATGGATTAAAAACATATGCAAAGGTCCTTAATGTGCCAATTGAGTTAAAAGGTATTAATTACTACTCAAAAGTGTTTAAAAGAGTTTATAACAAGCTATAAAAGAGCACTTTTTGAGTAGTAATCACCTGGAGTCATTCATGTCATTTGTAACCTTGAATTATTCATACCATCAAGATTCTTCAGCTCACGACCTGAAATTGTTCATGTCAATGACAACCTTGAGCCATTCAAAGCATTTATAGCCTTGAGCTCACGACCCATATTCTTTTAAGTAAATGACAGCCTTGAGTTGTTGATAGTATCTAGAGGCCTAAGCTCATGATCTAGAGTCATTCATGTCATCCAAAACCTAAAGTTGTTCATAAAATCTAAAGCCTTGAGCTCATAACTTGGTGTTGTTCATGTCAATCATAACCCTGAGCTATTCACAATATCTAGAGGCTTGAGCTCATGAACCATAGTAGTTCATGATATCCACATTCCTAAATTAATCATAGGATCTAGAGCCTTGAGTTCACAAGCTTGAGTCACTCATTTCAATGACAACCCTAAGTTATTCATATCATTTAGAGCCATTAGCTCACGACTCGAAGTCTTTCAAATCAATAACAACCTTGAGCTGTTCATAGTATCCAGAGGGCTGAGCTCTTGAGCTATAGTCATTCATGTCGTCCACAATCCTGAGTTGTTCATAGCATCTAGAGCCTTGAGCTCATGAGCAGGAGTTGTTCATGTCAACCATAGCCCTGAGTTATTCATAGCATCTATAGCCTTGAGCTCACAACGTGTAGTCATTCATATCAGCAACAGCCCAAAGTTACTGATAGCATCTAGAACCTTGAGTTCATGACCTAGAGTTGGTCATATCAATCATAGCCCTAAGTTGTGCATAGCATCTAAAGCCTTAAGCTCATGACCAAAGTGTTTCATGTCAACCATAGACTTGATCTATTCATAGTCTCTAAAGGCCTAAGCTCATGACCCAGACTTGTTCATGTCATCCAAAACCCTAAGTTTTTCATAGGATCTAGAGCCCTTAGCTCACGACTCGGAGTCATTCATTTCAATCCCCAACTCTAAGTTGTTCATAACATCTAGAACCTTGAGCTGATGACTCAAAGCCTTTCAAATCAGTAACAAGCTTAAGCTAGTCACAATATTTAGAGGCCTGAGCTCAAGACTAGAAGTCATTCATGGCATCCACAATTGTTCATAGCATCTAGAGCCTTTAGATCATAGGCTAGAGTTTTTCATGTAAACCACAACCTTAAGTTGTTGATAGTATCTAGAGGCTTGAGCTCATGACCCGGAGTCATTCATGTCATCTACAATCCTTAATTATTCATAGGATCTAGAGCCTTGAGCTCATAACTAGTATTAATTCATGTCAACAATAGCTTAGAGCTGCTCATAACATCTAAAACCTTGAGCTCAAGACTCAGAGTCTTTCATGTATTTGATATCCCTAAGTTGTGCATAGCATCTAGAGGCCTGAGCTCACGACCCAAAGTCTTTCATGTCCAGTGGCCTAAGCTCATGACCTAGAGTCGTTGATGTCATCCATAACCCTGATTTTTTCATGGAATTTAGAGATTTGGGCTCACGACCTAGAGTCATTCATGCCAACCATAACATAGAGCTATTCATGGCATCTAGAGCCCTAAGCTCACAACCCAGAGTCATTCATGTCATCCACAACCCTGAGCTATTCATAACATCTAAAGGCTTGAGCTCATAACACAGAACCATTAATATCATCCACCACCCTGAGCGATTCATAGCATCTAGAGGCCTGAGGTTACAGGATCTTAAATCATTCTTATCATCCACAACTTTGAGCATTTCAAAGTATCTAGAGCCTTATGGTCATGACCCATAGTCATTCATGTCAACCCAATCCCTGAGCCATTCATAGCATCTAGAGGCTTGGGCTCACAGGATCTTGAGTCTTTCATATCATTCATAACTCTAGGTTGTTCATAGCATCCAAAGCCTTGAGCTCCTAACTCGAAGTAGCTCATGTCATCTAGAGCCCTGAGTTGTTCATACCATCCAGAGCCTTAATCAGTTCATAACATCGAGATCCCTGAGCTCATGAGCTAGAGTAGCTCATCTCATCTATACCCCTAAGTTGTTCATAGCATTTAGAGCCCTGAGCTTACGACTTAGAGTTATTCATGTGAATTTTTAGAGCCCTAAGCTCATGACCTAGAGTCGTTCCTGTCATCCATAGTTCTGACCTATTCATAGCATCTAGAGGCTTGAGCTCATGACACAAAATCATTCATATCATCCACATCCCAGAACTACTCCTTGCATTTAGAGGGTTAAGCTCAAGAGATCTTGGATTCATTAATGTCAACCATAGCCCAAAGTTGTTCATAATATCTAGAACTCTCAAGTCATGGCGTAGTGTAGATTATGTCATCAACAACCTGAGCTGTTAATAGCATTTAGAGGCTTGAGGTAACGATCCATATTCGATCATGTTAACCATAGCCTAGAGCTGCTCATAGCATCTAGAGCTTTGACCTCAAGACATAGAGTGGTTCATGTTGTCCACAACATTGATCTGTTCATAACATTTAAAGCCCGAAGCTCATGACCTAGAGTCTTTCATGTCAACTATTACTTAGAGCCATTCATTGCATCTAGGTACCTAAGCCAATGACTCAAAGTTGTTCATGTTATCCACAATTTTGAGTTGCTCATAGAATCTAGAGTCCTAAGCTCATGACCCAAAGTTTTTCATGTCATTGACAACCCTGAGTTGTTCATAGCATCTAAATCCCTGAGCTCATGATCCAGAATTGTTCATGTCAACCATAACCTAAAGTTGTTCATAGCATTTAGGGCCATGAGCTCAAGACAAAGAGTAGCTTAAGTCATCCACAACCTTAAGTTTTCCATAGAATATAGAGCTCTGAGCTCACGACCTAAAGTCTTTCATGTCAACAACAACCCAACATTGTTCATTGCATCTAGGGCCCTGGTCTCACGACCCAGTGTCATTCATATCATCCACAACACTAAGTTGTTCATGGAATCTAGACCCTTGATCTCATATCCTGGCGTCTGTCATGTCATTGAAAGACTTGAGTTGTTCATAGAATCTAAAGCTTTGAGCTCACGACCTAGAGTATTTCATGTTATTGATAACCTTAAGGTGTTCATAGCATTAAAAGCCCTAAGTTCATGACCCAAAGTTGTTCATGTCAACCATAGTCTAGAGGTGTTCATAGCATCTAAAGTCCTCAACTCATGACCTAGAGAGGCTTATGTCATTGATAGTTGTGAGTTATTCATGGCAACTAAAGCACTTAGCTCATAGCCTAGGGTCATTCATGTCAACCATAGCAAAGAGTTGTTGATAGCATCTAAAGCCTTGACTGAAAGACCAAAGTGACTCATGTCATCCAAAACCTTCAGCTGTTCATAGCATCTAGAGCTTTGAGCTCATGACCTAATGTTTTTCATGTCAAGCGCAACCCAGAGTTATTCATTGCATCTAGGGCCATGTGCTCACAACCCAACCATTGATATCATCCATAACAATAGGTTATTCATATTATCTATAGCCCTGAGCTCACGACCTAAAGTCTTTCATGTCATTATTAGCCTTGAGCTCTTCATATAATCTAAAGCTTTGAGCATACGACCCGAAGTCATTCTTGTCAACCATAAGCAAGGGTTGTTAAGAGCATCTAACTCCCTGAGCTTGCAACCTAGAGTCACTCATGTCATTGACAGCTTTAAGATATTCTTAGCATCTTAAGCCCTATGCTTATAAACCAGAGTCGTTCATGCTAACCACAACCCAGAGCTCTTCATATCATTTAAAGCCCTGGGCTCACAACCCAGAGTCTTAGATGTCAACCATAACCTAGAACTTTTCATTGCTTCTAGGGTGTTGAGTTAATGACCCAGAGGCATTCATGTCATCCATAGCCTTGAGATGTTCATAGCATTTGAACCCTTGAGCACACGACCAAGAGTCGTTCATGTAAACCACATCCCAAAGTTGTTCATAGCATCTAGAGCCTTAAGCTCATAACTTAGAAGATATCATGTCATCCATAGCCTTAAGTTGTTCATAGTATTTAGAGTCCTGAGATCACTACCCAGAGTAGCTTATGTCATCCACAACCTTCAACTACTCATAGCATTAAGAGCCCTAAGCTTAGGACCCAAAGTCTTTAATGTCATCAACAATCCTAAGTTGTTCATAGCATTAAGAGCCTTGAGCTCATGACCTAAAGTTATTCATATCTACCACAACCCTAAGTTGTTCATAACATCTAATGCTCTGAGTTCATGAAATAGAGTAGGTCATGTCATTTGGTGCCCTAAGTTGTTAACAACATTTGGAGCCCTAAGCTTATGACCCGGAGTCGTTCATGTCAACCACAACCTAGAGTTGCTCATAGCATCTACAGTGTTGAGTTGAAGACCTAGAGTGGCTCATCTCATCTAAACCCCTAAGTTGTTCATAACATCAAGAATCTTGAGTTCATAACCCGAGGTCCTTTATGTCAATAACAACCAATAATTGTTCATGTCAATCATAGCCTAAAGTTGTTTATAGCATCTAGACCATTGAGCTCATGACCTAAAGTCATTCATGTCAACTACAACCCTTAGTGGTTTATAGTATCAAAAGCCCTGAGCTCATAACCCATAGTCGTTCATGCCAACCACAACCTAAAGTTGTTCATAGCTTCTAAAGCTTTGAGCTCATGGTCTGGACTTGTCATGTCAACCACAACCCTAAACTTTTCATAGTATCTACCGGCCTAAGCTCATGATCTAGAGTCATTCAACTCATCTACAAGTCTGAATTATTCATAGGATCTAAAGCCTTGAAATCATGACTCAAAGTCATTCATGTCAACCATAACCTTGAGCTATTCATAACATCTAGAGCCTTGAGCTCGTGAGTTGGAGTCTCTCAAGTCAATAACAGCTCTGAGCTATTCATAGTAGCTAGAGCCCTAAGCTCATGAGCCTTAGGCGCTCATGTCATCAATAACCCAGAGTTGTTCATAGCATCTAGAGCATTGAGCTCATGACCTAGAATCGTTCATGTCAACCACAACCCTAAGTTGTTCATAGTATCTAAAAGCTTGAGCTCATGACCTAGAGTTGTTCATATCATCCACAACCCTGAATTATTCATACGATCTAAAGCCTTTAGCTCACATCCCATAGTCATTTATGTCAACCACAACCTTGAGCTACTCATAACATCTAGAGCCTTGAGCTCACAACCTGGAGTCTTTCAAGTCAATATTAGACTTGAGCTATTCATGGTATGTAAAGGCCTGAGCTCATGAGTTGGAGTTGTTCATGTCATCCATAGACCTGAGTTGTTCATACTAATCTAGAGCCCTCAACTCATAACCTAAAGTTGTTCATGTCAACCATAGCTCTAAGTTGTTCATAACAGCTAGAACCCTAAGCTCATGACCCGTAATCATTCATGTCAACTACAACCTAGTTGCTCATTGCATCTAGAACCCTCAGATCAAAACTTGGAGTCATTCATGTCAACCATAACCCTGACCTATTCATGACATCTAGAGTCTTAAGCTCATGACCCAAAGTCATTCAAGTCAACAATAAGCCTCAGCTCATGATCTGGGGTCATTCATGTCATTTACAACCCTGAGTTGTTCATAACATCAAGACCCTTGAGATCATAAGTTGGTGTTGTTCATTTCAACCAAACCCCTCAGTTACTCATAATATCTAGTGCCTTGAGCTCATGACCTGTAGTTGTTCATATCAACCACATTCTAAAGTTATTCATACCATCTAGAGACTTGAGCTCATGACCTAAAGTCATTCATGTCAACCACAACCAAGAGCTATTCAGAACATCTTGAACACTGACCTAATGACTTGGATTCATTCATATCAACCACAACCCTAAGCTTTTCCTAGTATTTAAAGGCTCAAGCTCATGACCTAGAGTCATTCATGTCATCCATAATTCTGAATTATTCATAGGATTAAGATCCTTTAGATCATGACCCAGAGTTATTCATGTCAACCACAACCTTGAGCTATTCAAAGCATCTAGAGCCTTGAGCTCATGACCTAAAGTCATTCAAGTTAACAATAGCACTAAGTTGTTCATAGTATCTAAAAGCCTTAGCTCATGAGCTAGAGTCATTATCTCATCCACAACCCAGAGTTGTTCATAGAATCTAGAGCCTTGAGCTCACGACTTGGTGTTGTTCATGTCAACCATAACACTGAGGTGTTCATAGTATCTATAGGCCTAAGCTCATGACCTGGAGTAGTTCATGTTATCCATATCCCTGAATTAATCGTAGTATCTAGAGCCCTGAGATCATGACTTGGTGTCGTTCATGTCAACCACAACCCTAAGGTGTTCATAGTGTCTATAAGCCATAGCTCATGACCTGGAGTATTTCATGTCATCCACATCCTTGAATTAATCATAGGATCTAGAGCCTTGAGCTCACAACCTCGAGTCATTCATTTCAATGACAACATTGAGTTGTTCATTTCATCTAGAGCCATTAGATCATGACTCGAAGTCTTTCAAGTCAATAAAGGCCTTGAACATTTCATAGTATCTAGAGGCTTGAGCTCTTGAGTGAATGTCATTCATATCATCCATAGCCCTGAGTTAGTCATAGAATCTAGAACCCTAAGCTCATGACTTATAGTTGTTCATGTCAACCATAGCTCTAAGTTGGTCATAACATCTAGAGCCTTGAGCTTATGAGCCATGGTCATTCATGTCAACCACAACCCAGAACTACTCATAGCATCTAAAACCCTGAGCTCATGACCTGGAGTCATTCATGTCAACTATAACCCTAACATGTTCATAGCATGTAAAGCCTTAAGCTCATTACACAAAGTCATTCAAGTCAATAACAACCTTGAGATGGTCATAGTATCTAAAGGTCTGAGCTCATGAGCCGGAGTCATTCATGTCATCCATAACCCTGAGTTGTTCACAGCATCTAGACCCTTGAGAACATGGGTTTGAGTTCTTCTTATCAATTATAGCCCTCAATTGTTCATACCATCTAATGCCTTGAGCTCACGACCTGTAGTCATTCATGTCAATTGCACCCTAGAGCTATCCATACCATCTAAAGACCTGATCTCATGACCTAGAGTCATTCATGTCAACCATAACTCTGTGCTATTCATAGCAACTAGAGCCTTAAGCTCACGACCTGTAGTCGTTCATGTCAACCACAACTAGGAGTTATTCATAGGATCTAGGTTTCTTAGCTCACGACTTGGATTTATTCGTGTTAACCACAACCCTAAGCTCTTCATAGTATTTAGATGTCTGAGCTCATGTCTTGGAGTTGTTCATGTCATCCGCAACCCTGAATTATTCATACCATCAAGATTCTTGAGCTCATGACCCAGAATTGTGCATGTCAACGATAACCTTGAGCTATTCAAAGCATTTAAAGCATTGAGCTCATGACCTAATTTCTTTCAAGTAAATAACAACCCTAAGCTATTCATAGTATGTAGAGGCATGAGTTCATGAGCCAGAGTTGGTCATGTCATCCACAACCTAAATTTGTTCATAGAATCTAGAACCCTAAGCTCACGACCCGATGTCGTTCATGTCAATCACCGCCCTGAGCATTTCATAGTATCGAGAGGCTAGACCTCATAACCCACAACATTTCATGATATGCACATGTCTGAATTAATCATAGGATCTAGAGCCCTAAGCTTATGACCCTGAGTCATTCATTTCAATGATAACCCTAAGTTGTTCATATCATCTAAAGCCATTAGCTCACGACTCAAAGTCTTTCAAGTCAATAGCAACTTTGAGTTGTTCATAATATCGAGAGGCCTAAGATTTTGAGCTAGAGTTGTTCATGTCATCCACAGCCCTGAGTTTTTTGTAGCATCTAGAGCCTTGAGCTCACGAGTAGGAGTTGTTCATATCAACCATAACCCTGATTTGTTCATAGCATTTAGAGTGTTGAGATCATGACTTGTAGTCGTTCATGTCAGCAAAATTATGAATATCACTTACCTCCTGAGAGATTTATAGCATCTAAAGGCTCGAGATTACGAGATCCCGAGTCATTCTTATCATCCAAAACTCTTAGTTGTTCATAACATCTAGAGCCTTAAGCTCATAGGATCATGAGTCATTCATATCATTCAAGACTCTAGGCTATTCATAGCATCCAAAGGCCTGAGCAGATGACCTGGAGTAGTGTATGTCATTCACAACCCTGAGGTGATTGATGCGACTCATGGTAGCTTAGCTTTAAAGGCGTATCAACAAAATTTATACCTTAAATACTATTACTAAAGTAGCCAAGCTACTATAGCATAGTGGTTCTAGGATCGTTCACTAGGAAGGGTTTTCGCAAACACTAGTGATATTCAAATTAGGAAAATAGTTGATTTTCTTATGGATGTTAGCTTTAAAAGAAGATGTAAATGTTTTAGAAAGATTTAAACTAATCTAAGCTAACATTAAAGACTAAAATGAAAGGGTGTAAAAACAAGTTTCTCAAAGATAAGATAGCTATGCTCTGGCTCTTATGTAAATTGGAAATCTCAGGATAGGCTCCTCGCGTTGGGGTTGCAACTATGGTGATGCTTGCTTCCCGAACCGGTATGGATTTAGCAAATCAAGTTTTAATCCTTTAAAATGGCAAAACAGATGGTAGTGAATTTCATCAATGGTTATTCACCTTAGACTTCCTTTGAATGGCACGTAAGAGATAACTAATGGTCTAAAGCCAAAAGCTTACCAAATATTGGCAACTCAAAGTCATTCCAGGTGATAAACTCACCTTTCAATGGCCATTGAAATTGGTTCTAATGGATTAATGCAAAACTTGGAATTGAAAACCTCACCTTCCAATAGTTCGTAGGAGATAACTAATGGATAGAAATCCAAAAGCTTATCAAGTATTGGCCGTTGGGAGTTGTCCAAAGGAAATAAAAACCAAACTTTGCATTAATGAACCATTAATGAAAAACGACTACCTTACCTTCTAGGTGTGAGAAATTTCCATGGGATTGCATCCAAGCCATCACATAACATCCATACTTTGAGAAACTAAAAGTTTTAGCCAATCATCCTCTGAGGAAAAGCCCTCAGAGGCTGTTTGGCTACTAAGAAAACAGAAATGGGGAAGAACAGGAGAAGAGAAAAAAACAGAGCTTTATATATTTCTAAGTTAATGTACAGAGGATCGATCCCCTAATATCTTTTGGAGGCGTTGTGCACCTCTATATATAGCAAAATTACAAGATAAAGCCTTATGTCGGCTGAATACAAGGTTACAAAAGGAATTTACACGAGAAAATATCAGGCTAAAAATATCTGGGAAGTCGGTGGTGCGTGCGTGGAGAAACAGAGGAAATTTGGCAAGGTAAAAGGTTACTTGCAAAATTTTGGCAAGGTGAATTACTCATGATGCGAAGTGCCATATTTTCGCATCATGAGTAAATTCACCTTGCCAAATTTGGCAAGGTGCATTTTCACCTTGCGAAAATTGCATTTTGGCAAGGTACTTTGCCTTGCCTTGCGAAATGGCTATCCCTTTGTTTGTGCTCGTGTTTCCACTTGAAATTCAAGCCTATAAACTTCCAAAATCCTTGCTTTAACTTGTCCAAGTAGCTCCTCCATCATTTGGCATGCTTGAATTGATTCATAAGCTGATAAAAACATGTAAACTTGCCACAAAATGGTTAAAACCAATTACTAAGGACCTTAATGAATTAATTGGGTTAAATGAATATGATTACTACTCAAAGGTGCTTAAAACCATTATAATTAGGTCTACAAAATAGCACTTTTTGGTAGTAATCACACCCCCCAACCGACTCATTGCTAGTCCCTTAGCAATGGAGGAGATAAAAACTAAGTAAACTATAATAATATACATAAAAGGGATCATGCAAATCACTCCAAAAAATGATATGAGTGGCATGATGGACATCCATGGATCAATAAAGATGTGAAACTCAACCTATAATAAGAGTTGTCAAAGCATTCACTTGATCATAGAGTACAAAGAATGGATATTATGCAAGTTTAAGTATAAAAAGAATTTCCACTCTCAAAAGATCCAAATCAAATTCTTCCACTAAAAGCTAAGTGTTAATGTGATTCGCTTCCGAGTATAGTATGGATAACTATCATCTCCCCCCAACCTACGTCTTTCTTTAAGCTTAGCAAAATTAACCATCTCTTGATAGGCTAGGAGCGCACCTCTTATTCACAATTCTTATCACTTACTAAACTTAACCAATTCACCCATGTAACAAGCAGAGGATCGGTGACTCCCAACCAATAAAGGCTTAGGGCACTAGGCTTTAAAGGCTTTCGCCACCCCTTCGGACCATGCTCAGGTTTCAAGGCAAGCAAAGAAGTTTATTCTATATATATATATATATATATATATATATTTTCTTTTTTCTTTTTCTATTTTTTCAAAGACTCATTGGTCTTTATGAGGTGTCCCAACTCTATTAAAGAGAGGTTAAAGGTGTCAATTATGATTTCTCAAGCTTAGAGGGTGAGATAGTTTCACATCTTATAACCAGAATCTAATGTATGTGTGTGCGAATAGCTTAAGGTGGAAGAGATAAGTTTGCATGCAATGGGAGTTTCAACAATTCATCAACTTTTAGAAGAGCATAATACAAACTCTAAGACTCATGTAATCAAGTTGAAACTCGACTTCTCTTATTTAATTTTGAGAGTTAATCCTTAATATCCATGGAGTTTAAAGCAAAAATTTTAAAATTTAAACAAAAAGTAGCTAATTTAACTAAATATGATAAAAATTTAAACTAATACTTACTTCCTCATCTCTCCCTCCAACCGAGATGAACATTGTCCTCAATGTTTGAATCGAAAATAAGGAGGAAGGAAGTGGTACCTCATGTGATGTGGACTTGGAGTTGAGAAGGTTGAACCACCTGTTTCAAAATTCAAAAATTGAATGAGAGAGGAATTTATACTAAATATTTACAAAAATGATGAGTGGGCCCCACTTTGAGCAGCTGAGGACAAGGCTCAAAGGGTCCATGCCATGATGGTATACTCATATAAGTTGCAATGACATTTGAATGTAGCTTGTAGGGGTGTTAAAATTGGAGATTTTTGGCTAAAACAGGGGAAAACAAAGGAGGAGTGAATAGTGAGTGTCAAAATTGGCACAGTCACTGTTCACCTCCTTTGAAGCCCGACTATGTGTTTTCCAAGTTTGGGAAAAAATTCAAAAATGGTTTTTTAAAAGGTATGGTTAGGCTCTAAACAAGATTCCTAAGGTGTTTGGGTAGTTTTTAAATGATGAAAAACAAAATTAAATGATGGAAAATGAAAATCAAAGTTGACGGCCATGCATGGAATGGTTTTGAAATTCGATTTTTAAAAAGTTTTGGATGGATGGGATTTCTAAAATTGGGCTCCTAAGGCTTAGAATGGATGAAGGGAAGGTTTCTAATGGGAGAAAACTAGAAAATTGGTGAAGGGTGGAGAATTAAGAATGGTGGTGTACGGCTATGGAGGTTGTGGAAGAAGGTGAATAGTATTTTTGGCTTAGAATGGTGTTTGTTTTTGGAAGAAATTGGGTTTGGATTTGAAAACAAAAGGTTTGGAAATGCATTCATGAATTTTTAAACTTGGAAAAACATGGAATTCAAGAAAAAGGCCTTCTCGAGAGCTTTGTTTTTAGAAATTAACTTGAAAATCATTTCGCACCAAGATAAACAAGGTGCGAAAGTTTTCGCACTGGTAATTGAGGTGCAAAGATAGCATCCCAGGAGGCTTGGCTTTCCAAAATGTATAGAAATTCCTTTTCGCACCATGCACTGTCATTGTGCGAAAAATTCGCACTGAGTGTGTTCATGGTGTGAAATTCCACTGAGAGCTTTGCTTATGCATTTTGGCTCCCTTGTTTCCTCTGTTTCACCTCCATTTCGATTTTTGCAAGCATCATACCTGCATGAACACCTCAAAACTCATCTTAAAAACATATTAAAACTAAATTAAAGCTAAGAATTCAAACTAAAACATGCATAAATTTAAAGAAATGATAGAATTTAAATGAAGCTGATAGCATGTACCCCAAAAAGAAGATGAACTATTTAGCTCATCCTCACTCACACACCCACTTCATGCTGAATTCCCCCTGGATCCCAAACAAAATTGGCATCCTTCCCATTTGGTCCAAGGGAATTCGTTTCTCTTCTCTTCCCTGGAGAAGTGGATGCTTGAAAGGGTTCAGGTAACCCTTTATCATCTTGAACCTTATGATTTTCAATGGAAGGTTGGTCCATAGAGTTGTCATAGCAATCCCCTACCAAAGTGTCGATCTTCAACACTTTCCTTGATCTTTTTGCATTGGTTCCTTGAAGGTTATGGTGGGGTTGAGGAGGAAGCTTCCTTTTCCCCCTTGCTATGTCGAGATTGGTGAGCTTCTCAATGGAGTCTTGAACTTTTTCTATCCTTAGTGATAGATCATTATAAACCCCCTCCATTCTTACATTTATGGAACTCTCCAAATTATCAATCTTTTCATTAAGATGAGAGTTAATCTTTTGTTGCTCACCTACAAAGTCCTCCATGACTTTGCTTATCTTCAAAATGGCTTGCTCCAATGAAGATGTACTCATTGATGGTTGAGGTTGAGGTTGGGTTGTAAGGTTGGGATGGTTATTCCAACTTGAGGTGTAGGAGCTTTGGTAACCGCACATGTTTCTCACAGTTGGAATGGTAGGGCACTCCCCTACCGTATGCTCATATGAATCATCTCCATTCAAAGCATACTTACTACCCCATTGGCTTTGTTGAACTTGCCTTTTCCCTAATTCAATCCGATCCCTCATGGATAGGTATGCGAATTTTTTCTTCGGTTGATGTTGAGGTTAGCTTGTAAGGTTGGGATGGTTTACATACTCAAATGAAGTTGGCATGGCTTGTGGTTGTGCTTCAGTATGCACATTCCTCAATTCAAACTCCTCTATCCTTCTAGCCATAGATGCTAGATTTTCCTTCATGCTCATGTCTTCATTCAAAGCATACTTACTACCCCATTGGCTTTGTTGAACTTGCCTTTTCCCTAATTCAATCCGATCCCTCATGGATAAGTATGCAAATTTGTCCTTCTCATGATCATAATGAGAGCTTTGATCTTCATGTGGAATTTCCATTTCTAAAAAAAAATGATATTCAACTAAGGCTCTTTTCTTCAACTTGTACCAGGGTTCCCTCTTGGTCTCGAATCCAACAAGGAATGCACAAATTGAAATTAAAACAAAAATAAAAGAAAAGAGAATAAAAAATTTAACTAAATAAAAACTAAACTAAAAAAAAAATTATAAGAAAACTCACCAAACTTGTGATGAAGATCACAAGTTACCCTTAATGGTTGCTTCATTGTGCTTGTGGCACCTTCCCTAGCAACGGCGCCATTTGATGCGACTCATGGTAGCTTAGCTTTAAAGGCGTATCAACAAAATTTATACCTTAAATACTATTACTAAAGTAGCCAAGCTACTATAGCATAGTGGTTCTAGGATCGTTCACTAGGAAGGGTTTTCGCAAACACTAGTGATATTCAAATTAGGAAAATAGGTGATTTTCTTATGGATGTTAGCTTTAAAAGAAGATGTAAATGTTTAGAAAGATTTAAACTAATCTAAGCTAACATTAAAGACTAAAATGAAAGGGTGTAAAAACAAGTTTCTCAAAGATAGGATAGCTATGCTCTGGCTCTTATGCAAATTGGAAATCTCAGGATAGGCTCCTCGCGTTGGGGTTGCAACTATGGTGATGCTTGCTTCCCGAACCGGTATGGATTTAGCAAATCAAGTTTTAATCCTTTAAAATGGCAAAATAGATGGTAGTGAATTTCATCAATGGTTATTCACCTTAGACTTCCTTTGAATGGCACGTAAGAGATAACTAATGGTCTAAAGCCAAAAGCTTACCAAATATTGGCAACTCAAAGTCATTCCAGGTGATAAACTCACCTTTCAATGGCCATTGAAATTGGTTCTAACGGATTAATGCAAAACTTGGAATTGAAAACCTCACCTTCCAATAGTTCGTAGGAGATAACTAATGGATAGAAATCCAAAAGCTTATCAAGTATTGGCCGTTGGAAGTTGTCCAAAGGAAATAAAAACCAAACTTTGCATTAATGAACCATTAATGAAAAGCGACTACCTTACCTTCCAAAGTGCGAGAAATTTCCATGGGATTGCATCCAAGCCATCACATAACATCCATACTTTGAGAAACTAAAAGTTTTAGCCAATCATCCTCTGAGGAAAAGCCCTCAAAGGCTGTTTGGCTACTAAGAAAATAGAAATGGGGAAGAACAGGAGAAGAGAGAAAAACAGAGCTTTATATATTTCTAAGTTAATGTACAGAGGATCGATCCCCCAATATCTTTTGGAGGCATTGTGCACCTCTATATATAGCAAAATTACAAGATAAAGCCTTATGTCGGCTGAATACAAGGTTACAAAAGGAATTTACACGAGAAAATATTCCTCTCATTTAGATTATGTCGGCCCTAAGTGATACCTCACATTTAGATTATTCCTCTCAAAGATTTACAAATGAAGATAAGAAATAATTTCACAAAATCATAGTACAAAACTTTAGGCTCAAATGTATAAGAAAACTAGGACTGAAATGTGTACTAATGATATACAAGTTTTAGAACAATGGTGCAGTAAAAAACACTCTCCCAAGGCTAAAATATATTCAACAAATGTTTTGGAAAGTTAATCTCTTGAAACAATGAAGATTGAAGCCTTTTTATAGTAAAAAGCTAAACTAGCCATTGGGGGTTCATCTAGTCGAGCTCTGGTTTGACCGGTTCACTAGCCCTTAGAACTCAATACATGACAGGTGACTGCTAGACCTCAATCGCCCCTTGAATGACCCTTGACTTATTGAACAAGCATTCTAGATGTACCTCCTCGGAGAATATACTGAACATCCAGAGTCTGAGAATCATCAACACGTGAAGCCTGAACCTCCTCAACATCCGGGATCAAGATGAAAGGCATCAGGACGCTGTAATGTGGCAAAATCAATGCTCAACAGTGGCAGCCTGCATCGACGCCGCCTCGGGAACTAAACGGAATGGAGCAGGCATCCGAGGCCCTAGAGTCACCCCACTCATCTCATAAATCACATCTGGCATGATGGGCTCTGGGTCTGAATCGTCCTCACTCAACATGTGGACATGGTCGTCGATCTCATCGAAGTCCAAGAAATGAATACCATCGGCTGGTGAAGGGACTGCATGCGTGGTGTGGGTCGGTAATGGGTTTGTGGTCACACTCGGCTGACCCAAGTGTACCAAACCCTGGTTGATCAAATCCTGGACGGCATGCCTCAAAGCGGTGCATCGATCGGTCTCGTGTCCAGGTCCCTGATGGTATGCACAGTGCAAATCCATCCTGAACTGAGGTGGAATCGGCTGAGGTGGTAGCCTAGGAGCAAGAGCAATCAACAACCCTGCCTCTGTAAGCTTTCAAAGAGCTTGGCTCAATGGCATGCCTAACTACGAGAACTGCCTATGTGTCCTCAAAGCAAATGAAGCAGAAGTCTGTTGAGCTTTGGGTTGGGGGTAAGGCGCTATGGGTTTCGCAGTGAACTGAGAAGCATAGCACGGCTGTCCTGTGGCCGTGTAGGAAACCGGGGGTCTCTCAATGCCTTGGGAGGCATAATAAGGCAAAGCCAAAGTCTACGACATGTATGTCTGATCATAAGCTAGACGAGGTGCCCATGCCCTGTACTGATGAGGAGCATAGGAAGAATGAGGCTCAGAAAGCTGTGGGATCGGCTGATGGCGCCTGAGAGGCCTCTAACTGGAAGAACCAATGGCGCTCACATCCACTGACCTCTGTCTTACAAAGGGCTTCTTCCCCTTAATATTGCTAGGGGAAGAATCTGTCCACAATCCTCTCTAGATGTCATCCTCGACATCGTATAAAGCCAGAACCAATGAACCAAAATATGCGAACGGTACCCCGACCACGTGCCTGGCGATCCTGGGCTGTAGGATCCTCAAAACCATCTGTATCTGATCCCTCTCTAGAGGCCTGTAAATGATCTCGGCAATCTTCCCGCGCCAGCAGGAAATGAATGAAGAAACTGACTCGTCTGATCTCTGCCTAAGAGCCTCGAGCTCTCTCCTCGATACGTCAACGACAGCATTAAATGCATACTGTCTCAAGAACTCTTAGGCCAAATCATCCCAAGTCCGACGACGTGATACATCCAAAGAAGCAAACCAACGTTGTGCAGCGCCACCCAAGGACATGGGGAAAAGCATAATCATATGAGCCCTATCCAATCCATGAGCCCTCATGATCGTACTGTAAAGCCTCAAATGGATGCGGGTGCACCCAATCCCTGTGTATCGCTCGATCTCTAGCATCCTGAACTTGGCCGGTAAACTGGCCACTGGTGCTCCATCAAAATCTTCCCAAGTAATGGCTCTGTCTGAAGTCCTCAACTGCCTCAACCCCTGCTCAAGCCTATCCATGCGAGCATGCGGGTCCTCTGGGGGTCGGGGTAGGCACGGTGACGGGAGGCGGGGTAACCTCAGTCTAACTATGCAGAGTGAACGACATGGCCTGTGGTGCTGACTGACTGGGTGGAGGGGGTGGTGGCATTGTAGGGTCATACTGGGCGCCATCCTGAGGCGGGACCTGCTAAGCCTGCTGCCCATCTATCCACTGGCCGAGGCTAACTATAGCCTCCTGAATCGAAGCTATGACCTCAGTAAACTAATCGACGGTAACTATCTGTGAATCCATATCTCTCTGATCTGATCTCTGATCTCTGGTCTGACTGGTCCGATGCCCTGATCAATCTACCCCCAACTGTGATCCAAGAAGTCGAACCCAGACTGAACGTATCGATACTCCTACAACAGTGGAAATACTAGATAAGATGCCAGGTAAGGGAAACTTCACAAAGAATGTCTATCAAATGTGTCGAAAGGTAGCCCGAAAGCAATCAAACTGATATCCAGTCCTGAGTAGATATATAAGAGACTACTACGAAGGTAACTAAACCTGTCACTACTAGACCAGCTCTTGAAGGCCCACAGATGCACCCACGTGTTCGGGAAGGAAAATTCTGATTGAAATGTCTAAGGTTTAACCTACAAAGTCGAGGCAGCTCTAAAAGGAGATAGGGGGACTTTAAAATATCCCTAGCAAAAGTGATCGTACCCTCCGGTGGTACGCAACCCTCTGCACGCCTCCGAAGAGACGGGGCGCTTCCATGCAAGGTGGTCATCACCTCCACACATGCACTACCTCGACATCCCAGGGGGTTTCCTATGGTGAAACTTCTCAAACTCTCAACGCTCAATGGCCAACTAAAGTGCATAGTGAATGGTGTGGGTGCATCTGATAACCCTAAGAAGCTAAAACGGGAAAAGGAACACACTGGCCACACAAATATCCATGAATCTTAGCTCTGGACTATACAGGTCTTCAATGATCGGACTCCAATCGACATCAAAGTGTCACTCTCCTTCAGAATGCTCCTGTGCATCAATATAGCCCGTCGCTAGACCCTACTCCTAATCTTCGGCTCAATCAGAGAGCAAGCACACAGAAGATCTCACACTTGCAATAGTGAGAACCGAGATGAAAGGAATGACCGAAACTAAGAGAGTTGGAGGTAGGGGGATAGATGTGCGGCCCATAGAGACAAACGACATGCAATCAAGCAGAAAAAGGGTAGTCATGCAACATACAATCAAGCAGAATATAGGATATATCACTCATGTCCCCACATAAGCTATGACGATCAGGACGAATAACGATATAGACATCATGCTCAAAAGACGATCAAGATAGTATGCAAGCCAGAGAAAACAACACAACAAGTCAAACGATATATAATAGTGAGTCTATGCATGTGAAGTGAGCAGAATAATCAGGAAGAAACAGAATCCCTATACCAAGCAAAACAAGATGAGCAATCTATGATAATCGGCATGTCAATGTACCAAACCTATATAACAATGAAGCATAGAAAAAGCGACATCCTAAGTCTCAATCAAAATATTCAATCATATCAATGTCTCAACACAATATCCAAACATGCATCGAAGCTCCCAATGTGCAATCAAGAGATAGGTACTCACTGATCGACTCATCAAATGCCATGTTTGCTTCATTTTAAGTTCAAACTTAACCCTCTAAATTCATCCCCAGTGGAGTCGCCATTTTGTGGACCCCGTATTTCGGCTCATGTGTTCCCACTCGATGGCAAGCTCGATTTTTATTTGAAAAATGATTTTATTTATTAAAATAATGACTTGGAGTCGCCACTTATTTTTGTTTTATTTTAAAAGGGCAAACAAAATAAGAAAGAAAACCCTAAGCACGACTCCTTATTTGGAAAAGGTGATCTACAAAAAAAACCGAATCAGGCTCGGGGGTCAGGCTACTTATCGGGAGGGTATGGTAAAGACCGTAACACCCCTCTAAGTCCCTAAAGTCGGGTCTCTACTAATAAAATGAAGCTGACGTGGCAATCGATGAGTAAATCAATGAATATCCAGAATAAATCATGCACACGTAGAAACTAGAAAACGCATAGACACTGATCAAAATGAGAAATGGGTACATACCTAGGCAACGAGCCACCATGCGCTATCAAGAAATGAGGTTAGTCCATAATTAAAGGATAATCTCATGCATGTCATAGAGTAGAATAAATCAATCACATATGATAATCAAATCAATCAATCATCGAAAACATATATGTGGGGCCCCAACCAAAGCCCGTTTTATTTTGCATGAATTAATTTCACGGATTCCATTATTTTGGAATTATGAAAAAAATTTCATGCTTATTGAAATCGAGAGGAGCAAAAGATCGTTTGAAAACCAGAGCGGAATTAAAACTTTTGAGAGAAAATTGGATATTTGAGGTTTATTTGAAAAATGGGAAACTCGAAGATTATTGGAAGATTGGAGTTTTAGAGAACTAAATTTGGAAATCGAAATTTTAAAGAATTATTTGAAGATGGAATTTTTTTTAAAATAAATAAATAGAATAGAATAATAATAATAAAGGAAATAAATAATTAAAGAAATGAACGTGAATATTAGAATTTTTGGAATGAGAAATTAAATTTGGAAGTCGGGATACTGAAAAATTGTTTAAAGATGGAATTTTAAAATAAATTAATGAATGAATAAATAGAATAATAATAATAATAACGAAAATAATCATTAAACAAATGAATGTGAATAGTGGAATTTTTCTTGAGACGGGAAATCAAATTTTGAAACTGAAATTTTGAAGAATTGTTCGGAGATGGAAGTTGGAAAAGTGAATAAACGAATAAGTAAAATAATAACAATGACCGAAATGATGAAGATTAAATGAATGAATGTAAAGATTGGGATATGAAAAGTTAACCCTGGTATCGAAGATGAAGAATTTGAATAAATAAATAAATAAACCAATAGATATATATATATATATATAAGAATAAAATGGAGGTGGTCGTTGGGGGTGCGGGCCAAGGGTGGCCCCGCGGAGTGACATGATCACCTCATGCTCCAGACTTGGACATCTTCTCCAAATAATCACCATAAGCTGTGGGAACATGAGGAACAGGGACCATCTAATTCAATATTTTGCCTACTTCAACATCGAGTGCATGCTCATCTGTCAGATCTAGAGAATATAACCAACCCTCCCCATTGTGTGACTTTTCGTCAGGACTAGAACATGAACTGGAAAGTCCCATACCATCTATATCTTCCTGGCCGCTCTCATGCCCGAATCCATAATTTTCCATAGATTGATCGGGCCATCCTTTTGGAGGAATAGATACTTGCAAATCCTGTAATGACCGGGTATTTTATGCCACGTTAGCAATTTTAGTTTGAAAAGTCTTATTTTGTGTGATGGTTGAAAAGTCAAAAAGAAAAGTGTTTAGAGAACACGTGTCAATCTCGGATTGGTGAATTTCGTTTTATTGTGTCGGTCAATTAAACGAGTTGAAATTTTATGCCATGTCAGCCTTAGGATAGAAAATTTCTTAGGATTTTAGAAATTTGAAATTTCCGGGAACGAAAAACGAAAACGAAAATGAAAAAAATAAATTAATTAAGATTAATTAGAATTAATTAAGATAAATTAAATTAAATTGATGAATAATAATATTGAGAAAATTAGTTTTTAATTGGTGTTAATAAATAAAATTGTGTGTTAAAATGAAAAAAAAAATGAATTGGAAATCAAATAAAATAATTAGAATAAACAAAAGAAAATAAAATAAATATATTCAATGGGCTTTGAATATTGGTTGTTAAGGTAATGGGTTGCAAAAGAAAAATATATATATATATGAAATGGATTGGGCTTAGATATGGGCTGGTGGTAGGAAGCCTTTGTTGTTAAAAAGAAAGGAATTGAGTTGGGCTTGGATATGGGCTTAAGTGGCTGCCATGTGAAGTGGACTGTTAAAAAAAAAAAGGAAAAAAGAGGAGAAGTGGGAAAACTGGCAGCACGCACGCGGGAGCAGTGAGAGAGAGAAAGGCTACTGTGGAATTAGGGCACTCGCCGGATTTTTGACCGGCCGTTTCGACGGCCAAACGATCTCCGTTTCGGCCCAAATTCGGAGGAAGTACTCTATTCGACTAGAGGAACAAGCCTTTGGTGGTTGATTTTTTTTTTAACGACCAAATTTTCAGATCTGAGGTAGGGGACCCTAACCCTAAAACTTAAATTTTTATGTTTTTCCCTTGAAAAAAAATTGTAGATATTGTCATTTTGAGTTAATTAGGAATTATAGGTGTTGTATGAATTTTTCTAGAATATTTGGAATTTGTTTGGAATTTTTGGAATTTCGGGAAATTGATTTTGATTGATAATTAATTGTTTTGAAATGTAAAAAAATTATTAGATGGGTTGGAAAATTTCAAATTTTGGGTTAAATTTCAAATATAATGATTTGTGAATTTTTAGGCATTGGTTAGAATATTTTCGAAAATTTTAGGCTAAATAGTTAGTTAATTTTGGATATTAGAAATTATTATAATGGTTGAAAAATTTTGTAAGTGTGGTAAAATCTCAAGATTTTTGATATGCAATTTTTTGAATATTTATTTGGGATATTATCGGAAATTGTAATGTGTGAAATTATTTTATTGGATTATTGGGGAATGTTGAGATTGTTGAATTATTGAGGAACATTGGAATTGTGGCATTCATTTGCATCATGGTTATGTGAAAAAAATAAATAAATAAAATTATGAAGATTGTGAAAAGTGTATGAAATGGAAAAAAAATGAAATAGAGATGAGAAGTGGAAGCCCGTGTGGGGCGAATTAAGAAGGGAGAGAGATCCCTAGGGTGAAAGACCCAAAAGTTACCCCGGGAAGACTCCGAATGGGGAGTGTATTTGGGTGCGGACTCGTATCCTTCGGTGAAAGCCCGAGAACAATAGTGCATTGTATGACTGTGTGTCACACATTCATGTGCATTCATGTAATTGTTGAATATTGTGAACTTGTGTATAAGATTATATATTAAACTATGTGATTGATTGTTACTGTTGAATTGTTCATTTTGTGTTGAAGTGTCTTTTTCGCATTCTTTGAAACTTAGTAATCCCCTTAACCCCTTAGGTGTTAGGCACCCTACTGAGCAATGTGGAAATGCTCACCCCTTCCTTGTTACATCTTTTTAGATGCGAGATATCTCTCCGAGAATCCACAAGGTGGGGCAGGGAGGACTTCGAGGATCTGCTTTGGAGCGGCCTAGTGGAGCGTGGCATTTTTGTTATTATGTTTCTTTTTGGATTTTGGGATTTGTTTTAGTAATTATGACTCATGGATTTGTTATGAAGCTTTATTTTATTAAGTTGTTAATTGTGAACTTTTATTTTGGACTATAATGAATATTTATTTAATCTTGTTGTTTTGAGTAGTTTTGGGATATTGTAGTTTATGAGAATTCTAGTGGGATGTATAAAAAAAAATATTCAAAGTGTTTTGGTTGACTGCCAACGTGGAATAGGAGGAACCCTTAGGGTCAAACCTTTGACCCGGGGTCACGGGTCAAATTTTGGGTCGCCCGGAATTTGGGTCGTGACAAATCCTCTGCCACTTCATGTGAAAATCTAGCTGCTTCGTCAACAGCAAGTCGTGATAGTTCTTCTTGAAGAGCATGTTTGATAATCTCACCATTCTCCGCATTGCCACATTCATTATCATAACGATCTTCCTTGAAATATCATCCATCATAATAACTCACATCAGTTTCCACAATGGTGACACCATACCCGCACTTAGAAAACGGATCATCATCAAGAAGCCAAAGACCCCACCGAACAACAATAGGATCTTGCCCACATGCAATCATTTGAAATGATATCAATGTCGGCTGCATTGATCTTGACAGCAGCTAATTCTTTCCCTTTCATTCCCATGGTATTCTCGTTAGCATCGGCCGACATAATGACAACAAGCAATTTTTGAGGTTCTTCTTGAATTTTATCAAGGAGCTATCATCCATCCATGCAGCTGCCCCATTATTTTACTTTGACCGAGACCTGAAAATTTTGCCTCACTATTCATTCCCATGTGCACCCTTAAGAATGGCTTTGGAATATATGCTCTTTCCGGGAATTTGATAAAAGAAACTGATCAATGTGTGCCTCTAGGACCAATATTAACATCCAAGCATGACGATACTAAGATCCAACTCTAGGTATTGACTCAAAAGTAGTGGCTTAGGAGGCACCGATATTATTTCGAGTGTATGGAACGTTCTCGAAAACAAACTATGCCCACAGATCGGAGTAACAAAACCGGTATTAGGTAATATAGTCAGCTTGTAGGGAGTCCTTCATGACTGCTTAAACTCGAATCCGGGCATCTTAAAGTGCCACGACATGGCCATAGCTGGAACTCTCAAGCCCAAAGAGAGTTAGTTAAGGTTCCAGATAAAGGAAATTGGTACGCTTGAGCTCATCAGGTGCAGAAGGTATGACCTCAATCGATTCGGTGGGTTTGGGGTTGTGATGGGCATGAAAATATTAGAGAGAGAAAGTTGGGTATGAAGAAAATGGAGTGGAAGGATGGTCGGGTTTGCATGGGGCTTTCATGCATGCGGAAATGATGACAATGAACGGGTGGGGGGATGAACGGCATGAGGAGAAGTGGATATAATGGTTGAGGTGGCCATGCGGGGAGGTAGAGGGAACGGGTCCCATGATGGGTGGTTGAAAAATGGCACGTGGGGTGGAGGGATGAGAAGTGGTGATGTGCATGAGGATATAGAAGACGGGTGATAAGTATACACATGGAGATGGGTATGAAGATGAGTAGGGAAGATAGAGGGATGAAGGGTGAGTTTGATGGATATTTGGGAAATGGGTATGTGATGTTAGAGAGATAAGTGGGTAAGAGGTGGATAGTGAAGGATGCGCGGTACAGGAGATAGGTATGGGTTTTGTGAGGGCCACGGGTGATGAGGAAACGTGGATTCAATGGATATGAAATATGGGTGAGTGGGGCATCTAGGTAGTGACGTGCATGGGGAATGACGAATGAATAGAATGGGTGAGGAAGTGGCATGCAGAGCGGATTGACCTGCTCCTTTCTCACTTCCCTTGCCAAAAATGAGAGCCATTTAGCCCCTCAACAATCAGAAACTGGGTCTCTATAGGAATGCTTTGGCCGCAAGACCCATATATGCGAATAAGTTTTTCCAGCTTTTCCTATCAGGCACAACAATCTTATTAGAGTCGGGATTCTCGATGAGTGGCGCATTTGATAAACTTCTATTCCCAGTGCTTGCAATGAACTGTGGTTGCACCGGCGTGGAAGCCATTATGGCCAACCTCCTTCTTCTCTACCTGAGTGTCGCTGCTTCGGAGTGGGAGGGTGTCGGGCCTCCTTACTCGAGCTCACAATCCTTGTTGAGCAGAACATGTGCTCCCATGCTGAAGTCAGGATCACCTGAAAACATGACAAGTTTGCTAGAGTTGGCATCTGTAGTAGGGGAATGACTGTGGTCATCATCACCAGATAATGCAAGAGCTGCTGCAGAACAAGATGCAGAAGATCAGACGCGGAGAATAAGAACGGTGATAGCAATTGTAGGGACCCCTCCCTCCGAGAAACACGTGGCACGCATCTCACAGTGACACGTGGCACGCATTATCAGCCGGATCGCCATCATCCGGATTCTCTAAGAGCACACATGGCGCGCTTCTCCTATCCGGACTGCCTCAAGGAAGAGCAAACGACGCTTATAAAGCATAAGCATCCGGACGGCTTCCACAATACATCCGGATGATGAACACGAGTCATCCGGATATGATTGTCTGAATCATTGACTGAAATAAGCAAGTCTTACACGTTATCGCAACAACCAGCCATGGCCCACGTCTCGTCACCTGTAGAGTGAAAGGACAAGTTAAGGTGACAACAAGTCACTTCCCACGATCATTCTACATGATCACTTCCCACGATCTCTGACAGCCGCATCACCTACCACGATCTCTGTCAGCCACCCGTAGGGTGATGATGGCCCTGCTGCCACCTAATGTCATCATGACAATATAAAATATCTCCCCACCATTAATGAGAGGAACAATACTCCTAGAACTATATATAAACCTTCACACGAAGAGGAAGGTAATCTCCTAGTACCTAGTAAAAGGCCAACTGATTTATATCACTCTCTCTAACCATGGCTAACAAAACCATCGGAGGGTGCGTCCGGACACCCTGTCCGGATGCCTTTTGCAGGTATAACGACTGAATCAAGAACCTCTGTGGGTTGAGATCGCGTGTCCATCCATTTGGCAACTACGTGGATCGTCAGGTACGCGAGGCATCAACAACAATCACACCAATTACAATGACAGCAGCGGCACCAAATGGCAATGAGTTCAGAGATGCTGAGGACGATTTTCTTGTGAGTAAGACTTCGGGGGAATGCACCGTGGAGCTGATTGTGGGCTGCCCACGTGTATCCCCAGTTTCAAATACAATGCTGGGGTTTTGCTTGCGTCAATAGGAGGCGAAGATGAATTCTCAACTCATCAGCATCAGTGATACACTCAAATCAGCATGGATGACATCACTCACTACAGTGGAATGAGGAGTGGGTATTGATTCGTGCCCAATTGGTGACTCAGCTGATTCGTGTCCAGCTTGTGCTCCTTGATTGAGGGAGTGATCAACAAAATTTATACCTATAACACCATACACTAGGGTAGCAAATAAAAAGCTACTATAGTATAGTGGCTCTAGGATCGTCCACTGGGAAAGGTTAACAAGATATCAATGATACCAATTCCAAGTGAATTGGTCTTGTTTCATTTCATGGTTAGCTTAAAAAGTAAAAACACAAACTTTGGTTGGTGAAGGTTTAGACTTAAACTAACTAACATAACAGAAGTTTGGAATAACTTAGGAAGAAAAATATTCCTTGAAGAGTTAGGTTCACTGGGGTGGTTCCTCATGCAAAAGACATAGGTCCGGTCAGATGGTTCATATCCTTGCGTTAGAGATTCAACATATAGTCAATTCTCTAACCGGTGATGTACAGATTCATCCTTCAATTAGATTTCACTTTAATTCTCTCACTGATGCAACTTGCAATGGTTTAAACCTCTCACTAAGCCTTAACCATTCAAGGTGATCCTTAACCTTGGATTACCCGTCAAAAGCTCGCAAGAGATAACTAATGGATGTCTCCTAAGAGTCCAAAACCTTACCAAGTGTTGGCTATTCCAGAAAATCCTACCCTTAAGTCACCTACCAGAGGCTCGCAAGGGGTAAACTAGTGCATTTCCATGGTTGGAAATCACTTGCCTTACCAAGTGTTGGCCCAGGTGACTCCAAAGTGTTTTAAGTTAACTAAAAACATGGAAATCACTAAAGGATTTCACTTCCTCTTCATTACTAGCTAAAACCACAGAGCTTTGCATTCTTGCACTTGAAACCTTCCCCGAAAACCTTAGCTCCAAGGAATTAGAGGTTTAGTTACTCATTCTCTGGGGAAAACTCCTCAGAGAGTTCATAACTTAGTATAAAAATAAAAATACAAAGTGAGAAGGTAAGGTAAGGCAGTAGAAATAAATGAACTTTACTTGCTTACCAAACTTTTTTACAGAAAGAACTCCTCTGCGAGAACAGGCTCCCAAGAGGTATATATATGAACATAATATAAAACTAATTGTTACAAAGATATTTAGTCTTTTTACTAACTTAAAAGCTAAGGAATCTTGTAATTGGAGGTTTACAAGGAGTATTTTGGGATTTAGACAACAAAAATCTAATAGAAAATATCTCCCAATGTCGGTAGCAAATATCGGGAGGCTTCAGGAACCATTTCGCAGGGAGAAAAATGGTGTCTGCGAAATTTCGCAGACACCCAAGAGGGCTGCGAAATATTTTCGCAACACCAAGCTATCTCTGAAGGGCTGCGAAGTTGGCTTCCACCTTGAGGTCCCAAGCTTCCTTCTCGCGGCACAAATCGTGCATCGTCAGAAGGAGAAACATCACACTGTTCAAAAAGGCTGTGAAATCACTTCGCAACAAAAGGGTGATTTCGCAGCACTTTGCAAAATGCTTCCTTCAGCTCGGAGTGACTGGCTTGTAATGGCTGCAACTTCTTCGTTTCAACTCCGAATTGCACACCGTTTGAAGCATTGGATTGTTGACTTCCTGATCTTTGAAGTGGTATATAGCATGCATCATTTGGACTTCAGAAAGTGCTCCAAAAATGGCTGCTACGACTGTCATCAAGAATATGCTTAATGGCAGCTTCTCTTTGCTTTTTCTCCTTGCAATCCGGATTTACTCTTGGAAAATGACTTCTAAGCTTTGTCCATGATTCCTCATAGCTCTCCTCAGTCTTGACTTGCTTTGGTTATCAAAATACTAACAAAAACACCAAAACTTACACAAAGTGATTAAAATTGCTTTAAAGGATCCTTAACATGCCAATTGAGTTAAAAGGCCTAAACTACTACTCAAAAGTGTTTAAAATGATTAATTATAGGATATCAAATAGCACTTTTTGAGTAGTAATCACTCCCCCCAACCGACATATTGCTAGTCCCTTAGCAATATAGGAGAGAAAAATGAAAATAAATAGCAAACTAATATAAAATTTACAACATCATGCTGAAAGAAAATAATTCTCAAGTGGCATGATGATCTAATTCTCACATGAAACATTAAAGAAATACAAATCCAAATTTCAACAAGAGTCATAACAAACTATGCTAAACACTGTCAATCATGGGAGTGCATTATGCAAACTGAAGTTTTAAAATCATTTCCACTTTCTAAGAACCAAACTTTAATCTTCCACAAAAATCTATGTGTATTGGTTCCTTAGGTTCCGAAAATAATATGCTAAACTAGTCTCTCCCCCCAACCTATCTCTTTTCAATACTTTAGCAATCTGACCAAAATCAATAAGAAAAGAACACACCTTCTCTTTTTTTTTTTTTTTTTTTTTATGAGGCTTTATGGGGTACTCTTTCTAAATTGTCCATGTAATGGGGGTCCATCGATAACTCCCAACCAATTAAGGTTTAGGGCACCAAGCTTTAAGGATCTTTCAACCACTAACTCCTCGGATTTTTCCCCGGACTTTTAGAATGAGTTTCTAATACCCAAGCATCTACCATATGCTAACTCTACCTATTCACCCTTATAACGTGCATTGAGGTCGGTGACTCCCAACCAATTAAGGCTTAGGGCACCAGGCTTTAAAGATTTTTACCATATACCCCTCAGACCTTGCTCGGGTTTCAAGGCAAGCAAACAACTTCCTTTATTTCAAAGGATCATTAGCCTTTTGCAGGGTGTTTCAATTTTTATCAAATGAGGTCAAATAAACCAAGTCCCAAAACTATCCTAAGTCAAGAGGGAAATAGCTTTTCATGTTATAATCGGAATCTAATGTGCACAGTGTGTGAATAGCTTAGAGTGGAAGAACTAAATTCAATTTCAGTAGAAGTTTCAACAATTGAACCACTTTAGTGAGCATATTCCATACTCTAAGTCAAGTGAAAAGACAACAGTTCAATTTCTCTTGGTTTAATTTGAAAATTTTTCCTCAAAATTCATAGAGAATAGAGTAAAAAGAGTAAAAAGTAAAAACTACAACTAATTAACCAATATAATTACAATACCAAAAAGATTTAGCATACTTCCTTCCTCATACCCCCCAACTGAACTGAGCATTGTCCTCAATGTGATTTGAGTGACTGTAATTAAAGGGAGGAAGTGGTACCTCATGGCTGATATCAAATTTGAATATTGATTGGGGAAAACCACATGTTTCAAAAAGAATAGAATATGTGAGAAAAGGAAATAAGAATAACTTGATGCTAACTTTTAACAAGAAATATTCAACTTGTATTACTTTCAGTTCATTCAAGTACGTGCAAAAGACAAGTAATCACAAGGAATCCCAAATATAGTACCAAAATACTGGGACTCCTTTTCAACTAGAAAAAAAAAATACATAGAAATATTAGATAGATAATAGTCTGATGAGTGGTGCTGGGGCTAGAATTAGGCAGATGGATCTGCTGCCCCTTCAGTAGGTGCATCAGTTGGGGCTTCGGGCTCTGGAGGATGAGACTCTGAAGGCTGAGAGTGTGGCTCTACTGGAGTAGGAGTGGAGGGCTCTACAGCTTGTGGCAGATCGAAATGGACTTGGAGCTGCCTTAAGATGGCAGCTTGTTGAGCCTGAGTGGCCAACATCTGCTCTTGGCATGCTCTGATGGCTGCCATCTCCTGAGCAAGACTGTTCTGAGAAGCTATAAGAGTCTCCAATGCACGGCACAACTCTCGATATTCAGATATAGGAATGGCCATCCTTGGCTCAGCTGATGTGGATGGCTGAGATGAAGCTGGAGTAGCTGATGAGGCTCTAGGAATGGCAGGAGCAGCAACTGTTATATCCTCAGGTCTATGTCTTGGGGATGCTCTCCTTGCAGCTGGCTGAGGCTGCTCAGGCTGATCAACTTTGTAGGCCGTCATGTTATTCCATTTATCAAGAGTGAATGGCTCACGGCAAATTTGCTTTCTCTCCAGCTGAGGCTCAGAAGGATATCCCAAGTGCTCTAGAATTTGGCATAACAGCCTTGGAAAGAGGAGGAGAATGCAATCAACTCTTTGCAGCTTCTTTTTGTGAACCTTCTCTTCGAAATAGGGAAGGGCTGCTAGGATCAAATGGTGAGGCCCAAAGAAAAATCCTTCTGACATCTTGTAAAGAGCTTCTAAGAGGACTCCCGTTCTTTGGGTCCAATGATGCAATGGATAGATATTATGCCACAAAAAGGCATCAATCAAAAACATAACTGGAGGAAGCTCCCCCCTCAGCAGATGTGATCGATTTGCAGCTCCTCTGGAAAGGGTGCGCACCATATCCAGCTCAGTAGGATTGGCCCAAGCTCCAAAATTATCGAATTGGGTTGTCTCAAAAGGAATTTGCAGGGCTTCAGCAATATGGCGTGCTCCCAATACACCATGTCTCCCATCAATAGTAAAATGAATCAAAGTTGGATTCCTGACCTCTTTGGTTGTCATGGATTGGTAGAAATCCATTGCTATCCGGGTGTAGAAAAAATCTCTTGGAGCTAGCAGATGCTCCATATGGTACCTCCTCAGCAGATGGAATGATTAGGCAAGCTCCGGCCTCACTTGGAATGCCGCTATATCGAAACACAACTTGGAATGAAATGGCCAAGATCGACAATTCAAATTTCCCTCTATTGGGGGCTGAGTTAGCATTGGCCTTCTGATCACTTCTTCCGGAGCTACTTCAGATTGAATTTGGGGCTCTAGAAGTGGCTCTTGAGGCTTCTTCGATTTTTCTTGCGGCGCCGGAGATGGTACCGGCGACTGAACTGGCGAGGGAACTGGAGTTGCAACTGGAGAAGGAATTGGTGAGGATACCGGAGATTGAACCGGTGACGGCTCTAGGGACTGCTCAGTCAAATCGATGGGTTCTAAGCTCTCAACCCTTGGCTTCTTTTGCAATGGTTGACCTCCTGACCTGGTAAGGTATCGTCTTGCCGGCGGCTTTGGCGGCTCAGGCTTCACCGGAGGTGGAATTGGCCTTGACGGCGAAGGCTCTGGAGCAGAATCTGGAAGTGGCTCCTTTCGCAGACTCTTCTTGCGGTTCGAAGGAGATGAAGACTTAGCCCCTCGTGTTCGCGCCATTTCGGGCTACCGAACTTTGGCCGACGTTGATGCGACTCATGGTAGCTTAGCTTTAAAGGCGTATCAACAAAATTTATACCTTAAATACTATTACTAAAGTAGCCAAGCTACTATAGCATAGTGGTTCTAGGATCGTTCACTGGGAAGGGTTTTCGCAAACACTAATGATATTCAAATTAGGAAAATAGGTGATTTTCTTATGGATGTTAGCTTTAAAAGAAAATGAAAATGTTTTAGAAAGAGTTAAACTAATCTAAGCTAACATTAAAGACTAAAATAAAAGGGTGTAAAAACAAGTTTCTCAAAGGTAGGATAGCTATGCTCTGGCTCTTATGCAATTTGGAAATCTCGGGATAGGCTCCTCGCGTTGGGGTTGCAACTATGGTGATGCTTGCTTCCCGAACCGGTATGGATTTAGCAAATCAAGTTTTAATCCTCTAAAATGGCAAAACAGATGGTAGTGAATTTCATCAATGGTTATTCACCTTAGACTTCCTTTGAATGGCTCGTAAGAGATAACTAATGGTCTAAAGCCAAAAGCTTACCAAATATTGGCAACTCAAAGTCATTCAGGGTGATAAACTCGCCTTTCAATGGCCATTGAAATTGGTTCTAATGTATTAATGCAAAACTTGGAATTGAAGACCTCACCTTCCAATAGCTCGTAGGAGATAACTAATGGATATAAATCCAAAAGCTTATCAAGTATTGGCCGTTGGAAGTTGTCCAAAGGAAATAAAAATCGAACTTTGCATTAATGAACCATTAATGAAAACGACTACCTTACCTTCCGGGTGCGAGAAATTTCCATGGGATTGCATCCAAGCCATCACATAACATCCATACTTTGAGAAACTTAAAGTTTTAGCCAATCATCCTCTGAGGAAAAGCCCTCAGAGGCTGTTTGGCTACTAAGAAAATAGAAATGGAGAGGAACAGGAGAAGAGAGAAAAACTAGCTTTATATATTTCTAAGTTAATGTACAGAGGATCGATCACCCAATTCTTCCATCTTCTCTTCAAGAGGTGATTTCTACCCCTTATATAGTCTTTACAATTGCAAAAGCTTATGATTGGTTAGTTACAAGGATAAGAAAGGAAATTACATCACAAAATACAAAGGAAAATATCTAAAGTGGAGTCGGCAGAACAGAGCAAAATTCGCAACACGCATGGGTTATGCGAACTGAATGCGAACTGAATGCGAAATTCGCATTACACCATGTGGAATGCGAAATTTTCGCATAACCTGGATCAGTTGGCTTCCGAAGGCCATATCTTCCTCATTTCAGCTCCAAATCGTGCACGGTTTGAAGCGTTGGATTCTTGACTTCAAGAGCTTTAAAATGGTATATAGCATGTAAAAATTGGACTTCGGGAAGTGCTCAAAAAGTGCGAAAGAAGACTGCAGCTGCTGTCCTCTTTGCTTCTCTTCACTTTGCTTGCTTTTCCTCTTTGCTTCTCTTTGCTTGTGCTCGTGTTTCCACTTGAAATTCAAGCTTGTAAACGTCCAAAATCCTTGCTTTAACTTGTCCAAGTAGCTCCTCCATCATTTGGCATGCTTGAATCGATTCATAAGCTGATAAAAACATGTAAACTTGCCACAAAATGGTTAAAACCAATTACTAAGGACCTTAATGAATTAATTGGGTTAAATGAATATGATTACTAATCAAAGGTGCTTAAAACCATTATAATTAGGTCTACAAAATAGCACTTTTTGGTAGTAATCACACCCCCCAACCGACTCATTGCTAGTCCCTTAGCAATGGAGGAGATAAAAACTAAGTAAACTATAATAATATACATAAAAGGGATCATGCAAATCACTCCAAAAAATGATATGAGTGGCATGATGGACATCCATGGATCAATAAAGATGTGAAACTCAACCTATAATAAGAGTTGTCAAAGCATTCACTTGATCATAGAGTACAAAGAATGGATATTATGCAAGTTTAAGCATCAAAAGAATTTCCACTCTCAAAAGATCCAAATCAAATTCTTCCACTAAAAGCTAAGTGTTAATGTGATTAGCTTCCGAGTATAGTATGGATAACTATCATCTCCCCCCAACCTAAGTTTTTCTTTAAGCTTAGCAAAATAAACCATCTCTTTATAGGCTAGGAACGCACCTCTTATTCACAATTCTTTTGACTTACTAAACTTAACCAATTCACCCATGTAACAAGCAGAGGATCGATGACTCCCAACCAATAAAGGCTTAGGGCACCAGGTTTTAAAGGCTTTCGCCACCCCTTCGGACCATGCTCAGGTTTCAAGGCAAGCAAAGAAGTTTATTCTATTTTTTTTCTTTTTCTTTTTCTTTTTCTTTTTTCTATTTTTTTCAAAGACTCATTGGTCTTTATGAGGTGTCCCAACACTATTAAAGAGAGGTTAAAGGTGTCAAATTATGATTTCTCAAGCTTAGAGGGTGAGATAGTTTTACATCTTATAACCGGAATCTAATGTATGTGTGTGTGAATAGCTTAAGGTGGAAGAGATAAGTTTGCATGCAATGGGAGTTTCAACAATTCATCAACTTTTAGAAGAGCATAATACAAACTCTAAGACTCATGTAATCAAGTTGAAACTCGACTTCTCTCATTTAATTTTGAGAGTTAATCCTTAATATCCATGGAGTTTAAAGCAAAAAATTTTAAAATTTAAACAAAAAGTAGCTAATTTAACTAAGTATGATAAAAATTTAACTAGTACTTACTTCCTCATCTCTCCCCCCAACCGAGATGAACATTGTCCTCAATGTTTGAATCGAAAATAAGGAGGAAGGAAGTGGTACCTCATGTGATGTGGACTTGGAGTTGAGAAGGTAAACCACCTGTTTCAAAATTCAAAAATTGAATGAGAGAGGAATTTATACTAAATATTTACAAAAATGATGAGTGGGCCCCACTTTGAGCAGCTGAGGACAAGGCTCAAAGGGTCGGGATTGGAGAGGGTAGGAATGAAGAAGCTCAAAAATTCACACAAGGGAAGGGTGGTGCGAAAAATTCGCACAAGGGGGGGTGTTATGCGAATTTCGCATAACACAAGGTGGAATGCGAAAATTTCGCATATGGGGGGAAGGTAATGCGAATTTCGCATTTGCACTATTCACATGGTGGAATGCGAAAATTTCGCATATGCACTATTCACACGCCCACTTGAAAAATTGGATTCTTTCAAATGGCCATAACTTCTTCGTTTCAAATCCAAATTGCACACCGTTTGAAGCTATGGACTCCTGACTTCCTAAGCTTCAAAAAGAGATATGGTATGCATAATTTGAGCTCCAGAAAGTGCTCCAAAAACGTGTCCAACAGTAGCAAAATGGATGCGGCTGCAACATTTCGGTTCAGCTTTGCATTGTCGTCTTCAACCGGCCATAACTTCTTCATTTCAACTCCAAATTGAGCACCGTTTGAAGCTATGGACTCCTGACTTCCCAAGCTTTGAAACGAGATATAGTACGCATGAAATGAACTTCGGGAAGTGATCAAAATATGCCCAACAGTTGCTGAAATGGGGTGGGGTGGTGTGGATTGCTCTGTTTTGGCTTTTCTCCCCTGTTTTCCCTTGTTTTCACCATAACTTCGATTTTTGCAAGCATCATACCTGCATGAAAACTTCAAAACTCATCTTAAAAACATATTAAAACTAAATTAAAGCTAAAAATTCAAACTAAAACATGCATAAATTTAAAGAAAACATAGAATTTAAATGAAGCTGATAGCATGTACCCCAAAAAGAAGATGAACTATTTAGCTCATCCTCACTCACACACCCACTTCATGCTGAACTCCCCCTGGATCCCAAACAAAATTGGCATCCTTCCCATTTGGTCCACGGGAATTCGTTTCTCTTCTCTTCCCTGGAGAAGTGGATGCTTTAAAGGGTTCAAGTAACCCTTTATCATCTTGAACCTTATGATTTTCAATGGAAGGTTGGTCCATAGAATTGTCATAGCAATCCCCCACCAAAGTGTCGATCATCAACACTTTCCTTGATCTTTTTGCATTGGTTCCTTGAAGGTTATGGTGGGGTTGAGGAGGAAGCTTCCTTTTCCCCCTTGCTATGTCGAGATTGGTGAGCTTCTCAATGGAGTCTTGAACTTTTTCTATCCTTAGTGATAGATCATTATAAACCCCCTCCATTCTTACATTTATTGAACTCTCCAAATTATCAATCTTTTCATTAAGATGAGAGTTGATCTTTTGTTGCTCACCTACAAAGTCCTCCATGACTTTGCTTATCTTCAAAATGGCTTGCTCCAATGAAGATGTACTCATTGATGATTGAGGTTGAGGTTGGGTTGTAAGGTTGGGATGGTTTGTATACTCAAATGAAGTTGGCATGGCTTGTGGTTGTGCTTCAGTATGCACATTCCTCAATTCAAACTCCTCTATCCTTCTAGCCATAGATGCTAGCTTTGCCTTCATGCTTATGTCTTCATTCAAGGCATACTTACTACCCCATTGGCTTTGTTGAACTTGCCTTTTCCCTAACTCAATCCGATCCCTCATGGATAGGTATGCAAATTTGTCCTTCTCATGATCATAATGAGAGCTTTGATCTTCATGTGGAATCTCCATTTCTAAAAAAAAAGATATTCAACTAAGGCTCTTTTCTTCAACTTGTACCAGGGTTCCCTCTTGGTCTCGAATCCAACAAGGAATGCACAAATTGAAATTAAAACAAAAATAAAAGAAAAGAGAATAAAAAATTTAACTAAATAAAAACTAAACTAAAAAAAAATTATAAGAAAACTCACCAAACTTGTGATGAAGATCACAAGTTACCCTTAATGGTTGCTTCACTGTGCTTGTGGCACCTTCCCCGGCAACGGCGCCATTTGATGCGACTCATGGTAGCTTAGCTTTAAAGGCGTATCAACAAAATTTATACCTTAAATACTATTACTAAAGTAGCCAAGCTACTATAGCATAGTGGTTCTAGGATCGTTCACTGGGAAGGGTTTTCGCAAACACTAATGATATTCAAATTAGGAAAATAGGTGATTTTCTTATGGATGTTAGCTTTAAAAGAAAATGAAAATGTTTTAGAAAGAGTTAAACTAATCTAAGCTAACATTAAAGACTAAAATAAAAGGGTGTAAAAACAAGTTTCTCAAAGGTAGGATAGCTATGCTCTGGCTCTTATGCAATTTGGAAATCTCGGGATAGGCTCCTCGCGTTGGGGTTGCAACTATGGTGATGCTTGCTTCCCGAACCGGTATGGATTTAGCAAATCAAGTTTTAATCCTCTAAAATGGCAAAACAGATGGTAGTGAATTTCATCAATGGTTATTCACCTTAGACTTCCTTTGAATGGCTCGTAAGAGATAACTAATGGTCTAAAGCCAAAAGCTTACCAAATATTGGCAACTCAAAGTCATTCCGGGTGATAAACTCGCCTTTCAATGGCCATTGAAATTGGTTCTAATGTATTAATGCAAAACTTGGAATTGAAGACCTCACCTTCCAATAGCTCGTAGGAGATAACTAATGGATATAAATCCAAAAGCTTATCAAGTATTGGCCGTTGGAAGTTGTCCAAAGGAAATAAAAATCGAACTTTGCATTAATGAACCATTAATGAAAACGACTACCTTACCTTCCGGGTGCGAGAAATTTCCATGGGATTGCATCCAAGCCATCACATAACATCCATACTTTGAGAAACTTAAAGTTTTAGCCAATCATCCTCTGAGGAAAAGCCCTCAGAGGCTGTTTGGCTACTAAGAAAATAGAAATGGAGAGGAACAGGAGAAGAGAGAAAAACTAGCTTTATATATTTCTAAGTTAATGTACAGAGGATCGATCACCCAATTCTTCCATCTTCTCTTCAAGAGGTGATTTCTACCCCTTATATAGTCTTTACAATTGCAAAAGCTTATGATTGGTTAGTTACAAGGATAAGAAAGGAAATTACATCACAAAATACAAAGGAAAATATCTAAAGTGGAGTCGGCAGAACAGAGCAAAATTCGCAACACGCATGGGTTATGCGAACTGAATGCGAACTGAATGCGAAATTCGCATTACACCATGTGGAATGCGAAATTTTCGCATAACCTGGATCAGTTGGCTTCCGAAGGCCATATCTTCCTCATTTCAGCTCCAAATCGTGCACGGTTTGAAGCGTTGGATTCTTGACTTCAAGAGCTTTAAAATGGTATATAGCATGTAAAAATTGGACTTCGGGAAGTGCTCAAAAGTGCGAAAGAAGACTGCAGCTGCTGTCCTCTTTGCTTCTCTTCACTTTGCTTGCTTTTCCTCTTTGCTTCTCTTTGCTTGTGCTCGTGTTTCCACTTGAAATTCAAGCTTGTAAACGTCCAAAATCCTTGCTTTAACTTGTCCAAGTAGCTCCTCCATCATTTGGCATGCTTGAATCGATTCATAAGCTGATAAAAACATGTAAACTTGCCACAAAATGGTTAAAACCAATTACTAAGGACCTTAATGAATTAATTGGGTTAAATGAATATGATTACTAATCAAAGGTGCTTAAAACCATTATAATTAGGTCTACAAAATAGCACTTTTTGGTAGTAATCAGACGTTGATGATCTGAGAGGATGACTGGAGGTTTGGACGGCGAGTGATTCGACTCATGGTAGCTTAGCTTTAAAGGCGTATCAACAAAATTTATACCTTGAATACTATTACTAAAGTAGCCAAGCTACTATAGCATAGTGGTTCTAGGATCGTTCATTGGGAAGGGTTTTCGCAAACACAAGTGATATTCAAATTAGGAAAATAGGTGATTTTCTTATGGATGTTAGCTTTAAAAGAAGATGTAAATGTTTTAGAAAGATTTAAACTAATCTAAGCTAACATTAAAGACTAAAATGAAAGGGTGCAAAAATAAGTTTCTCAAAGATAGGATAGCTATGCTCTGGCTCTTATGCAAATTGGAAATCTCAGGATAGGCTCCTCGCGTTGGGGTTGCAACTATGGTGATGCTTGCTTCTCGAACCGGTATGGATTTAGCAAATCAAGTTTTAATCCTTTAAAATGACAAAACAGATGGTAGTGAATTTTATCAATGGTTATTCACCTTAGACTTCCTTTGAATGGCTTGTAAGAGATAACTAATGGTCTAAAGCCAAAAGCTTACCAAATATTGGCAACTCAAAGTCATTCCAGGTGATAAACTCACCTTTCAATGGCCATTGAAATTGGTTCTAACGAATTAATACAAAACTTGGAATTGAAAACCTCACCTTCCAATAGCTCGTAGGAGATAACTAATGGATAGAAATCCAAAAGCTTATCAAGTATTGGCCGTTGGAAGTTGTCCAAAGGAAATAAAAACCAAACTTTGCATTAATGAACCTTTAATGAAAAACGACTACCTTACTTTCCGGGTGCGAGAAATTTCCATGGGATTGCATCCAAGTCATCACTTAACATCCATACTTTGAGAAACTAAAAGTTTTAGCCAATCATCCTCTGAGGAAAAGCCCTCAGAGGTTGTTTGGCTACTAAGAAAATAGAAATGGGAAAGAACAGGAGAAGAGAGAAAAACAGAGCTTTATATATTTCTATATCTATATATCAATAATTGTTACAACGGATGCAAGGGGATATAAATAGAGAAGTTTTTCCAACCTTCCTAGCTAAAAAATCTTATGATTGGTGGATTACAAGGAGAATAATGGAAATTTATACAAAAATATCTAAAAGAAAAGATCTAAAGTGGAGTTGGAAGAAACAGGGGAAAATTCGCACCACGCATGGGGTGTGCGAGTTTCGCACAAGCCTAGAGCAGTTTTCTTCCGAAGGCCATATCTTCCTCGTTTCAGCTCCAAATCGTACACGGTTTGAAGCGTTTGATTCTTGACTTCCTGAGCTTTGAAATGGTATATAGCATATAGAAAATGGACTTCAGAAAGTGATCCAAAAGTGCCAAAGAAGACTGCAGCTGTTGTCCTCTGTTTTCCTCTTTGCTTCTTTTTGCTTCTCTTTGCTTTTCTCCTTTTGTTGGCTTGCTTTGGTGTAGCTAAAAGCTTGCTTTAACTTGTCCAAGTAGCTCCTCCATCATTTGGCATGCTTGAATTGATTCATAAGCTGATATAATAAACATGTAAACTTGCCACAAAATGGTTAAAACCAATTACTAAGGACCTTAATGAATTAATTGGGTTAAATGAATATGATTACTACTCAAAGGTGCTTAAAACCATTATAATTAGGTCTACAAAATAGCACTTTTTGGTAGTAATCAGCGAGGCTCACTGAAGAAGACGAACAGGCTGCGAGAATGGTGTTCTGATTTTTGAAACCCTTTTCGCAGCTCAAATGATAGGAAAAACGGAAGCCTAAGGGTCAGTTTAAGTTTCGCAATAAAGTGCCAATTTCGCAGCAAAATGTCATTTTTGCAGCAACTTCGCAGTGTGTTTCGCAGCTGTGAAATTGATGTTACTGTGCTGCGGAGTTGCACACGTGTGCCAAAATCGTTTTCGCAATTGCGAAATACCCTGTGGAATGGGACTTTTGGTGCGAAATCAAGCTTTTCCTCTTCGCAATGCGTTTCGCAGCTGCGAAACTGATGCTCCTGTGCTGCAAAGTGGCACTCGTGTGCCATTTCTACTTTCGCAATTGCGAAAATTTTCGCAAAGAATCCCAAAGTGTTGCGGAATGATTTGGCAACAAAATGCTCATTTTGCAGAAGTTTTCTTCATTCTGCGAGATTTCGCAGAGCTCTGTTTTTCCTCTGTTTCTGCTCCGATTCGATTTTTTGCTTTCAATTCCCTTGAAATTTCTTCCACTGTGGTAAAACCCCGTCCAGCAAACCCTTTTTCACTTAGGCTTTTTGAGGTTCAAGGACGTTGATTGTCTCCTTTTCTGGTTTGAATGGCTCCATGAATGGCTTGAGACGATATCCATTGACTCTAAAGCTGTCCTTGCCATTGGAATTCAATAATTCCACCACTCCATTGGAATGTACTCAGTGAATAATGAACGGGTCTATCCACCTTGACTTGAGCTTCCCAAGAAAGATATGGAGTCTTGTATCATACAGCAAAACTCTTTGCCCTTCCTGAAATTCCTTGTTGGAGATGAGTTGGTCATGCCATTTCTTCATCCTTTGTTTTGCAACTTTGGAATTGATATAAGCATTATTTCTTAATTCCTCCATCTCATTAAGGTCTAGATATCTCTTTTCGCCTGCCTTGATCAAGTCCATGTTCAACTTCTTTATTGCCCACCAAGCTTTGTATTCAACTTCCACAGGGAGATGACATGCTTTACCATAGACAAGACGATAGGGAAACATCCCAAGAATAGTCTTATAAGCTGTTCTATATGCCCACAATGAATCATGAAGCCTAATAGACCAATCTTTTCTGTTGGAATTCACCACTTTCATCAATATGTTCTTTATTTCCCTGTTAGCTAGCTCAACTTGCCCGGAAGTCTAAGGATGATAAGGTGTAGCCACCTTATGCTTCACTCCATACTTGGATAACAAAGCTTCAAAAGGTTTGTTGCAAAAATGAGCACCTCCATCACTGATTATGGCTTTGGGCACCCCAAATCTTGAGAAAATGTTCTCTTTAAGAAACTTGAGAACCACCTTATGATCATTTTGTTTACAGGGGATTGCCTCAACCCACTGAGAAACATAATCTACCCCCACCAAAATGTAAGAATTACCAAAAGACATTGGGAAGGGCCCCATGAAGTCAATGCCCCATACATCAAATAACTCAACTATCAGAATGGGGTTCATAGGCATTTGATTTCTTTTTGTTAGTTTTCCAAGCCTTTGGCATCTATCACAATTCCTACACATGATGTGGGCATCTTTGAAAAGAGATGGCCAAGTAAACCCTGATTGCAATACCTTCATGGTTGTTTTCTGAGAGGCAAAATGGCCTCCACATGCATTCTCATGACAATGAGATAGAATCCCTTGCTGCTCATCTTCAGGGACAAATTTCCTAATGATCTGATCTGCACAATACTTAAAGAGAAAGGGTTCTTCCCAATAATAAGCATGAATTTTGGCTAAGAAGTGCTTCCTGTCCTGTGCATTCCACTCACTTGGAATTTCACCAGTCACTAGATAATTAGCAATATGAGCATACCAAGGAGTTTTCACTAGGAACATGAGTGATTCTTCAGGAAAATCATCATTAATAGGCAATGGATGGGAATTATGTGCTATAACTAACCTTGACAAGTGGTCAGCTACCACATTCTCCACTCCTTTCTTATCTTTGATTTGTAGATCGAATTCTTGTAACAAAAGAATCCATCTAATCAACCTTGCTTTTGCATCTTGCTTTGTCAATAAATACTTCAAGGTTGAATGGTCAGTAAACACAATGATGAAAGACCCCACTAAATAAGCTCGAAATTTATCCAAAGCAAATACCACCGCTAACAATTCTTTCTCTGTAGTTGTGTAGTTCCTTTGAGCTTCATTTAGTGTTTTACTTGCATAGTAAATCACATAGGGTTTCCCATCTTCTCTTTGGCCAAGCACAGCTCCTATAGCAAAGTCACTGGCATCACACATTAGTTCAAAAGGTAATTCCCAGTTAGGGGCTCTTACTATTGGAGTTGTTGTTAAGAATTTCTTCAGTTGATCAAAGCTATGCTGACACCTTTCATCCCATATAAACTTAGCATCCTTAGCTAACAACTCACAAAGATGTTTTGAAAGACTTGAAAAACCTTTTATAAACCTCCTATGGAAACCTGCATGGCCAAGGAACTGCCTTACTCCTTTTACAGTTGTTGGAGATGGTAATTTGACAATAAGCTCCACCTTTGCTTTATCAACTTCAATGCCTTTTTCAGAGATGATATGGCCAAGGACAATTCCTTGACGTACCATAAAATGGCATTTCTCCCAGTTGAGCACCAGGTCCTTTTCAATGCATCTGTGAAGAACTGCTTCCAAATTAACCAAGCATTCCTCAAATGTACCTCCATATACGGTGATGTCATCCATGAAAACCTCCATAATTCTCTCCACCATATCACTGAAAATACTCAACATACATCTTTGGAATGTAGCAGGTGCATTGCATAACCCAAAAGGCATTCTCCTGTAAGCATATGTTCCAAATGGACATGTAACAGTAGTCTTTTCCTGGTCTGCCAAGTCAATTTCAATCTGAAAATACCCTGAATACCCATCCAAGAAACAATAGAATGGGTGTCCAGAGACTCTCTCCAACACTTGATCAATAAATGGTAATGGAAAATGATCTTTCCTGGTTACAGCATTCAGCTTTCTATAATCAATACACACTCTCCAACCTGAAGTGAGGCGTGTAGTAATTTCTTCCCCTTTTTCATTTTGAACCACTGTGATCCCTGACTTCTTAGGTACCACTTGAGTAGGACTCACCCAAGGGCTATCAGATATAGGGTAAATGATTCCTGCTTGAAGTAGCTTCAGCACCTCAGCTCGCACCACCTCTTGTAGATGAGGATTCAACCTTCTTTGAAATTGATGAATTGGTTTTGCTTCCTCCTCCATATATATATGATGAGTACAAACTAAAGGACTAATGCCTTTCAAGTCAGATATTTGCCATCCTATTGCCTTCTTACACCTCTTGAGAACTTCCATTAAACAATTCTCTTGATGACTAGTCAGAGATGAAGATATCACAACAGGACATTGATTATTCTCCTCCAGATAGGTATATTTCAGCTCCACTGGTAAAGACTTCAGATTGAGTTTTGGAATTTCTTTTTCAACAGCTGCCTCCTCTTCCTTATTGAACAAAGGTAGAATCTTTTCTATCTTTCTCCAACTTTGTAGAGTAGCAAGCCCAATAGGAGATTCAGAAAAACCTTCCTCAAAATCTACAAGACTTTCATTCAACTTGTCTTGCATATTTTGATTACAGTGCTCCTCCACCAAAGTATCAATAATACACAGCTCTTCTGGACCTTCTTCTTCTTCCGGAGTGATTTGCTTTTTAGACATATAGAAAATATTGAGATCCAGTGTCATATTACCAAAAGTGAGTTGCATAAGCTCATTCCTGCAGTTGATGATTGCATTTGAAGTTGCAAGAAATGGCCTTCCAAGGATGATAGGAACTAAATTAGCTTCCTTTACAGTAGGATCTGTATCAAGAACAATAAAATCTACTGGATAGTAGAAATTATCTACTTGAACCAATACATCCTCAATTACGCCTCTTGGAATTTTCACTGATCTATCTGCCAGAGATAGAGTGATTGTTGTTGGCTTCAACTCTCCAAGTCCCAGTTGCTTGTAGACGGTATATGGAAGCAAATTCACACTTGCTCCCAAATCTAACAAGGCTTTTTCCACTACCTTTCCTCCAATCATGACTGAAATGGTAGGGCTTCCAGGGTCTTTGTATTTCAAAGGAGACTTACACTGTAAGATTGCACTTACTTGCTCAGTCAAGAAGGCTTTCTTGTTTACAGTCAACCCTCTTTTGATAGTACACAAGTCCTTTAGGAATTTTGCATACGTTGGAACTTGTTTGATCATATCCAGCAGTGGAATATTAACTTTCACTTGCCTCAAGACTTCAAGGATTTCAGCTGCATTTCTAATCCCCTTTTTCCCATGTAATGCTTGAGGAAAAGGTGGAGAAGTTGATTTCTTCAGCATTTCTTCCTTCAGAAGCTCCTTCTCTGGAATTGCTTTCATTGTTGAATTAGAGTCCTTCTTTTCTTCACTGATCTCACTCTCTTTATCTTCCATTTCCTTCCCTTTCTTAACCTCTTCTTCTTTCTCAACATGTGGCTCAGGTATTGGCTCCTCAATTTTCTTACCACTGCTTAGAGTGATCAAGGCTTTGACATCTTTCACCTGTGATGATTCTCCCTCTTGGCTTTCCGCTTCATGGACACCTTTGGGATTTTGGTGAGGTTGAGAAGGAAATCTTCCCTTTTCTTGCAGTGTATTCAAATTTGTAAGCCTGGAGATTGAATACTGGATGTTATCAAATTTTTGGTTCATATCATTTTTCATTCCATCCATCCTTTTATTCAACATATTCTCCATTCTATCAATTCTTTGATCGACTCGAGCATTGGTGGCTTCTTGCTTTCCAACAAAATCTCCCACTACCTTGCTGAGATTGGTTATTGCTTGTTCAATACTTGAAGATTGTTGAGATGGTGGATCCGGCTGTTGGTACTGAGTTGCTCTGGCCTTCCATGAGAAATTTGGATGATTCCTCCAACTAGAATTGTAAGTATTTCCATAAGGCACATTGTTATTGGGCCTGATTTTCCAACAACATTTGCTTGATCTCTATACATTTCCCTTTCAGTTGAAGTTGCAGGGCATTCCTCCACCAAATGTTCATATGACTGACAATTGGGACACAGCTTCACTTGCACGGTGCTTCAGCAACAGCTTGCACTTCATGTATTTTTTTCAGCTCCAGCTCCTCCAATCTTCTTGTCATAGCTGCCATCTTTGCTTTCATGTCATCATCTTCTTTCAAGGTATACATCCCAGCCTTTGCATTGTAAGCATTCAACTGAGACTTCATCTTTCCCACTTCTCCTTTAGTCGGTTCATCCCATCCCCTTGAAACTTCAGCCACATAGCTCAAAAAATCCATAGCTTCCTCTGGATTTTTGCTCATGAAATCTCCTCCACATATTGTCTCGAGGAGTTGCTTCATTGAGGAGGACATACCATCATAGAAGTAACTCACCAATAGCCATGTATCAAAGCCATGGTGAGGGCAAGCATTTATAGCTTCCATGTATCTTTCCCAACACTCATAGAATTTCTCATTCTCTTTAGCTGAGAAATTTGAAATTTTCCTTTTCAAGCCATTTGTTCTATGAGTAGGAAAAAATTTCTTGAGAAATTCAGCTTGTAAGTCAGTCCAAGAGCGGATACTCCTTGGCCTTAAAGAATTAAGCCAAATTTTGGCCTTATCCTTTAAAGTAAAAGGAAATAACTTAAGCCTCATCAAATCAATTGAAGCTCCTCCCTCTTGGAATGTATTACAAACATCTTCAAATTCCTTGATGTGTGCATACGGATTCTCACTCTCCATCCCATGGAAAGTTGGTAGAAGTGGAACAAGATATGGTCTGATCACTAGCTGCTCGGTAAGGGGCACTATACATGATGGTGCACTCATACGAGGTGGATGCATATGATCCCTCATTGATCTGAATTCATTGAGATTATCTTGACGACCTTGGTGACTATGCTGATCTTCAGGTGTAGTTTCCATGATATTCAAGATCACTTCAAATTCTCTCCTCTGAGGTGTATCACACTTAACAAGCCTTCCTCCACTGTCTCGTATCCACTTTGGTATACACAACTAGTATCCTTCTATCTTAATTGAAAACAAAAGACAACAAAAGAAACAGGGCTACTACAACAAAATTAAACTAGACTTAATTTAAAAAGATAACTTAAATTATAAAGAAAGAATGAAAATTAGTAAAATGAAATAAACTTTACCAACTTGTGATGAAAATCACAAGTGCTCAAAAATGGTATCACTCCAAACTTGACACTCGAATCCCCGGCAGCGGTGCCATTTGATTCGTGCCCAATTGGTGTCTCAGCTGATTCGTGTCCAGCTGGTGCTCCTTGATTGAGGGAGTGATCAACAAAATTTATAACTATAACACCATACACTAGGGTAGCAAATAAAAAGCTACTATAGTATAGTGGCTCTAAGATCGTCCACTGGGAAAGGTTAACAAGATATCAATGATACCAATTCCAAGTGAATTGGTCTTGTTTCATTTCATGGTTAGCTTAAGAAGTAAAAACACAAACTTTGGTTGGTGAAGGTTTAGACTTAAACTAACTAACATAACAGAAGTTTGGAATAACTTAAGAAGAAAAATATTCCTTGAAGAGTTAGGTTCACTAGGGTGGTTCCTCATGCAAAAGACATAGGTCCGGTCAGATGGTTCATATCCTTGCGTTAGAGATTCAACATATAGTCAATTCTCTAACCGGTGATGTACAGATTCATCCTTCAATTAGATTTCACTTTAATTCTCTCACTGATGCAACTTGCAATGGTTTAAACCTCTCACTAAGCTTTAACCATTCAAGGTGATCCTTAACCTTGGATTACCCGTCAAAAGCTCGCAAGATAACTAATGGATGTCTCCTAGGAGTCCAAAACCTTACCAAGTGTTGGCTATTCCAGAAAATCCTACCCTTAAGTCACCTACCAGAGGCTCGCAAGGGGTAAACTAGTGCATTTCCATGGTTGGAAATCACTTGCCTTACCAAGTGTTGGCCCAGGTGACTCCAAAGTGTTTTAAGTTAACTAAAAACATGGAAATCACTAAAGGATTTCACTTCCTCTTCATTACTAGCTAAAACCACAGAGCTTTGCATTCTTGCACTTGGAACCTTCCCCCGGCAACCTTAGCTCCAAGGAATTAGAGGTTTAGTTACTCATTCTCTGGGGAAAACTCCTCAGAGAGTTCATAACTTAGTATAAAAATAAAAATACAAAGTGAGAAGGTAAGGCAATAGAAAGAAATGAACTTTACTTGCTTACCAAACTTTTTACAGAAAGAACTCCTCTGCGAGAACAGGCTCCCGAGAGGTATATATATGAACATAATATAAAACTAATTGTTACAAAGATATTTAGTCTTTTTACTAACTTAAAAGCTAAGGAATCTTGTAATTGGAGGTTTATAAGGAGTATTTTGGGATTTAGACAACAAAAATCTAATAGAAAATATCTCCCAATGTCGGTAGCAAATATCGGGAGGCTTCAGGAATCATTTCGCAGGAGAAAAATGGTGTCTGCGAAATTTCGCAGACGCCCAAGAGGGCTGCGAAATATTTTTGCAACACCAAGCTATCTCTGAAGGGCTGCGAAGTTGGCTTCCACCTTGAGGTCCCAAGCTTCCTTCTCGCGGCACAAATCGTGCATCGTCAGAAGGAGAAACATCACACTGTTCAAAAAGGCTGCGAAATCACTTCGCAACAAAAGGGTGATTTCGCAGCACTTTGCAAAATGCTTCCTTCAGCTCGGAGTGACTGGCTTGTAACGGCTGCAACTTCTTCGTTTCAACTCCGAATTGTGCACCGTTTGAAGCATTGGATTGTTGACTTCCTGAGCTTTGAAGTGGTATATAATATGCATCATTTGGACTTCAGAAAGTGCTCCAAAAATGGTTCCTACGACTGTCATCAAGAATATGCTTAATGGCAGCTTCTCTTTGCTTTTTCTCCTTGCAATCCGGATTTACTCTTGGCAAATGACTTCTAAGCTTTGCCCACGATTCCTCATAGGTCTCCTCAGTCTTGACTTTCTTTGGTGATCAAAATACTAACAAAAACACCAAAACTTACACAAAGTGATTAAAATTGCTTTAAAGGATCCTTAACATGCCAATTGAGTTAAAAGGCCTAAACTACTACTCAAAAGTGTTTAAAAGGATTAATTATAGGCTATCAAATAGCACTTTTTGAGTAGTAATCAGGTATAACTTTATTAATCTCACGGTTGCAACATCTGGACTATTAGCCATGTGTGGACCCCGCATTTTGGCTCAAGGCGTTTCCCACTCGATGGCGAGCTCGATTTTTATTTGAAAAATTGATTTTTATTGATCATTTGAAAATGACTTGGAGTCGCCACTTATTTTTGTTTTATTTTTAAAGGGTAAACAAAATAAGAAAGAAAAACCCTAAGTGTGACTCCTTATTTTGGAAAAGGTGATCTGCGAAAAACCGGATCGGGTTCGGGGTCAGGTTACTTATCGGGAAGGTACGGTAAAGACTGTAGCACCCCTCTAAGTCCCTAAAGTCGGGTCTCTACTAATGAGATGAAGCTGACATGGCAATGGATGAATAAATCAATGAATACTCAGAGCAAAACATGCACATACGGGAGTCAGAAAATGCATATAGACTAATCAGAGTAGGAATGAGTGTGTACCTGTGCAGCGAGCCGCTATACGCTATCAAGAGAGAGGGTTAGTGCAAAATAAAGAGCATAAACATAACTCACATGTCACAAAATCGAGTACAAAATCATCAAAGGCACACATGACACTTCACTCAAAATTCATTTTTATTTGAAAGAAAATTTATTTAATGTTGGGCTACCACCAAAGCCCAATTCATTTTTGTATGAATTAATCCCATGAATATCTATTATTTGGAATTACGGGATTTGATCCACACTTATTTCAAAACATTTTAAAATCAAGAGAAGTATGAAAAAAATGAAAAAGGCTCGCCAAAGAGGAAAATGGCAACCAAAATTTTATTAAAAATGGAACCTTGGAACCTAAAGAGGCTTTCGGGATAAAAAGCTTGGGTGATTTGAAATTATTTGAAAATCAGAATTTATCAAACTATTCACAAAGTGAAGTTCAAGAAATTCATTTTCAAAAACAGGGAAAAGGGGAATGAGAGGGGATGACACGTGACTCCTCGGTAGCATGCCAAAAATACTTGAGTGGGGGAGTTGGTGAGAAATGGCCATGCAGGGATGAAATCCTGATCATAACTGTGCATACTCGATCAACTCGTGGATTGGGATCATCAAATTCTGAAAACCCTGCATCAAACTCAAACCATTAAATGTACCGCCATCAATCACAGCGCTGCTGACCTTCTTGAACAGCTCGTATGGTGCCTCTATTTCACTCACACTAAACACTGTTTCCTTCCCCAGAACTTCAAGATCATGAAGACCTCTTGCTTGATTCTGCAGAGAAAGCCTGAAGAGGAAGAGTGAAGATGCCCGGGTACCTGAAAATTCTCATTATCAAGAACATGAGTGACAGCCTTTGCAGGCCCTTCTTGAACTTCTTGCATTTCTAGCACATGAGCAGCTACGTGATTTTGAACAGGTACAAATTCAGCCATTTCTTCTGGACTCATTTCTGAGCTACGTGGTTTTTCTTCAGTTCTTTCAATAAGGGAGGCTGCTTTGAGATCATCCTCTGTATTTTCTGCTTTCGAATGAAGGTATTTGACTGCCTGCATATACAGAGCACGACCTTGATCCTTGCTAGACCCCATCTCATCCAACCAGTCGTTTACTCTCTTGAACTGAGTAAGCATTCCTGTTTTCTGACCATTGTCTGACAATGCTGAGATGTCCACATCAGCATCCATATCTCCATGACGCCATCTCCATCTAGATTTTTGTCACTCACGATGTAATTTACAACCTTCTCAACACGTTTAGAATCGTATTGCCTGTTTCCAAAAGATGACCTTCATATCCCCATGACATTCTGCACTTGTTATTGAGACAATCGCCAAATCATCCGCATCTCCAACCACTTCTCCGTCATCTCTACTCCATGAGAATTAAAGATTATTACTCTTTGATCCAACGAAGGCACAGTTCAGAGGAACCTAAACTTTCGGAGGTCCCAAACCTTAGAATTTATAATCACTTCGTTTCCGGCAGGATGGAAACCCCCCGCTCCCATAATCTGTAAACTGATCAAAACGATGTATAGGATCGGACCCCCGCTTATCCCATAAGACTCCTTTCCAGAGAAACAGGGTGTCTAAAGGGCTGAAGTGTATGAGTGGATACACATGGCCTTGACCTGTATAGCTAGAGAAAGTGTCAGCCGGTTTGAGATCCAATTAGAGGGTCGGGATTATTCTGTTGCCCTTTTTGAGATGCTTTCTTCTGATTGAGTAAAGACTGCCAGGTATTGAGGGTGCCAAGGCTGGGAACCAGCCAAAACTAACCACATATACACCAAGGGGGCCATGCAAAAAAAGCAAGAGTGGGTCCCAGGGGTGCAATTATGTTGAACTGCAACAGTAGGAAAAGGTCCGTGACAGACCAATCCTATTATTCCCGTGAAGACCCAATATCAAGAGATCACCATGGATTCCACATGTCCTTCAGAAAACCCATTTCTGGTGCACTGAGATGAGGCACTTTGGAAGTTTCAAATGTGACTCCGCTTTCATTTTCCACGAAGATCGAGAGTGACGGACGAGAGCAGGGTCCATTTAAGGATTCATCCTCTGGAAAACCATTTAAGCCCAGCTTGCAAACTTTCCAATCGGATGCTTTTATATTCTAGGTCTCACCACAAAGAGGTAGAGCAGCCATGCATGCAGAGATGGAGGAAGGAAGTAGTGAGAGAAAGGATTTATGGGTTTAGCAGTGAGTAAGGTCACGGGTGCGGGGAGGTGTGAAATTGGAAAGGTGATGAGAGGCCATGGGCAAGTGCTGTGGGAAGAATGAAGATGGATAAGATGAGAGAAGGGTTTGCATGAGTCCCATGCACGTGGATTGGTGATTTTTGAATATAGTTTTGAAGAGTTTGATGGGTGTGCAAGGTGTAGACATGGGGCATAATAGCAAGGTGGTGAGAGGAGGTGATAATGAGTGTAAATAGGCTTAGAGAGAAAGGTGAATAAATATGGTGGGGGAGTGGACTGTTGACAATGGGTATGTATGAGTCCCATGCCCGTGGGTATGGTGATAGGTGAACTTCAAGTGATGGGCATGAAGTGGTGTGGGGTGGACTTGAGAGAGGTTTGATGGCTATGGATGTAAGAAAGTTGGTGAATGGGCATTGGCGTCATGACAAAGGAATGGGTTAGTAGGAGTGGAGTAGAAAAGATGTTGGAATGAGAGGGTAAGTGGGCATACCCGTGGTGTAGTGAGAGAAAAGGTGGCAGGACGAAGTATGGTCATGTGCAGGGTGGCATGAGGCATGGGTATTGTAAGTGGAAAGTACGGAGAATGGGGTGATGATTAGTGGAATATTTACATGGGAATGGAGACAAGGATCATGTAGGGTGAGGAATGACATGGTGCATGGTGGTATGAGGCATAGTTGATGGGTATAGGACATAACAGAGGTGACCATTATATGAGATATTGGAGGATAGGATGGGTACACGGTGACATGTGGAAAAATAATGAGGACCATAAAAAAGTCCGCTAATGCCATTTTCACCCCTCTCTCAATCTGAAATCAACCCAATGCAGGATGAAACGGAACCATGCTTAGTTTGCACAGGAAGGTGAGACCATCAGAATTGAATTGTGGTCCAAGATTCTCAACATGATGCCCTGATTTCCATTTCACAGGACTCTCTTCAGTCCATATATTATAGCCATTTGGATATTCTGCGATTAGGTTAGCCAAAGTTTCGTCTGATCTTTCAATATATTCCCCTGTTCGGCTTGGCAAGTCTTACCATCAAAACAAAATCTGAATGCATTTAGCATCCATAAAACTTGGATCGAGCTACACCATCAGTTTAGGAGTCTTCTCCTCTCTCAACCATTCCAAACTCCTCATCCTTGCAATAAGTTACCTTACAACAGCAGCCATTTCCGATCTTAGAAATTCCAATTTTCTCTTCGAATGACCCACAAAAGCCACTCAATGGGGGGTAATCTCAGCTGTTAGTGAAGCATATAAATAAGCTGTAGTTGGAAGATGCATAGCTAAACCCTTCTCTTCTCTCCCACAAACATCAGATTCTAACAGTTGACTAGAAATCTCAAGGACCACCACTTTAAACTGCATAATCAAAACGAGATCTCCACCAATGCTTCTTATGGAATTTCAAGGAGGTTGATGGACATCATAGGCATTACTTGAGTATCTGCATTTTAAAAGGCACAGGAACTTCAATAACTTGAGTGGACACCACTTTAGGAGGCATCACTGACCTTTATCCTCTTCACGAACAATTTCCGACAACAACCACCGGACTCCATAAATACATGCGCCTGCATATAACCAATGCAAGGGACTGCACCAGTCCGACATTGAAACCAAATGTCTTGCCATGAAGACCATGGGTCTGAATTTCTCAACTCTAGAAGCCAACAATGAATCGGATTGCCATACTGCACTCCAGAATCTTGAGTCCTCATTCGATACAGCCGTATCCATCCAACTCAGAAATGACTCTGAGAATAGTCATCATCCACATTGACAACTGGAAATAATCCCTCAAAATCCTTGGCTTCTTTCCACAGCTAATGCTATTGGACCAAATTAAACTTTCCCAGAAACCCCCTGAAAATGCACTAGATGTCTTCCCTCAGCTTCCTCTCTCTGCTCCGTCGCCTCAGATTTCTTTCTTCAAGCTCCCCCTCAGAAAAGATCTCTGCCTCCCTCTTCTGCCTTGTGAGTTAACATGGAACCTGGAATTACATCATCAATAGCGCGGACGCCAGCTGAGACAAGAACAAAATCAGCCTCAAATGTGCCCTGCTCACCACCTTGGATCCTTTTAATCGCCTTTAGATCCACAAGGATAGAATCAAACCAATTTCATTCTCATTGAGGTCCAAAACAGAGCATCCATGAACACAGTCCGGTTAACAAACTCCTGCTTCATTTGAACCAATGCATAGCTCCAACTATTTTAGCAATTACAAGAAGCCAAACTCCATTTCTGGGACCTTCGTTCACGGGAGGAACCTCAAGTATGGGAGCCAAAACATCAACTAATACAACACATGTATACATCTCGTCCACTGGATCACGGATCTGGAGCAGTAAGCTAACTCACAGCCCTCTCTTCTCACAGTTTCACTCCCCATTACGGCTCCATACCCAAGAAAGTCCAAACACCAAAAGCAGAGAGAAAAAAAAACAGAGTAATGGAGGAAGCAAATAGGATGAAGCATTAAGAACTATACTTCACCTCTTAGTAAGTGGGCTTGCGAATGAGTGAATTAAAAGGTCTTTCCTCATTAAAATGTCACAGAGGAGATAAAACAAAGTTAAATCAATTTCCAGTCATAAACAGAAGCAAAAGAGGAGCAGTCAACTATGAAGAACAGAGCATAACCTATCCAAAGATCAATAACAAGGCATCTCAATAACAATATATGAACAGTAAAAGAAAGAAACAAGAACATAGTGGAAAACTTACCCCCGGGAAAAACCTGGAGGCCCTTTTTCTCTGGTTCTTGGTAATCTCTTCAACTCAAAACCGCCTCATCTCTTCCGGCAGTTGGCTTGCTACCCCTGCTCCAGGAATACCCTCTAAAATTATCTCCTCCTCTAAAGGTCCATAGCCTACCTCCTCTGCTCCTAGAATCTCTTCCCCCGGAAAAAAATATCCCCCTCCCCCCAAAGCTCCAAAAACCTCCCAAAACTCCTCCAAAATCTCTCTCGCCGAAAAGCACCTCCTCCTGTAGCTGGCCTCCTGCTCCTCAACAGAAACGTACCTCCTCTCAACCGTCTGCAGCTTTCTCAAATCCCTTAGACATGTGTCGACCTATGGTTGGCCATCAAAAACACCATTCTGGTGCCCCAACAGCCAACCAGAGATTGACACGTGGCCACCCTAGATGGCCACACCTGTCAAAAATGGCTGCATAAAAGCATGCCCAGAATGGGGGTCTACACCATGACATATCAGACTGCCACTCACAAGTTGCTACGCATATGAAGGCTATTCCAAGATACGTTCACGTATTCCTTTATATTTCTCCTCTGTTGGTATCAGCCTATATTCGAAATAGTGAGCGCATTGGGCAGTGCAAATCCCTACGGATGGCAAAACTCTGGAAGGTGTATAGGCGGTAGATTCCACACCACTTTCAGCTCCTCCATGTGTATCCAGGGATGATCACCACATGAGAGTGATGATACAGTAGATGGTGAACGAATGGCACAAGATAGGTGAAACAGCCACGATGCATCTTTCGAAACCCTCTGCAGACCATACCTTAAAGGCTCTGTGATATTCTGGAGCATAGCTACTCAGTTATTATTTCCAACTATGACCTAAGATACTAAACTCGGCCCAGGCTACTCAAAATGCTCTTCGGGTATTCCATGGAGGCTAAGCATCTGTAATCAGAGCTTGCACTTCCCGAAAATATTCCTGTCAGATAGAAATGCACCAACCAAAGCACACCACAGACAGGAACCAAATGCAAAGAAGTATAAAGAAGAAAAGTAATAAAACAGAGCAGGAATAGGTGAAATGATAATGTATTAAGCAAAACCTGGTCTCACAAATTATTAATAGACTTATCAGCTAATGGCAGAGAATGGATTTAAGACCAAATGATAGGAGAGTGACCTTCAGACATCACACAACAAAGTTGGACCAGATTCTTAATATTTCTTTCAGCACAAACACATAAACAACAGAGGGATATACAGTCCTAGCAAGTCCAGTGAATGCTTAGGGATCTACAAAAGTAGCCACATGATATCCACACGAAAATAGCTAAATAATACCCAACAACAAACTGAGGAGAGCGAATAGCAGGAGAATAATAGAGATAGATAAGGAACATACCCGGAAATATTCCTCTCTAGCAAAACAAGTCGAGCTGCTAAACCACTGTTCTTTCTCCCTTCCACTCGTTCCCTTCAAGTTGTCTTCCCATAGTTTCCAAACTCAGCTCCCCATGGTCCTCTACTTCTTTTCCTCCTCTGTTTCCTCCTATTTCTCCCTTCCTCAACAAGCCACTACCAGCTCCACTATTCCTCCACTCAGCAAGCATGGCGTCTCTGACCACCAGCATGGCCGTCCATGTCTCTTTGCAGCTGGTCTCACGCGTCGGGAAGGGGTCCCCCACTTGCCCAGGGTGCTGCCAGCTCTCCCAGATGGTGAGACAACCTCCTTCCAATGCTATAAAAATCCCTTAAAAAAAACTAATCGTCTTTGGCTCTTGAAAAGGGGGTCTACACAATCCCACCATTATAATTTTTAAGAGAAGTAAAAGAGGATTTGTCTCATGTCATGTGTCTAGATCAGCCACTATCAAGGTACCACTCACTAGGAGATTTGACTTTAAGAGCATTGAACACAACTTGACATTTAGAGCTATCCTTTCTTAACCAAACTTACTTAGTCTTAAGTGGTGACTTGGAGGAACCAGATTAATTTCTAGGCTTCTATTTGGTTTTATTCCCTTTCCTATTGTTCAAGATGTTATTTTTAAGGAAATTAAAGTTATTCATAAGTCTATTCATTTGAGTTTCAAACCTTTCTAGAAACCTTGTGTAGCATCTAAACTGAAAGTGTCCATTTTTCTTACAATATGTGCATAGTGATGTCTTTTTAGGAGATTCTACTTGGTTAGGGGTGTCATCCTTACCTTTGACAAACACAGTTTCTCCACTAGAGGAAGTTTCATCTTTATTAATGTACCCTAAACCTCTTTTATCACCATACGTTTTGCATTTATCAAGAATTTCATTAAGTACTTTAGTTCCAAGGTGAAAATTTTCACTCACAAATGAAGAAGGCTTATTATTTTTTATCTCTTGAGTTAGGGCATTATTCTTCTCAAGGAGAGAATGATGCTTAGATTCAAGAAATCTAATTTTTCTCGAGTAAATTAGTCTTTTCAGTATTCAACACATCAATCTTGTTTTTATGAGCATCAAGGATATCATTATTTTGCATATAACTCTTAATTAGTGTTTCATGCTCAACAAGATTACTCAAGAATTCAACCCTTTGTTCATCAGTAAACTCATTATCATCACTATCACAATCACTATCATGCACAAATTCCATAGAAGCAATAAAAGATAATAAGTCATTGGGATCATACCTTACATCTTCAAAAGCTATGAAAACACTCTCTTCATAATTAGTATCACTCCATGTTGCTTGCATAGACTTTTTGGCATCTTTGGAGTTAGCACAATCTTAAGCATAATGTCCCAGACCTCTACAATTAAAGCATTAAACTTTCTTACCTTTGGAGGAACCTTTTCTTTTCTCATTGAATGATTGTTCATTAGGTCTTTTTCTTTTTTTGGATTCTTGGTTCTTGTAGAATCTTTTATTAAATTTCATGGATTTTTTAATCCTTTTAGACATATGGGCCAATTCATCACTAGTTATATCATATGGAATTGCAAGATCTTTCTCCTTATTCTTAAAAACCTTGAAGACAAAGTCTTTAATCTTTTAGGAACTAGGTAGGGTCATCTTATATGTTTGAATGGAGCCTACAAGTTCATCAAGTCTCATGGAATCAATGTCCTTGCTCTCTTCTATGACAGTTACTTTAACTCTAAATCTCTCTAGAAGAGATCTCAATATTTTCCTAACTACTTTTGAATCTGGAATAGGTTCTCCAAGGTTAAATGATGAATTAACAATATTACTTAATTTAGAATAAAAGGAAGAAAAAGTTTGATTTTCATGCATCCTAATATTCTCAAACTTAGTAGCAAGCATTTGTAGTTGAGAAATCTTTATAGAAGATGTACCTTCATGAGTGGCTTAAAGAATATCCCATGCTTCCTTTGCTTGTTTGCAATTAGCTATCTTGTGAAACTCATTTAGACAAACTCCATTAAAAATACTAAATAAAGCCCTAGCATTGGCTTCACTATCTTCATTGTCGGCTTTGTCCCATTTGTTTTTAGGTTTAAGTTCACTTATTGATCTTCCTTGAGATTTAAGGATTAATGGTGGCCCCTAACCATATTTAGCTGAGTTCCACACTCTTTTGCCTTGCATTTTGAGGAAAAACATCATTTGTGCTTTCCGATGGGAGTAATTATTCCCATCAAAATAGGGTGGACTATTCAAAGGAGCACCATTTTTTTATTGTTTCATATTAGACTTACAGGATCAATAAAAATTTGATTTTTAAACAATATGATCAATAAAAATTCAAGTTTTAATTAATAGGATAAAGAATCGGTTATTTATCCTGCTCTAATACAAATTGAAAAATGGTATTGCACTTGATACCATTTGAAAAACTACCGAAAGTCCAATAGGGAACACCTAGAAGAGGAGGTGAATGAGTGATTTAAAAATTTAAATAAAGATTTATATGTTATATTCAATTTTACTTATCCCAAGATATTTTAGGGATATTCAAGATATCCAAAAAGGAGTTCACCCCCATTGATAAAAACTTGATTTTTATGTTTAATAGGTACCCTGTGATTAGTTGGGGATAAAGAATATAATTATTAATATTAGAAATATAGTGAGATATGTTAAGGAAAACAATAATTGGTTGTAGGTATAACCACCACAACCACCAAGATAACCAACCCAACAACCTCAACAACCAACTAACTAATCAATCATAAAGTTATCAATATCATCAATCAATAAGCACTAATAAAAAGATATGTAATGAGGCACAAGATTTTTACATGGAAAACCCCATAAATTGTGGAGATAAAAAACCATGAGGTCTAAGACTTACCAATCTAAATCCACTATTCAAAATCAAGTTACATAGATTTACCTAGCTACTTTACCCTAAAGACCTACTCCCTAACACCTACAACTTGATTCATGTTTGAGACACACTTCCCTTTGTTGCTCCCTAGTAGATCCTTTAGCCACTCTAAAAGGATTAAGGTCTTCAACCCACAATTTAAAGATTCAAATCCTTGAATGAGAGATCAAGAAATATGTGGCACTTTAGGCTTTCTCTCTAAGAGATCTAAAATGATCTCATCAATGAAACCCTCTCAACTAAAGTGAGGGCTCTAACCCTCAAGAAGTTATAATGAGGTATTTATAAACAAATACCAAAAGAGTCTCAGTATCTTAAGTTTCCAAAATAGAGTTTAAGTGAAATTCATCCAAAATCTGTTTCTAAACTCTATAGAACTGTCATGACCACTTGAGTGGGTTGACTGCTTGAGCAAGATTAACTGCTTCACCAACCCTTAATTCTTTTGAAAACTATTTTAAAACATTTTAAGTCTAAAAATGATACCAAATCTTTTTATATCTCAAAAAAGCCTAATATTCTACAAGTTAAACCTTTTTAGATGTACCTATAACTTCCTAGTTAGACGAAAAATAACCTTTGATCTTCAATGGAAAGCAAGTCACTATCTAAAATGACTTTTATGATCAAACATAAATAGGAATAAAATTACCAACATATAAACAATACTCAATGTCCTAACAACTACTATTTCTATCTAGCTACTTTTCTCCACTATGACAACTTTATTACATAGTGATTAATTGAAAGACTCTATATACCTTATTTCATAGGATAGTTGATATTTTTAATCAGTGAATCTTGTTTTTATTGTTGAAATTCCCAAATCATTACAATCCAATAATTTCCTATCCATTGGTAATTTCATATTACCTTTTCAAAGTCTAATCATTTAAAAATACTTGTAGTTAGTATATTGACAAATGTATTGTGGAAAGTTGTTCACTTGCTTTTAATGTTGAAACTTTCAAATCATTACAGTCTAACAATTCCTTATCCATTGGTAATTTCATATCACATTTTCAAAGTATAATCATTTACAAATACTTGTACATAGTATATTGGCGATTGTAGTGTGGGAAGTTGATTGTTTTCATGAAGGCCTCTAAGATAGACTTTTTCCATTCCATTGAATAAAGAATTTTAGTAATTGAGCATATATATAGTTTTAATTGGAAAGTAGAGTCCATATTATAGAAGCCTTAGGTGACAATACTAGGTGAGGGTTTTTTATTTTATTTTATTACGAAATATAAATAATATTATTTTTTGTATAATGAAATTATTATAATATATTTTTTATAGATGAAAAAAATATTAATAGAGTTTTATTTTTTTTTGTAAATTATTGTTTTCAATAAATAAAAACTTATTTATAAAAATAAAAGTATAAAATATATGCTTTTGAAAAGTATTTAATTTTTATTTAATTTAGTATCAATTAATATTTGTAATATTTTTTAATATTATAGAAGTTAACATACTTAATAAAGATATTCAAGATCAAGAGAATACTTGAGATTGAATTAATTTCTTCATTGTTTATGTTTGAATGAATTTTTACGTCCATTAAAAAAATTATTGTTTATTTTTCATTTAATGTTTGCATTTTGTAAATGACATTGAAAAAGATATTTTTTTTCCCCATATGTTAAAAAAAATTAAAAAAAAAAATTGAATGTCTCAAAAAATGAAATATCGCAGTAAAATAAAAATTACATTATGAAACTTTTGGTGAATGTTTTATGCTTAAGAGGTACCAATTGAAGTAAGCATGCATCTACAATTGTAATTTAGATGTCATACTAAATTAGGTTTCTTCATCTATATCATAAAATTTGGTTTGAATTACTCTAAGTCATCCTATAGATTTTCAAGTTCCAATGATATATATCAAGTATGTGCAACAAACTTGATATAACTAATATTTTCTTAAGTAATTGAACAGTTTTTTCCATAAATTTACTTGATTATCAATGAATACCTAGATGTAGGGTATTCATATAGTTTGATAAATATTTTAAAATAGTATTAGAATAGCTTTGCTATTTCCCAACTAACAAATTTACCAAATTAACTTATATATTTTTTTTTATTTGAATTTATTGGTATTTGACTCAAATTATTTATTTTAAAATTTTAGGAAGGTAATATTTATAGAGTTTGTATTTTGGTAAATTATTTTTTTAAGTTTGACTAGGATGAGGAAACTATTAATTTAGGATTAACCCATAAGGCTTTATAAATTTGTAGTTTTATATAGGATTTAAAGAAAGAAACAAACAATGAAAAAAAAAAATATGAAGAGAGATAGGTAAAAAGTGCATTGGGTTTTAGGTTGAGAAAGGTTGAGAGAGTTTGTATTGTGTATTCTTGAATTTTATTAATAAATTTGATCTCCCTTTCCTATATACGACGGCAATTACACCAAACCATGTAAATATTCTTTCTTCTCCATTCACTTCATATTTTCTATTATGTTTAGGTGCTGCAATTTTCCCAATAAGTGGTATCAAGGTTGTGGTGAGAAGATTGTGGGAAAATTTATTTTGAGGATGGAGTTGAACATAAAATATGACATTGAGCCATTTGATGGAAAGAATAATTTTAGTATATGACAGAGTATTATTAAAGAAGTTTTGGTATAACAAGGACTTCTCAAAGCATTACAAGGCAAAAAAAAATATATTTCATGACAAATAAAGAAACGGAAAAATTAGAAGCAAGAATAGTAAGTACTATTTGTTTAAGTCTTAAAAATAAAATACATTGTTTTGAATGAAAAATCTCTTTTTCGGGGTGTCAACTGCTCTTTAAGAGACCGAAAATATTAAGCAGTCAAGTAGTTCATGTCATACTAGATAAACTCTTATGATGAATTCTAAGCCACATCATCATAGGAGTAATTTGAGAGGTATTATGATAGGATAGATGATCATTTCAACCACACTTATAGAGGGATATGAAAAATAGACAAAGTACCTAGAAGGAAGGAAAAATTTTGAATAAGAGACTTTAGATTCTACTAATATTATTCATGAAAAGTTTGAAATATTGTAGTAAATATAAAGTTACATTGTGGGACTTTTAGTGAGTGTTTTATGTTGAAGAAAGACTAATTAAAGTAAAGATGCATCTAAAATTGTAATTTAGATGTTGTACTCAAATAGTAGTTCTCCTCGAGCATATCATAAAATTTGGTTGTATGATTAATGACCGGTTATTGTTTATACATATATTGACACATCACTATCACCACATTTATATTATAAGTCATGCTGCTAGTATCATACATATTTAATTACTATATGCATCCGGATCTACACTAATATTATAATATATTAAGTGTGCAATATGTTATAACCATTGCCTTAAGCTATAGTGAAATATTTTGAATGCATATTATAAATCATATATTTCATAACAATATTAATAATGATGATTAAATAATTAAACAATAATGTATTAGTTAAACATCATAATATCGATAATCATATTATAAGAGTATTATCATAAGTAAACTATTCAATATATCCTAATCTACTATAATATCCATATATGTATTACCTTGTAACAATTGATGTAAATGAATTATGAACTCATGTTTAAAGGTTATATTATTTAGTGAATTGTGATAAAACATAATCTTTACTAGTTGTCAACTAATATGGGTTTATAGATATTTATTCAGATTATAGTATATATAATAATCATAATATAAAGTTAATTGTCAATCATAGATACTATTAATATATAATAGTATCTATATACTTAACCTTATTATAATTACTATTATTTGTGTAATTATATTAACTTATATTTAACTTTATGTCATTATGATAATTATAAATATAATTATGATAATTCCACATATTAGTATGATATAATATAAAAATATTATAATTATAATTTTATGATATTAGTTATTAGTTTATATGTTATATTAAATTAGTGATATCATACATATTATTTATAAATCCTAAATAATTATTTGAACATATTAATTATAATAGTATAGTATAATAATATCATTATATATTATTATAGTTATAATATACAATGTATATATATGATAATAGTTATAAATATAATAACATATCATAATGTACTTTTATTATAATATTATAAATTTAATAAATAATATAATATAAAATGTTATTATATTTACAATTATTATTTGGTACAAATAATAATGTGATATACTTTGCAACACATCATGAGACCAAAGGTTTGTTATCCACTAAATGCATAATCTTGTTGTTTATCACTATGGATTACAATCTATAATGTTTCTAAGTATTATAACCGTATGGTAATCTCATCTATGTTATATCAATAATATATTACTATAATCATATATAGTACATTATTACATATAAGTCAACCATATATCCACTATTGATACTTATATGTGCTATAATCTAATATCCACTATCATCTATGGCATTAATGGTCTTGTATTTGTTTATACATAATTGCATCTAAGAATTAACACTATCATATATTACTACATAAGCTTATTCTAATAGCATATTCGTTATTTTTTAGAATTATGAGCCCTCGACTGATTATTTCTAAAAATACTTAGAAAGAACAGCATTAACGAGTTGATAATTACTACAATTCCAAATACTACATACTTGAGAACTGAGTACATTTCATAGCATCTAAAGCCTTGAGTTTAGGACTTGGAGTAGCTCATATCATCCACAACCTTGAGCTATTCATAAAATACTTTAAAGTGCTATGTCACACATTTATGTAATACACTTAATGTATTTTAAACAAAATATGGTTAAACCAACGTAAGAGTGTATATTAATGAATATAGTACATTATAAACATGAGTTCATAATTATGGTATCATATGGCTCATAACATGATTGATCATCAAGAAATCACTATATTCATTAATATACACTTTTATGAGGATTACTATGAATATCATACTCATATATTATAACATTGGACATTAATAACATGTGTCCAACCTAAACATGTAATATTTAGATGCATAAATAACAATAATTATACACCATTATTTATGGTTATTATAATATATAATAATAATAATATATGATGCACATAATGTTAATTCATTATACTAGTATAATTAGAATAATTGTATAATATCACCTAATCAATATGAACCATAATTATAATATACATTAGGATGAATATACCATAACTAATATCATATAATATCATACATAAATAATATATTATAAGCACTATACAACTAATATGAATATTATTTATTAATTATCTAATTATACTAGTATAATGAATTAACATTATGTGCATCATATATTATTATTATAATATATTATAATAACCATAAATAATGATGTATAATTATTGTTATTTATGCATCTAAATATTACATGCATGTTTAGGTTGGACACATGTTATTAATGTCCAATGTTATAATATATGAGTATGATATTCATAGTAATCCTCATAAGAGTGTATATTAATGAATATAGTGATTTCTTGATGATCAATCATGTTATAAGCCATATGATACCATAATTATGAACTCATGTTTATAATGTACTATATTCATTAATATACACTCTTATGTTGGTTTAACCATATTTTGTTTAAAATACATCGAGTGTATTGCATAAATGTGTGACATAACACTTTAAAGTATGCTATGAATAGCTCAAGGTTGTGGATGATATGAGCTACTCCAGGTCCTAAACTTAAGGCTTTAGATGCTATGAACTGTACTCAGTTCTCAAGTGTGTAGTATTTGGAATTGTAGTAATTATCAACTCGTTAATGCTGTTCTTTCTAAGTATTTTTAGAAATAATCAACTGAGGGCTCATAATTCTAAAAAATAACGAATATGCTATTAGAATAAGCTTATGTAGTAATATATGATAGTGTTAATTCTTAGATGCAATTATGTATAAACAAATACAAGACCATTAATGCCATAGATGATAGTGGATATTAGATTATAGCACATATAAGTATTAATAGTGGATATATGGTTGACTTATATGTAATAATGTACTATATATGATTATAGTAATATATTATTGATATAACATAGATAAGATTACCATACGGTTATAATACTTAGAAACATTATAGATTGTAATCCATAGTGATAAACCACACGAACATTTTTAATATTGTTGTTAATAGTGGGATAATTATTTAATAGTCATAGTTGTGTATTTACATTTTAAATTAGGTTAAATGACTTTGGCTCATAATATTGTAGACCCTCAATTTCGTCCCTTTAGCACATGTTTTAAAGTCCATTACCAATACTTTACAGTAATCTCTTGGTAGCCCATAGCTACTCATGCTACTTACCTTTCTTGAGCCACCTCGGAGACTCTGGTTGAGGGATTGCCTAACCCATTATTGTGACCCTTGGCAGTTTTGATTTAGACTTAAGCTTTTCATTCCTTCTTAGGATAGCTCTTAGGTGCACTTTTAGGTCCACTTAGGCATCACCCTTGGTTAATTTAGACATTTTGGGCCCATTTAGACACCTTAAACTCGCCTAGATTCACCTTAGACCAGCTTAAACACTTCATTGGGGCTCAACATTTTTATATAATCTCTTGATCATTATTGCATGCATTTGATGATTATATTTTCTTTGTTTATTCATTTATTTATTTGTTTATTTATTCATTTTTTTAATTTCTATTACGTCTTGTTTTTCTTTTTTGTTTTTCTTTCTTTCATTTATTTACCTACTTAATAGAGAATTGTTAGAATTGTTTAGATATTAAATATGCATACAACCTCCTTATTGAATTATGGAATTGTACAATCTGATATCTCATTTTCTCTTTCATTTTCTTTTAATCGTATTTCCCTTTATTACCAATTTCATGACTTTCATTAGTTGCTTCTCTTTTCCTTTAATTTTTTAACCTTATCTTATTTTGTTTTTCATAAGGAGCACCATCTTGGGGAGTACAAGAGGATCTACATTACTGGTTTGATCAACATATGTTTGAGACTAAAAGCCTTCAGGATGGCAAAAGATGGTCATCACAGCCCCATGCTTCTTCCGCCCATCTCTCAGAATTGAAGCCTCTATACAAAACTTCATCATATCCTGAACAGTAGCAGCCACGGTTAATGCTGCAACAGCAGCCATAACAGCATAGACTGCATCATCCAGTTCAACCTTCGTTTGGTCATTTATCAGGGTTGCAGCCCCAACTATTTAATCCCCATCTTTCCCCAGCTCCACCCATCATGGACAAATATGAAGCAATGCTTGGGATAGGTGATCTGAGGGATCAAAGACCCAAGTCAATGCAAAAAGGTAGACCGAATGATCGGGTTTCTCAACAGCGCTTGGATACTAGCAGTCGGAAGAGTGATGTTGGGTGGCCACAGTTCAGATCCAAGTATATGACAGCTAATGAAATCGAAAGTATCCTTAGAATGCAATGTTGCGGTACAAATGGATGAGTAGAAAGGAAAATAGCATGAAAATAGAAAGGAAGTGGCCACTTTGTGCACCACACGCATATAGTGGGCTGTAAGGGGGATTCTTTTTTGTTTTTTTTAGAAAGAAAAGTCAACTTGTATCACTTACCAAACGAGATGTGGCTGCATCCTTGAGGGAATCTCCCAATGAGCCACCATGTATGCACTTTCCTTATCCATGTGCATTAAAAAAAGGAAATAAAATATTCAATAGAGAGAAGGTGTTGCCATATAGAAGGAAGGTGCTGCCATATAAACATGTCACAGAGAGAACACACAGGGACTTTTTCTTTTGGAGCAGAAATTCACATAAAAAAAAGCAATCTTTTTTAGAGGAGATGAACACACGGGAAAGATTTTTGTAAGAGGGAACGACAGAGGACTTGAAACACGAATTGGGCTGCCATTTTGACACATCAAGAGAGTATTTTTCCGATACAATGCAGGTTAGTTTTCGATTTTTGATACAGTATTTCTTTTTTTTTTTTTAGTTTGGGTTTTAATTGATTGATTTAATTAATTATTTGTGATAAATACTTTTAAATCTTGATTTCGAACAATCTTTTATTTTTCTTAGATTAAATGTCTCTCTTTTATGATTGCAATTTGTTAGTTCTATGCTAGTTTATTTTAATCTACATGAAAGTATAAATAAAATTTATATTTTTAATCCCAATTAGTTTAATTCTAGTTTATTTTTAATTTGAATATGTTATTGATCTTAATTCTTTAGTTTAATTGGTCTTGTGAGGAAAATTTTATATTTTTAATCCCAATTAGTTTAATCCTAATTTATTTTTAATTTGAATATGTTATTGATCTTAATTCTTTAGTTTAATTGATCTTGTGAGGTAAAATTTATATTTTTAAATCCAATTAGTTTAATTTTAGTCTATTTTTAATTTGAATGAGTTATTGATCTTAAATCTATTAGTTTAATTGGTCTTGTAAGGTAAAGTTTATATTTTTAATTCCAATTAGTTTAAATTCTAGTTTATTTTTAATTTGAACGTGTTATTGATCTTAATTCTTTAGTTTAATTGATCTTGTGAGGTAAAATTTATATTTTTGATTCCAATTAGTTTAATTCTAGTTTATTTTTAATTTGAACATGTTATTGATCTTAATTCTTTAGTTTAATTGATCTTGTGAGGAAAAATTTATATTTTTAATTCCAATTAGTTTAATTCTAGTTTATTTTAAATTTGAATATGTTAATGATCTTAATTCTTTAATTTAATTGATCTTGTGAAGTAAAATTTATATTTTTAAATCCAATTAGTTTAATCTTAGTCTATTTTGAGTTATTGATCTTAAATCTATTAGTTTAATTGGTCTTATAAGGTAAAGTTTATATTTTTAATTCCGATTAGTTTTAATTCTAGTTTATTTTTAATTTGAACATGTTATTGATCTTAATTCTTTAGTTTAATTGATCTTGTGAGGTAAAGTTTACATTTTTAATTCCAATTAGTTTAATTCTAGTTATTCATGTGTTTCTTGAAATCTAAATGTTAGTTTTTGAATGATAATTTTGTTAGTGTTTTGATTAGGAAGTCATAAATTTGTTGCCTTAGTGATTGTTGGTCAATTTTTTTTTTTAGGGCCAATGGAAACCCATGAAGGTTGGCCTTTACTCTCACCACCTTAATTGACAAGATTTTCTAAAATCTTTACTTTGTGATCTTTGTTTCCTTTTGTTTTGATTGGTATTTTGTTTTCTATTTTTGCTGTTTTAAAAGTTAATTTCTTTTATTTTAAAACAAAACTCTTTTTCTCAAAAAAAAAAAAAACCTTTTAAGAATTTTTTTTTTGAATTCATTTAAAGCCTCTAGAATCAAAATCTTTTTTCTTTTTAAAAAAAGAATATGCAACCGTATCTTAATTGGTTCCCATCCTTCTCAATTTTCAACAAAAATTTTGGTTTTGAACAAAACGCGAATAAGAGCTTGTGATCCCAATAAATGGGATAATTTTAGGCTAAATTCGTGTATATTAATTTGGGGAATTGATGAAACCCCTACATAAGAAAATCTTTTCAAATTTTATTTTTGCTACCACCTTGCTATTTATTGTAATCATATTTACATTTTTCTTTTTAGGAATTGTATACAAGATATATATGATAATTAATTATTTTGTATTTTGATAATTTTTTCTAATTAATTAGATAAGCATGCTAGGATTTATTATTTATTATTTATTATCTAACCCCCATGTCATGAGGAAGTGCATTAGGAGTTATATATGCTATCCAGGTACGTTCCCTAATACCCACTTTCTAAACCCTATGAATATGATTGTCATTGCGTACTATGCCCATGCATGTTATCCTGTTTGATTGTCTTGATATACATTTGATGATTGTTTGATTATCTTTGATAAAATGCATTTTGTGTGATGTATCTCAATACTAACTTTTATGTTTTATGATAGCGCTTGAGAAGCCGTCCAGGTACGCACCCTAACTCTCCTTTATGGTAATTTGATCCTATTTGGCATGTTATTTTTTGAAATCACCTTAGTCTATCTAGGTATCCTCAATTAATCAATTAATTGCCACATTACCCCCAATTTAGTCAGTAGAGACCTCTTTAGGGCTTAGAGGGGTGCTACCTCCTAGAGGTACCTTCCCAATAAGTAACCTGATCCCCAGACTTAGACTCGGGTTTTTCAAAGACACGCTTTTCCAAAAATTATGGAGTCATTTTTTTAGGGTTTTATTTCTTGTTTTATTTTCCCTTTAAAATAAAAATAAAATAAGTGGCGACTTCGACTTTTCCAAAAAGTATTGTTTTAATTAATTTTTCACAAATAAAAGCGAGTCTCGCCGATCGAGTGGGGACGCACGTGAAAAATGTGGGTCCACAAATATGCATATAATTATTTATGCCATAAGGAATATAATTGATATTGTAATCCCTAAGTTATGTATAATATTATGAGCCCTTCAAATTTATGCTCATAATATTATGATATTAGAATGGCACATATTAAATAAAAATTGAACGGTATGTAGTATGCATATTACCTATGAACCATCTATGCATATGATGTGGTGGATATTCTATGCATACTATGTTAACTCATATGTAACAACACATATCGTAACCATGTTCTAGAGCCTATATAGTGTATTACTAAAAATTCATGAGCATGTATTCCTACATAATATTATAAAGATGTTTACTGAAGTCTAGTTATAATGTATATATGTCTAAGTTGTTTGGTTCTATAAATATAAGATTTCGAGTCATATGACAATATGTGTCAACCATGTACTATTTAGGAGTAATAAACATAGAATAATTAATTGTAATCCATATGAACAATTCTTTGTTCATAAGTCATAAGCACAACATATTGGTCTATACCATTCAACATAATAGTATTAAAATGATAGATTGTATATAGTATAATTTAGCAACCCTATATACATAGCATATGAAGTCTAGTTATAATATCTATATATCTGGATTTTAATCATGATTAGTATAGTATGAATTTTACATATTCACCAGAAATATGTTAATATTATACAGTATGTTAATATCTTAATCTCCTATTACTAAGATCCTAACTATAAATAATATTCCATATTTTATCACTACAATACACATTTCATTTTCATATTGTGATATGTGAAAATGGGTTTAGTGTATCTTATGGGAATTTATAGTTTACTTATGGCATAAATAATTATATGCATATTATGAGCCAAAGTCATTTCCCCTAATTTAAAATGTAAATACACAACTATGACTATTAAATAATTATCTCACTATTAACAACGATATTAAAAATGTTTGTGTGGTTTATGCATTACTTCCATATCGTTATCAATGAAATGTGTATTAATGGTCATAATTTATTAATGTTAATAAATTAATATCAGTGTGTAACTATGACATTTATCTTCGAGCATAAGGTGATATATTATGATATGTGAAAATGAGTTTAGTGTATCTTATGGGAATTTATAGTTTACTTATGGCATAAATAATTATATGCATATTATGAGCCAAAGTCATTTAACCTAATTTAAAATGTAAATACACAACTATGACTATTAAATAATTATCCCACTATTAACAACGATATTAAAAATGTTCATGTGGTTTATACATTACTTCCATATCGTTATCAATGAAATGTGTATTAATGGTCATAATTTATTAATGTTAATAAATTAATATCAGTGTGTAACTATGACATTTATCTTCGAGCATAAGATGATATATTATGATATGTGAAAATGGGTTTAGTGTATCTTATGGGAATTTATAGTTTACTTATGGCATAAATAATTATATGCATATTATGATCCAAAGTCATTTAACCTAATTTAAAATGTAAATACAAAACTATGACTATTAAATAATTATCCCACTATTAACAACGATATTAGAAATGTTCATGTGGTTCATACATTACTTCCATATCATTATCAATGAAATGTGTATTAATAGTCATAATTTATTATTATAGGACATGGCTAAAATTCACAGTTTAGTTTAAGTAATCGGTTTGCACATGAATATATAGCTTTAAAAGCTTACACTGTGTAGCCCATTATTAGAATTTAAATAAAAATATTCACTAACATGAGCTAAGGGCTCTTGATGTTATGAACAACTCTAGACTGTGGCTGACATGAATAACTTCAGTTGAGGGTTTTGTGTATAGGTAGTTAACTAACTCTAGGTTTGGGTTGTGAGCTCAAGGCTCTATGTTCTATGAACAAGTTAGGGTTGTGGATGACATGTCTTTTCTAATAATATGTTTATCAAAATGATTTATGTTAAAACATTATCATAAGTTTATTATAAACATTAGAATGAAGCCCATATGTATAATACTATATCACTATTAAATTAATATGGTTTGTTTAAGCATGCATTTGATTAAATTTATTTTTAGTGATATTCATATACAAGTACTAATTTGTACAAAGACATTAAACCAAAATGTTTTCATACCTGGAGTTGCCCGGGCCTTGACTGAGTGTATTTGATTGGCTCATATTTCTTGTTGCAGTTGTTGTATCTAACAAATTAACCATATGTAGTATGTTAGATATGTTTAGGGTCTAGATTATAGTTTCTAGACTAAGGGCTTTTGATGTTAAGCATCATCTATTCATAACGTCATAGAAATAATCTACATGGGCCTATGTTATGAATATTTACTATTAGGTGACCCTTATTATAAGATAGTTTGTGGAGAGTAATTCATATCATAAATTAAGATCCACTACTAATCACTTATTACGTGTATCCTCATTTGAATTATGATCATATGCTAATAATAATTTTCCTTAATAGTAGTCTAGAGCCTTGAGCTCACGACCCAAAGTCGTCCATGTCAACCACAACCCTGTGTTGTTCATAGCATCTAAAGCCTTGAGTCCATGACCCACAGTCGTTCAATTATCCACCCTGAGTAGGACTTGAATAATCAAACGTATGTTATTTATGTTATACACTCATTACTAATATAATAATAATACTAATATACTATCATAATAATTTATAGTTATGATAATATATTAGTATTATTATTATATTAGTAATGAGTGTATAACCTAATATAAGTAATATATTCATTCAGATCCTAATCACATGAGTTCATAATTATAATCTATGTTATTATACGCACTTAATGAAAATCGTATTTTAAAGATTAAATTTGGAAAATTTAGAAACTATTTTGAAAACTATATTTTGAAGATTAGATTTTAAAATTTTAGAAAACTACGATTATAGTGATATGCCCTATACTCGGCCATATGGTTCTTGAAATATACATTGATAATAGACTCATAAACCTAAAAATATATGACTTCTCAAGTCAATAGCTTTTCTCATAGATACTATTAACATTATATCCCATAAACATTATGGTTGAGTATAGGACATATCACTAATTGTAGTTTTCTAAAATTTTAAAATCTAATCTTCAAAATATAGTTTTCAAAATAGTTTCTCAATTTTCCAAATTTAATCTTTAAAATACGATTTTCAGATAGTTTTCTAAATTTTCCAAATTTAATCTTTAAAATATGATTTTCAAATTGTGATGGGAAAACTGGAATGGATCAGTGGGTATAAAATTGAATGGATCTTGATTTCTTGATTTCGTGATTTCTTGATGATCAATCCCTATGGAATAGAAAAATAATAAGATATTAATATGCATGTAATATTGTTAATACTACATATTTAAGATTAAGTATATAGATACTATTATATATTAGTCATATATGAATAATAGATTTGTGGGTTATAATTAACATAAAATAATACAACATGTCTTTGACCATAATATTATATCAACAACACGATAATGGTAAAATATTATGATATATTAGGGTCATGACGACAATGGGGTGAACTGCTCAGATCCTATATTTTACACATTATAGGATGTATAGGGTTATTGTAATTATAAACCCTATGACATTATGATATTGTATAAACTAAGTAATACTATATGTTAATTATTAACCATACTTATAATAACGTAACTTTATACTTGTATTATAAGACATTATAATTTTGAATAATATAAGTAAATGTTTATTGTAGAGTTATTATAAGTATATATTATATTAAAATGTATAATATATATCATGGACATGAGCTTATATTAATATCATAAGGTCAATATGGTATGCTTCAAAAATTATCACTTAATATGATTAATGACCAATTATTGTTTATACATCTTTATAATATGTAGCATTATAAAATTAATAGTTTATAATTATAATTTATAATATTATAGATTTATGCTAATCATAAATATCTTATTAACTATAATTGATATTACTATTAGGATACTAAGCTATCCACATAGACATTTATGTATAATATTCATGTTAATAAACTATTTTAAATTGTTAGACCAAATCATAATATGATATTACAATTTACATTTCAACTAGTAGGATACTACCCTATGAAATCAACAATATAATAGTTCATAATATATTATGTTATGTTAAAATAACTACTTATTAGATCATTTTTATACCTAACATCGATAATTTTGTGTGAATGAAAATATCTTACAATTATTAGGGTTTAGGGTCAACTGATGTAAATGGCTAGGCTTATTTCTCATATACTATTTTAAATTGTTAGACCAAATCATAATATGATATCACAATGATGTAATATACTGATATGCCCTTAGCTAATATATCATAATACTCCATAACCATAATCATCTTAGTGGTTCATATATTAACTATTTATTTTGAATCAAATTGAAATAGGCACACTGAGTTTAGGACTTAGTAGTTCATGTTTTATATTTAAATACTTAATGATGGTCATTAAACTATCGACATCTATCCTATATTTAAATGTGTCTAGACATGTATAATGATTATACACAAACAAATATGTTATTAATTCATCAAACCTAAAAATTATGTATACAACATAAGCTATCATAACGTTATATTAGTGACCACCTCAAATTTTAGCATTTAGAACTAAACAACATTAGAATATTATATTTCTTGCACATGATATATTTGGTCACGTATATATCAATTTAATGCACTACATTTATATCATCCATTATTAATTCTATTTAATAATGTTCATGTCTAAATTATATTATAGTATGGTTATAACTAGTAATGGGCATAGAAATATAATCTTATGATGCTCAAGGTTGTGGATGATATGAGCTACTCCAGGTCCTGAACTCAAGGCTTTAGATGCTATGAATTGTACATTATAAATATATATGACATGAACGCTCATACCCACTTTAAAGCAGATATCTAGCTTAGTACATAGCATCACATACATAAGAACCATTCTATCCTTATTATACCTTGATGAGATGATATCACCTTAAGAATTATATGCACCATTAAATTATATTTTCAACATAAAATAAGGTCAATGAGAATATCAATTGACCTGTTATTACTATATTGTCTAGAGCCATATGTAATAATAGATAAGTTCATACAAATCTTTGTGATGTTTAACAATTTACTGGAAATAAATGACTCTGGGTATGACTATCCGTCCACAAACCTCCTATAATATCTAGCCAACCCCAAGAAAATAGTATTTCATGTCAAATTTAGTATTCAAACATGTCACTAAATTGGTCATTAATTAGCACTAAGCTATCCACATAGATATTGCCTAGAGTAGCTCATGTTATCAACAACACTGAGTTGTTCATAGTATGTAGAGCCCAAGTTGTTTATATCATCCACGATACTAAGCTACTCATAGCATTCACAGACCTAAACTCATGATGTAGAGTCATTCATGTCCTCCACCACCCTAATCTGGTCGTAACATTTAGACCCTTGAACATAGGAAAATATCGAATTATACTTATTAAAATTAAAACGTGTATTATGGCATTCTACTTAATTGGGTACATATGAGCCATTTATTTCAAAATTTATAATATAGATTCATAATGCTACATATTATAAAGATGTTTTAAAGTTACCAACATAATCATTAATAATCTTATTTGTATTCACATACTAAATACCTACTTTGTATATTCACATTTTAACATCAAAAGCATATGGTAGTTAAATACTGACATATCATAACCATAGTTTCCATTAGATATTGATATTTTATAATACATATAAACGAAAATTAGGATAATATCTATATATCCAGATTTTAATCATGATTAGTCATATAATATAAACATTAGGAGATAGTATATTTTTAATATATTATATTGATATTAATTAAAATTTATTATAAAATTAATATGGTAGTACTATTAACTCATCTGTGAATAGGTATGAACTTAACCTATACATAGGAGTTAATGGTGCATAATATGACTCGTACTGCTAATTTTACACACTATATTAGCTCATCAGAATATCTAGTGCATATCATAATATATGCATATTATTGTGTGGATGATTACTTAAAACGACTCTAGGCTATTCACTTATAATTGGATAATCTTTTCATATTAAAATAGTTATAATATGCAAATTAAAATATTCACATATGCACAATGTTATTAAACTATGTAAAAATTTCTAGAGCCTTAAGGCCTCTAGATAGTATGAATAGCTTAGTGCTATTGTTGACTTGAAAGACTCTAGGTCGTGAGCTCAAGGCTCTAGATGCTTTGAATAACTCAAGGTTGTGGTTGATTAACCTACATAATGTATTCTAAAGGTTAAATTCACCATTTATATTTAACGTTACTATTAATATTAGAACTATTGTGCCATTTACTCAGTGATTAATATCATGTTCATGTACATGTTATATTTAATATGTAGGGTAGTTAATATGAATACTAACTTTTTCAGTGAGTTTCTCATTATGAATATTAATTGAAAATGGTTGGTTTAAACTATTTGGTAGTTGGATTAAAATGCTTATGAAATAAAAAAATAGAAGATTTAACTATTTGTGCATAACACCCACTGATTATAACTAAACAATAAAATCATATTATTATTGTTTATCAATTGACCTTAAATCATATTATTATTTTGAATGACTCCTCATATTATTATTTTAAATCTATGCGACACAATATGGTAATTAGAGTTGCAGATTAAAATGATCACTATCATCCCGACTATCTCAAATTGCAAAACCCTTAAAGTGGTGGAGCTACTCATTTTATTATTAATATAAATGACTATTAATGTATATCATAGTTGTAGATATAATTAATGTGTTTGTGGGGATGAACATAGTTACTAATGAGGCTCATATGAAGTATAGCCTAGAATGTCGCCTATTCATGTCCATATTAGTATGATTATCATTTGATTATCGGCTATCACTAGGGCATGATTAATAGTATACATGTATCATTATGATACAAAGGTTGATTTCATAGGGCCACTAATAGTAGTTATGTGTAGGTATTATTGACTTATTATGCTATATGACTAATGCACAATAAAGTTATTAGTACTTTAGTTCATAAATTTGCATATTAACTTATCATAATTATCAATATGCTTATCAATTAGTTAGAATAAATGACTATAATAATGTGATGAGCTATGATCCTAAGCCATAATACACATATTGCGTTCATCTTTATATTAGAATATTTGGCATATACAATTACAATATAAACCTTGAAATAGGCACATATTTTATTAAATTGATTTATGCAATATGTATAATACAAAGTCATTTATACACATTATTAAATGCCATGTTATACATAGGATGCTCATATCATACAAAATTGTCAAAATTTTGTTTAATGTTGATGAACCACATTGGATGTCCCTTGGGATAATTTAGGTTTTTATACTGAATCATAATAAGTATATACATATTACATTCACAAAATGGGCATATATATAAACATGTTATATATGGGCCTAGAGCAACCATGATATTCTCGTTAGGAACCTAGGGTTGTTGATAATTATTTAATACAATTAGTATTAAGGATGGTTCATTGTTAGAATATATCATTACACTACATGAGTAACTATAATTATTATACATGATTAGACATTTACATAATTTAGGGTCGTGTATATGGAGAGCTAGGAACTATTCATGTTTAGGTTGCCTTCACCATCATAGCTTAAGTTGCTAATCATAGAATGTTATTAATCCATGGATTCATGTTGCAAAGGTTTTTCGCTATTTTTTAATATGGTTTTTTAAGTAAAAAAATTTCTAGATGCTAATATTCATATACCTTCAATTAAAGTGGGATGAAACCATGGATTAATAACATTCCGTGATTAGCAACTTAAGCTATGATGGTGAAGAATGCCTTTGAAAAGCACTAGATAATTGTTCCAAACATGAATGAATTTTAAAGTACATGTAACTACATAAGGCGGGATCATGTGAACCTTATTTAGATTGTTGCAGTGCATTGGAAATAAATTATTATTTTCCCCTTATACACAATTTTAGTGCTTATGAGTTACATATGATTATGATATAACTCATCCTTAAATACTAATATACATATTATCAACGACGGTGTCTAATATGAAGGGTCCAAGTAGCTAAACATCTAAGTTATTTATAGCATCAAGAGGTTTGAGCTCACCACCGAAAACCGTTTATGTCATCCACAACCATGAGCTACTCATAGCATCTAAAGACTTGAGTTTATAACCCAGAATAGTTCATATCGGTTTAGTATAATTGAGAATATTACTTTGAATATATTTACCAACGAGAATGCCCTAAATCATTTAACATGGTGCTAGTTTCTTATTCTTACGGTCCTTAAAGACCTTAATACCAAGAATATACTACGCTTCTCCCAGATCCTTCATCTGGAATTGAGTAGAAAACCCGATCTTAACTTATGACAATAGCCCTACACTATTACCAATGAGTAGAATGTCATCAACATACAAGATCATAAAGACCACTATGCTTCCCTACACCTTCCTGTACACACAAGGCCCTTTGCTATGAAAGTATCTAGTTACATCATATAGATGTTAATATCAAGATAATAGTTTAAGAACACTATCTTGACATCCTATTGTAATATCTCATAAATAAGATACACCACAATAGGTAGGAGCACCCTGATGGATTTGAATATGGCTACTGGTGAAAAGGTTTCCTAGATTTGAAACAATGTTTCAAACTATAACCTTTAGCTACAACCTAGCCACATAAATCTTAACTTTCTCCATCTACTTCTTTGTTCATCTTGTAAACCAACTTACACCTATGGGTTTTATCCATAGATATATGCCTAAAAATAGGTATATAATATCACTTTCAGATTACTGATTACATAGCAACCTTAACCTTCTTTGTAGCATTTAGACTATTAGGGGTCATGAGTTAGTGTACACTGAGTCATAATTCACTGCATCTAAAAGCAAACACTCAACATGAGTTGTGCTATGAAAATTGACATGACAATTATATTTTAAAATGATACATAATATCTAAGGCTTTCATTTGGTTTGAACCAATGCACTAGATAATCATTTATTTTTAATTTCATCAAATCCATAAAAAATAAAATATAATTATTATTTGTTGTTACTAAACTCATGACTCCAAACATTGCAACTGGGTTATTAGAATGCCTTAGGCGTCAATTAATATTTATTAGTGACATATTGTGATAACTTATGATTTGTACAATTAGAGGTATTACCATGTTAGTTAAGCCAATAGATAATTGAAATATTTACATTAGCCAATGACTCTGATCATGATTACTTAGATATGGTATAATAATGATAAGTTTTAAAAGCTTAGGGCTATATATTTCAAAATTCGACTCCAAGATATTTTCTTAGAAATTGTTTTGTGATGCTCCCTTTTTTAATTGCATGTTGATGATCTTGTACATTGCTTCAATTTGTCATTTATTTTTGGAGTTATTTGACTTATCTTGGCTCAATTTTGGCTTTGGTACTGTATGTTAGACATAATAAAGATGTTATATAATTTATGCTTGTCCTAACCACTCTAGTATTTTTGGAGGAACCTTATAAATTATGCACATTATCCAAGTACGCTCTCTATCACTTGCTTTTTCAAAATTTTATGAACATGCATGTTGTTGTGAGCCATATCTATTTCTGATTCCATCCTTAGGTGCTTAGATGTATGTTAGATTTTCTTGGATCTAGATGTTATTAATAGCTTATGGTTGTGGATGACATGAGCTACTCTGAGTCGTGAATTCGGAGCTCTAGATGCTATGAACAGCTGTCAGCTTCAGTTGACATGAACAACTCTCAATCATGGGCTAAAGCCTCTTGATGCTATAAACAACTCAGGGTTGTCAATGACATGAAAGACTACGGGTCGTGAGGTCAGGGCACTTGATTCTATGAACAACTCAGAGCTATGGATTACATGATCTACTCTAGGTTTTGAGCTCAATGCTCTAAATGCTACAAATAACTCTAGGCTTTGGTTGACTTGAATGACTCTAGGTCATGAGCTTTGGGCTTTAAATGCTATGAATAGCTTAATCGTGGTTTGTTATCATCAAAAATAAAGAATGTAAGGTGATTATTGTCATCAGTATTTTCTTCAATGGAGAATTTCATTTATGTTGTATAACATGGTAGTTGTTTTATATTATATTATTAAAATAACTAATAGAAAAATAAAAAATAAAAATATTAATCAATAAATGAAATTTAATTCTTTATTATTTTCATATGAAAAAATATTATTAAACAAGTTCTTTAATTTTCATTTTGAAAAATAGTTTTCATTTTTTAATTAAACATATTTTCAAAAAGATAATATAGAGAATAAAAATTATTTTTTAAAATAAAAAAATAAAAAATAGAAAATATTTTAAAACTAAACTCAAACATAATCTATATAATTTTTAACTACTTGTTTTCATTTAAAATGAGTAAATATATCATTCAAACCCTTTTATATGAGAAAAAAAATCAATTTCTCTTATACTATGTATTGAAATAATCCATTTTTAAATACAAAAACATTTTAGTTGGATATTTAAATGTATAATAGACTAAAACAACAATTAAACCCTAGGCAACCCATTAAAGGTTGTAGTGCACTACCTTTTTATTGGAGTGGGTAAAATTATGCTATGTATGAATGCTTTAATTCATATTATAAATTCATAACTGAATAGTTTCCATCATGAGCTTAGAGCTCTAGGCAATATCTTTGGCACATATGAATATGCCATTGAATTTAAATACAACTCTTGCAGATGTATCAGTTACACTGAACCATTTTTTTTTTCTTCTAGGGTTTAAGTTTAGGGTTTAGGGTTCAAAAGTTGAATATATGTGTAACATGCATATAATATGTTACACATATATTATTCTAATGCTTACACATATAGAAATAGTTACATTCTTATTGGACCACATCGACTCAAAGTAAATGATTTCCAAACTATTTTCACCCCTCTATTCTTGATTTTGTCATGTGGGCTGTATGTACATAAATTAATCTTGATTCTTTCATGTGGGCTATCATGTGGGCTGTATGTACATAAACTAATTGTTCATTTGTTTTTTGCCTTGGCGGATTCTTCATCTCTCATGTGGTCTCTCCAGGGAGGGAAATAAACCAACCGTACATGTGTTTCTTTTATTCTATTAATTGTTGAATGACTATCGAGGAAATGGTGCTCCCTGTGCATTTTATTTACATCTATATATGAATATTCAAGGATAGTTAGGATTTTTCCAACAACCATCTTAAGATCAATATAAGATAATTATATAAAAATATATCATAACTCCAACAACCTCTAAATTCAATGTAGGATAATTATAGCAAAAGCAATTACAACCGAAGGCAGGTCAATAGAAAACAAACTACTACTACAATCATAAATTGAAATAACATAAACATAAAACAAACTATTACTGCAATCATATAAAGTAAAAAATTAGGCTATTTCGTCGAGTTCCTTAGAGAGAGTTGTCTCGTGCCCCTAGGTATTCTCTACCTACCCACCTGTGTTGGTTTCGGGTACAGGTACCTTTTTGTTGAAGGTTGTTTGAGATTTTCCTGGGAGTATGGCATGGGTTACTTCAGCACCGTAGCACCTGGTACTCGAACATTGACTCGAGACATTTTCTCTACCTTGTCTTACCCTGAAAAAGTAGGATCACCTTGCATCCTTGAACGTATAACCATCTTTCGGCTAACCTAGCCTCCTCTATCCCTCGAGACCAACAAGGGTAGGAGCATTAAGAAATTAACTTAAACATGGTAGTTCTTTTCATCCCCAAATGTTTAGAATATGTTTGAAATATACCATCAATTTCTGGTTCGTAAATGATATGTTATTATAGGTCATGGTTAATAAATATATATGCATTATAACCATATATATTTATTAACCCTAATAAATATATATAAATTAAAGCACATAGATATATATATATATATATATATATATATATATATATATCTAAACATTGGACCATTCATGTGAGCTTTTATAACACTATTAGGGTTATAAATAGCATAATCATCGAGACCTACAATTATTAGGGTCTAAGCTCGCAGAAATTATTTGATAATTGAATTAATATTTATTAGTGACATATTGTGAAACAGTATTAACTCAATGTCTTATCATTATCATCATTGTCATCTTTGTCATCACTAATAGCTCATGGTTGTGGATGATATGAACGGTTCCTCGTCGTGAGCCCAAGGCTCTAAATGCAATGAATAGATCGAAAATATTGCATATTAACCCTAATCTCCTACTTCATTTTTTGGGTTTGTGTGTGCTTTTGGTTATCATCAGTTTAACAATAAATGCTATGAAGAATATTGTTCTATAATTTCTCATAATATAAAAGAACAATTCATGTTTTCTTATTGTTTAACTTAATTTCATCTACAACCTTGAGCTTAAGGGCCCTATCCTAACATTCTCCCACTATCCCTCAAAGCATCATGCCTATAAAGCATGATGAATACTCATCTAAAACCCATGTTATCACTGTGACCAACAAAGACACTCCCTGTCAATGTCTTGGTGAAGGGATATTAAAATAAACCCTGGTTGTATAAAATTATTTCTAACTGTTGTTTACAAATTTAACAACAGTTCCAACACCATTCCTCACAAAGACATACCAGCTAGTTGATGATCCTCACACAGACCAATTCATATTATGTTGATATATAAAAACAATGTACTTACGAACAACCACAAAAATATGGATTTTATGTTGAAAATATAATTTAATGGTGCATATAATTCAATTATCATATTTCTTTAAACAAGTCATAGATACTCATAATCTAATTAGTGATATATTATATTGTTTTTATGAAATAGTGACATATATTAGTTATATTTTAGTTCTATGAAAGAGTAACAATCTAAATAATAATTTAGCGTAGTGGACGAATACACCACATGAAAAAACCCTAAGCATATACGGCAGGATCATGTGAACCTTATTATAATTCATAACTGCAATAATGTGCACTGAACATAGAATTTTAGTCGTTCATGTCATCTAACAGCAGAAATGCCATGAGTCATATAAAACTAAGTCATCTTCACATATAGAAATGGATATGATTGTTCATAAATGATTTTCACTGTGATAAGAGAAATGCTAAACCGATAATATCCGATATTTAGGTTACTTCATATTATGAGACCCAAGAGTCATAGGGTTTCCATAAACACACAAAAGCTATGAATTTTTATCTTTATTTTTGTTTTTAATTTCCATTCCTATACTATTGTTATAATTCAACTCTCCAGATTCCATCACCTAATAACAACGCCAAATCCAAAATCATATACTCGATGAATTTACAAATGCAGTCTATGCTTATATATATTAAATGGAAATATATATGCAATAATAAAACTCTAATAATTGAAAGCATATGGCAATATCATTTTAAGTGTATGATCATATAGGTTCTGAATGAGTAACCTGTATTAAATAGGCTCGATTGGATATTTCCATCTGTAAATTTAATAGCACTATAAAATGGGTTTGTTTATCATAATGATAGATCTCAAATAAACATACAAGATCAAAATTGATATACACCATTGCAAGTTAGTAAAAACAATATATAAGTTATTATATTGTTTACAAATCATTTTAAATTTAGTTGTAATAATCAACAATATTTATTAGTAACAATTAAAATCATATTATTATTTTGAATGATTCCTCTTTACAAACCCTAATATAAATACTATGTATGCCTAATTTAGATTATAAGAATTAGGTGAACTAATTCTATCCTTTTGTTCTTAGAAATTAGCATCTAGAGTCCTAAGCTCATGACCAAGATTCGTTCATGTCATGCTCAATCCTAAGCTATTCTTAGCATAGGTGAGTGCACTATATACATAACCTACAGGACTAATGCTATGAATTGTACACGTTGAGAAATTATAGACTTAATGATTAGCCCATCTGTGATATTTAGGTTTAGGGTTTAAGGTTTATGGTTTAGTGTTTTGGGCTTAAGGTTTAGGGTTTAGGGTTTTAAGGTTTAGGGTTTTTTGTTTTCTTCTTTTAGGGTTTAGGGTTTAGGGTTTTAGGGTCTTGGTTTTTAATGTTGAGCATTTCAGGTTTTAGGGTTTAAGGTTTCGAGTTTAGGGTTTCCTATTGTGGTTTCATGAGACAATATATATATATATCCAGGGCTCTAAATGTTAGGTACTTTTATGAGTTATACTATGTAACAATGTCCTAAAAGCTCATGATTAAAAAAAACCAATGCACTAGATATTCTGAAAGCGATGCTATATATTAGGGATGAAATCTTAGATGCTATAAACATTCTGAAACTTGATTCAAAATAATTATTAATCACCACACAAGTCATATACAATTTACTGATTAATGTTTTTACTACAATCAACTTAGTTTCGAGGAGGAAATAATGTTTATTAGGGATGAAACCATATGCCCAAAGTGCTTCTCCTACTCGTTCACTCTTTGAGTTATCAACAATTTTCTTCAATAAGTTGCAAAGGGTTTTTTTTAATGCTTCTACTCAACTTATAGTGCTTTATATAGGGCCTAGAGCAACCATGCTATTTCCTAATATTATTGTTATTGAAAAACTATTCATATTAAAGTCCTACAACAAGCTTTTTTTGCATCAAACTACATAGTTACATTATTAATTGTATAAAATTAATTCATCTATCATTATGTAACTAATAAATTTTGGACAGTGATCCTAAGCCATTCATATCATCTACAACTCTGAGTTGCTCATAGCATCTATGAAAGAAGCAATTTTTTTAATTTTGAAAACCCTTAATGTTAATAAATAAGGTTAATAAATATGTTATAAACAAATATAAAAATTGTGTGATATAGTTTATAAATACCTATGTTCAGAGAAACAATATAAAACTCATATGATAATATATGCCCTCATCATGTGAGATAACTAATTATCCATAATGTAGGGCTATTGTCTAATATCATCCATGTGACATAGGATACTAGAGCTCATAAATATACGTAGAATATATTTATGACCCTAGTACATAGCATCTACTTCTTGAGTTGAATTGTTATCCTTATGATATGGATGATATTATCAAATTTATGAATGACGTGACCGATCATCATGATGAGCTTATAATTTATTTTTATTTTTACAAACTATCTTGCATAATATAACATAGCCCAAAATTGTTCATGTCATCCACAACCTGAGTTATTCATATCATCTATATCCTTGAGCTCACAACCTAGAATCGTGCATATCATCCACCACCGTGACTTGTACAAGGTATCTAGAGACCTGAGCTCATGACATGGAGAAGGTCATGCCCTCGACAACCCTAAGTTATTCCTAGCTTCTATAACCTCGAGCTCACGACCCGGAGATGTTCATGTGAACCATAACCCTAAATTATTCATAGTATTTAGACCCCTGTGCTCATGACCTGAAGTCGTTCATATCATCCTCAACCCTTGTGGCACCAGCCTATTTAGCCCATCAACAAATAAATAGTTGCCGATTTTAGGTTGAAATTATAATGATACTATGTCGTTTATGTGGTTCATTTAGAACTACACCTGGTTTATCTGAATAATGCCAAATAAATTATAAGCCGACATTAGTATAAGCTACTAGGGTTTAGAGCCTTGATATACATGAATATAGAAACCTACTATTGGTGAATGAGTTAATATGGACAAATCAGGACTAAATTGATTTGATTAGTTAAACCATGACCCTAATAATTGAAAGCATATGGCAATATTATTTTAGTTCTAATAAGTTTCAATTAGGATATTGTATACGAAAATTATTAGGACTAATAAATATATAACCTACATAATGTATAATTCTTAAATTATATAGTTGTTACTTATGGTAACATTGAACTAGACAAAAGTTGATAACATTAATTTTTATATTTATATTAGTCATACCCAGAGTCATTTATTTCCAGTAAATTGTTAAACATCATAAAGATTTGTATGAACTTATCTATTATTACACATGGCTCTAGACAATATAGTAATAACAGGTCAATTGATATTCTCATTGACCTTATTTTATGTTGAAAATATAATTTAATGGTGCATATAATTCTCAAGGTGATATCATCTCATCAAGGTTGCCTATAATAAGGATAGAATGGTTCTTATGTATGTGATGCTATGTACTAGGCTAGATATCTGCTTTAAAGTGGGTATGAGCATTCATGTCATATATATTTATAATGTACAGTTCATAGCATCTAAAGCCTTGAGTTCAGGACCTGGAGTAGCTCATATCATTGACAACCTTGAGCATCATAAGATTATATTTCTATGCCCATTACTAGTTATAACCATACTATAATATAATTTAGACATGAACATTATTAAATAGAATTAATAATGGATGATATAAACATAGTGCATTAAATTGATATATACATGACCAAATATATCATGTGTAAGAAATATAATATTCTAATGTCGTTTAGTTCTAAATGCTAAAATTTGAGAGTCACAAATATAACGTTATGATAGCTTATGTTGTATACATAATTTTTAGGGCTAATGAATTAATAACATATTTGTTTTAGTGTATAATCATTATACATGTCTAGACACATTTACATATAGGATAGATGTCGATAGTTTAATGACCGTCATTAAGTATTTAAATATAAAACATGAACTACTAAGTCCTAAACTTAGTGTGCTTATTTCAATTTGATTCAAAATAAATAGTTAATATATGAACCATTAAGATGGTTATGGTTATGGAGTATTATGATATATTAGCTAAGGGCATATCAGTATATTACATCATTGTGATATCATATAATGATTTGGTCTAACAATTTAAAATAGTATATGAGAAATAGGCCTGGCCATTTACATCAATTGACCCTAAACCCTAATAATTGTAAGATATTTTCATTCACACAAAATTATCAATGTTAGGTATAAAAATAATCTAATAAGTAGCTATTTTAACATAACATAATATATTATGAACTATTATATTGGCGATTTATACTATAAGCATATATAAACTAACCTCATCGCCATAACAATTAAATGTACATATAATCATATATATTATAATTAATAGTCGGATGTTATATAGGTTATCATTATGTTACATCCATGATTCTTGCTTTTCTTTTACTTGTTTTAGGTCGCTAATAAAATGACCATAAATAAGCCTATGGTTATCATGATAAATATGACTACAAGAAAAGAGTTTAGAACATCGGGGATTACTCTTATTATGGCTCAATTTGTTATATATATCCGATTTATGACATATTTATGTTATATATTAATTTGTCTTGTCTACAGGTCATTTTATAGTGATGACATAGGCTCTTTGATGTCATCCACAACCCTAAGTTATTCACAACATCTAAAGGCCTAAGGTCACCTCGAGTAGTTCATATCATCCATAACCTTGAGTTGCTCATTGCATCTAAAGCCTTAAGCTCACGAGGACTCTATGCCATAATCGAGAACTACTCAATGCTAATTTTATATGCTACACTCGAAGTATATTCATAATTATACAATGCCATGAATTGCTCTAGAAGAAATTTTATTATTAATATCATTATGATGAATATGATTTATTATTTGTATGAATATAGAATTTAGCATCATGTATATCATATGCACATGATTTATATTAATAGGCCTAGCCATTTATGCCTATCAATGAAAATATCTTACAATTATTAGGGTTTAGGGTCAATTGATGTAAATGGCTAGGCCTATTTCTCATATACTATTTTAAATTGTCACTTCTAGAGCCAATGAAATATATTAGTTTGAAACAATGTATAACAACCACAATCTTTAGTATATACCTACAACTAATAAGAGGAAATAGCATCTAAATCCATCTTTAGACTAAGCATTATTTTTGCATCAAACATAATTATTAACAATTTTACAAAAACATTTAGCAATGGTTTATGGGTTGTGGATAACATGATGTGAACAATCATTATGATCAAATTTGTAATAATAATATCCATTACAAAAGGATATGAATATTAGCATCTAGGGTTTATTAGATGCATAATTGATTTATATTCTAATACCTACTTTGGCTCATAATATGCATTCCAAAAAAAGTTAAACTACTATTATTATAGTTAAGCGTTTAGGGATTATACGGTCCCTAAACCCCAGTAGCTCATAGAAATATTAATTTAGACTATGAACAACTCTGCTCAACTTTTGATAATTGTAAAAACATTGACCAAACCATTAAAAAAAATTATTATATCTTTTTTGGGATTGAGTTAGATTATATATTAAGGATGGTTCATTGTTAGAATATATCATTACACTACATGTGGTGACCTCCTATTTTATGGTTACACTCCTATTAACCATAATTTTGCGTAACCTAATAACAATTTATTAGCTAAGGGCATATACTACGTTCATCTTTATATGAATAGGTGACATACTAGGTTTTTTTATCATTTGGTATCATTGTTAAAATTATGGATATTATGTACCATATTAGTATGATTATCATCCTAGTGTTTAGGGACACTCATTATATCATTATAATATGTTATTCGATAATATCATGTTTATTATTCATTTGTGTATCATATTACTATGCTAATCATAATACATGTTATAGCTAAGGGCATATCAGAATATTAATGGTAGTATTAAATAAATGACTACAATTAAATCATGTCTAATGTAAGATATTAATGATACATTAAAATTTTATAAACTATTAATGTATATCATAGTTTTTAGGCCTAGGACAATTCATTTATGAATTTTTAATTATATTCATAAAATGTTTACCTTTACATATTAATATACCCCTTGTGTTGATGACATAAATGTTTATTATTCATAAAACAAACATTATGTATGATATTAGCTAATTTATAGCATTTAAATGTGAATTTACTTAGAATATTTACAAGCATTTTGATATACACAAGTTGATAATTACTACAATTCCAAATACTATTTTGGCTTTTAATACATATAAGATGAAGAACTCAATGCTTAAAAATAGGTATATCAATTATGTATGATTTAAAATGTCCTAATGTGACCAGAAGTTCTAAAACATAAAAATATAATTCTCAATAGAATTATATATTAAACATATATGATTTATGTTGTTCATTGTCATAAATATATAGTGCATTGGTTCATGCCCTAATACTTTAAGCACTAAAATTGTATATAAACATGAAGTAACAATCAGTAAGACAATTCATGAATAGGGTTAGGCCAATATATGGTGATGCTATGAAAAATACTATGAATAGAATTATGGTATCTAAATTCTATGAAAAATGAGAAAATTATACAACTTGAGCCTTGAGCTAATATCTACGTTATAGAAAAATATTAGCTCAAGGCAAATCTACGCCAACTAAAATGTGAACCTTATTTAGATGAATAAGTAAAATGAGTATAAACTATTTTTACTTAATGAATAACAAAAAAAAAAGTACTTTTAGGTCTAGTTGAGGTATTCCTATGCCTTAATGACCTATTTTAGATAGGGATTACTATTAATATAACATCCGAAGTCACCAACCAAATATTAAAATTTATGATTATTCATGACTGAAATTTATGGAATTGAGTAGAGTGTTGAAAAGTTACAATAAACCCTAAACTGCTATGATATCACCGTTATGAACCCTAAACCCTAAACTGCTGATACACATAAAATGTTATAATTCCATAAAAATATAGTTGAATTACTCACCACTTCTTCACAGTAAAATCACAACCTATAATATTTAACCTTGATAGTATTAATATAGTGACGAATAAAATCATCAATAAAGTATTTAACATCAACTGAGCTCAAAATTTTAAACTAACTCAATGCTTAGGGCTATGGAGTTAGGGTTTATCAAGCAATGAAATTTAAACGCCCAACTAACTCAAACTATTCTATTCATAGTCTTTAGTTTGAGTTAGTCTAAATAATACTCCAATCATTTTTATGAGTATATATAATTCTCAATAGAAATCAGGCAAACAATAAAAATTCACAAATTTTTTTTTAGAATGTGTCTTTCCATATTTGAATTTTTAAAATAAATTATGTATTTACTTTAGCATAATGATAGATCTCATGTTCGATTCACTTATGGTTTTAATTACCTTAAGAATGCATCATGAGATTAGCATTGATGCAAAAGTAATAATAATTAGAATAGTTATCATAAACTTTATTTTGACAAGTACATATTGGTCATGAGCCTAAGAAAATCTTATGATAATGTTCATAATGAATATGATCTCTAAAGCCATTCACGCCCTAATAATACTTTGATCATTTACATAAACCATAAGTTGTAATAAAGGTATGCATCACATTATTACAGTGCATTTGGTTAATATATGTTCAACATCTATTAATATTATAATCACTATTATGAATCATATAGGGCTCATCATAATAGTATTCTAGATTCATAATAGAATTTAATAAAGTACAAATATAAAGTACTCACCATATATAATTACATGTATAATGATCATAATTGATATTAACTAATTTTAACAACATTAATAGCATTTCTATAATAATATTGTCAAAGGATAGCTTTGTTGTCCACACTTCTTTCCTTATTTTAGCCCATAATTGTTTCCTTATTTCTCCATTTATTATTCTATACAGTTAGCATACATTATTTGACAGATTATAGTTTACATGAATAGGGCTAGAATCATGTGGGAATTTATTTGCTTTTATTTGCTTTCCATGTATAGCATCCTTGTAAAGTCTATATATAATATACAAAACTCAAGGCCAAGGTATTCGACCATTCACACAATATTTTGACATGGTATTAGAGCAAGGTTGCTAATTTTTCTTCCCTCAAATTCTTTTATGTCTTCTCGATTTCGGAGGTGCCTCTCGTGTCTTTCGATCAAGTCTGTGTTGATCCGTGCTACACCCAACCACAACCATTTTTCTCTGTATTTTTGTGGCTGTCGTGGGTTAGTTTTCTTCTGGGATTTTTTTTGGTCCATTCTTTTGTCTCGGGTTCTATTTATTTTTTATGGATTCCGCACCTATGTGTGTTAAGTTTCCACTATATTTACCTGTTCCAGATTTTTCTCCACTTTCTTCTATTAAGTCTTTTGCTTGTAATAATGTTTCAGATCTTAGTATGGTGTGGCATTGTCGTTTAGGCCATCCCAATACTCAGATCTTATCTCATGTATTGAACTCTGATTTACCTGGTAATAAGGATCATTCTTCTTTATCTCTTGAGTGTGATTCTTGCAAACTTAGTAAAAGTAAAACTCTTCTCTTCCCTTTGCATGCAAGTAGAGCATCTCACTGCTTTGATATTATCCATAGTGATGTTTGGGGACCTTCCCCGGTTAGTTCACATGAGAAATTTAAATATTATGTGACTTTCATTGATGATCATAGCAGATTTACTTGGGTCTACTTTCTTCACTCTAAATCTGAGGTCTTTCGTCCTTTCACTGAGTTTTTAGCATATGTTGACAATTAATTTTCTACTTCTATTAAGACATTACGCACTGATTTTGGTGGTGAGTATTTGTCTACTGAGTTTCAAGCATTCTTGGCTTCTAAGGCTATTATTCATCAACGTTCATGTCCCTCTACTCCTCAACAAAATGGAGTTGTCGAACACAAAAAATCGTCATCTCCTAGATTTGGTACGTTCTCTCTTGTTAGAATCTTCTGTTCCATCTATGTTTTGGGTAAAGGCTCTGAAAACTGCTACTCACTTGATTAATCATTTACCTTCTCAAGTCCTACATATGGAGTTTCCCTATTTCTGCTTATTTGCTAAGCAACCTAGTTATGATCATCTTCGTATTTTGGGTTGTGTATGCTTTGTTCATTTACCTCCTCATGAGCGACATGAATTATCTGCTCAATCTGTTCGATGTGCTTTCTTAGGATATAAAATGTGTCAAAAGGGATTTGTTTGCTATGATCCTACATTACATCGTACACGTATTTCTAGGAATGTTATTTTCTTTTAAAATCAACATTTCTTTCTTGTATCCTCTTCTACTGTGTCATCCTCTTCTACTGTGGTCCTCCTCTCATTTGAGCAGCAGTTCTCAAATCTTCATCCAGTCAATTCTCGCTTTCAACCAAGTATTGTGTATACAAGACGCTCCCGTCCACAGTCTTTTTCGGTGGCTCACCTGATATTTGATCCTACCACACTCCAGATTCAGTTAGTTGCAGCACTTCCAGCACCTTTAGTACGTCGCTCTCCTCAAGTGTCTGTACCTTCGAATAGGTATGGATTTCCCTCTTCCAGTTCTAGCAATTCTATTTCAGCCCTTACTGCTGCATTGTCCAATTTTGATATTCCCACATGCTACTCACATACTGCCAAGCATGATTGTTGGCGACAAGCTATGCAAGAAGAAATTGCCGCTCTAGAGGCCAATCACACTTGGGACATTGAGCCCTATCCTCCCACTATTGTTCCTCTAGGTTGCAAATGGGTTTACTCAGTCAAGGTCCGATCTGATGGAAGTTTGGATCGTTACAAAGCTCGGCTTGTTTCACTTGGGAATAATCAAGAATATGGTGTCAATTATGAAGAGACCTTTGCTCATGTGGCTAAAATGACTATTGTTCATACGATTCTAGCTCTTTCTGCTTCCAGTGATTGGCCACTACATCAGGTGGATGTAAAAAAATGTTTTTCTTCATGGGGATCTTAAAGAGTGTATTTATATGAAGCCACCCCCGGGATTTTTTCCCTCTCTGACTTCACATGTGTGTAAGCTTCGTCGCTCTCTTTATGGCCTCAAACAGGCTCCGAGGGCCTGGTTTGATCAATTTCGCACCACTTTATTACAATTTTCATTCAGGCAAAGCAAGTATGACACTTCCTTGTTTCTTCGAAAATCAGACATGGGTATTGTTGTTCTTTTGGTTTATGTTGATGATATTGTGATCACTGGTTCCAATTCTGCTTTGCTTGGTCAACTCAAAACTCATCTCTCCGAGTCCTTTCATGTGAAAGATCTTGGGTCTCTCCTATATTTTCTTGGTCTTGAGGTGCATCATAGTCCCTCTGGTATTTCCCTTAATCAACATAAGTATGTGAGTGACTTGGTGGCTACAGCTGGTCTACAAAGGGCTACTTCTATTGATACTCCCATGGAATTAAGTGTCAAGCTTCGCAAAGAAGAGGGCGACTTACTTGCTGATCCTAGTTTATACAAGAAGTTGGTGGGTAGCCTTGTTTATCTCACCATGACTAGACCGGACATTTCTTTTGATGTACAGCAAGTCAGCCAGTTCCTTCAAACTCCTCGTCATCTTCATTTGGCTGCTGTCTATAGGATCATATGCTATGTTCAAGGCACTTCTACTCATGGCTTGTCCTTCCCTATAGGCAATTCTACTCACCTTGCTGCTTATAATGATGCTGATTGGGCTGGTTGTGTGGATACCCATCACTCCATCACTGGTTGGTGTGTGTTCTTAGGTGATGCATTGATCTCTTGGAAAAGTAAGAAGCAAGACAGAGTCTCTAAGTCATCTATGGAATTTGAGTACCGAGCAATGTCTTTCGCTTGGTCTAAAATCATTTGGCTTCGAGGTTTGCTTGTGGAGTTAGATTTTTCTTAAACCGATCCTACACCTCTACATGCCGATAATACAAGTGCTATTCAAATCATGGTCAATCCTGTCTATCATGAGTGCACAAAGCATATTGAAGTGGACTGTCACTCTATCTATGAAGCCTTTAAAGTTCGTGTTATCACTCTTCTACATATTTCCACTGACTTACAAATTGTTGATATCTTCACCAAGGCTCTCCCTCGTCATCGACATTGCTTGCTAAGTAGCAAATTGATGCTTGTTGATCAACCTGCATCAATTTGAGGGGGCCTGTCAAAGGACAGCTTTGTTGTCCACACTTCTTTCCTTATTTTAGCTCACAATTGTTTCCTTATTTCTCCATTTATAATTCTGTACAGTTAGCATACATTATTTGACATATTATAGTTTACATGAATAGGGCTAGAATCATGTGGGAATTTATTTGCTTTTATTTGCTTTCCATGTATAGCATCCTTGTAAAGTCTATATATAATATACAAAACTCAAGGCCAAGGTATTCGACCATTCACACAATATTTTGACAAATATAAACTCTTATTGTTATTCATATAAAGATGAACGTTATGTAAAATTAAATATCATAATGGGATGATTAATAAAACATATCATCCTATTATGATATTAGGGCATATACATATAATATTACGCATTAGAGTTATTAATTGATTAATATGATTCAAAATATTATTTTAAAATATGACTCTAAATGCAACTCTTTTGGAAAAATGGTCTTAGGAATTGTGCCTCAAAAGATAATATGCAATCATAATAAACTAACCTTCAAATTAAACCATAATATGATTTGGCCCATCAGATAATATAAGTCTATTGACTTTGATATAATATATGGGCCACAATAGGGTTTCATAATAAGGTTAATATTATGGATGATACGGGTCTTGAGCTCAAGAAGTTCCTCTAGCATTTAGAGTCTTTAAGTTTATGATGTATAGTTTCTTTGAATAAACATATGATAAGAGTCATATCATATTATGAACAATCACAAAATAATTATAACTTGTTCATTAGTTTTATTAAGACCCCATATAAAGTCAATATAATTTCAATAATGATGTGGTATTAATACATGTATGTCCTAAAAATGTATCATTTCTATTCACACACTACAACCATCTAATGACATGTAAATACTAATTGTAGCTCATTTCAAAATAGTATGAATGGTTGTTTAACTTAATTTATATGTAAAATATTAATATATGTGAACTACAAACCCTAATATTAATAATTTGACCAATATATTAATCTAGATCATACTGCTTCATGTTCTTTAAAGGTTATTTTTTACAAGAAGTTGGATAATATTTAAGAATGGGTTGTGAGCTTATATATTGTAACTGACTACACATTCTAATTATTAGGGATTTAGGATTATAGATTGTTCTATTGATGAAAGCACTCCTCAGTGTTATATAACTAATGCCCCCGTTGCTTTCATGGATTTAATTAACAGAATATTTTGTGCTTACTTGGATTAGTTTGTGATTGTCCGAATCTTGAGCTCAAGGCTCTAGATGCTATCAACATCTCAGACATGTGGATGATATGAGTTACTCTGTGTTTTGAGCTCATGACTCTAAAATCTATGAATACCTTAAGGTTGTGGACAATATGAACCAAAAGCTTTGAATTAAAAAGAATCATTAGGAAATTATTGTCATAAATGAAATAATTTATATTAAAAACTTAATGCCCTAAATAGATCCTATGAAGAGCTCAAGGCTATGGGAGACCCTTATTAAAACCCTAATTGGATTAATACTAGTAGTGCATTATGAACCTTTAAATAATAATGTGCATTGAAAATGATGTACTTCATATATTAGTAACTTAAAATAAATTGAGACAATGATCATATTGATCGTTCATATCATCCACAACTTACATAAAATTTGTTATAATTATTAGGGTTAAAAATCTATACTAGAATATATATATATATATATATATATATATATATATATTCTACTTGCATAGTATAGTATGAATGGTGTTTACAAATCGAGACACAGTAATTAAGAATACTTATGTTCAGTATTATGGTATATAACTAATGCAAATCTCGTCACATCGTTTTTCACATGTATCAATATGATCACTTATATGTACTTTATTAAATCCATTAATAAATCATTATATGAGTATAAGCTTATTATCAATAATAGTTTTATTATTAACCTCTGCTAATCGCCAAAGTGGGTTGACCAACCTTATTACAATAAATGAATATTTTCTTTAAAAGTAGAATGGCATTATTATTGTTATTGTTGAACAATAATAATAAAAATTTTCTCCACATATTGTCTCTTGATAAAGTTTGGAAATCATCATGACCAATATCTACAAGTCACAAAAATAAGATGTGTTATTCTTCACACCCATGTTATTATAAATAAGGATATTATTATTTAGGTCGTGGATAAGACACGCAACATCCGAGACCCCTTAGACGAATTAGGGATGAAATCTAAGCTAATATCTACTATAAATTCATAATATATTGTATATTACAAATAAGGGTATACATTAGGTAATATGCTACATATTTAATATATTGACTCGTTTGGTAATTAATGACCAGTTATTGTTTATACATATATTCATATGCTAAGTTGACCGCATATGGTCATATCATTATACTAATATAATTAATATGATTATGTCAGGAAATAATAAATTTATGTTCATATCATAAATTATTATTTCATGTAGTTAATATATAGGAGAATTATGATATCTAAGTCAATTCATAAAATATATTAGTATGCTTATTAGATCATTAGGTTTAGTGTTTTTTGGCTTAAGGTTTAGGGTTTAGGGTTTTAAGGTTTAAGGTTTTTTGTTTTCTTGTTTTAGGGTTTAGGGTTTAGGGTTTAGGTTTTAGGGTTTTAGGGTCTTGGTTTTTAACTTTGAGCATTTTGGGTTTTAGGGTTTCGAATTTAGGGTTTATTGTTTTAGGGTTTAGGATTTAGCCTCAAAGTAAATGACTGTACATTATTGTGTATATAAACCAAGCAAGAAACTATTGGTTATTCAATAACCTTATAAAACATATATCATTATTAGGGTATTGCTTGGGTTGGCTATAACAACACTTATGGCATTGAACATAGAAAAATTATTTAAGATTTTCTCATAAATTTTAACTACTTGGAGAATTAATACTTATTAATCTGTAACGGTAAAGTATTATACCTATTGACATAAATTGTGTCACGGTCAGGGTTATTAAGTGCATGGTTGGTGACTATGATAAGTTTTTATCTATGCTTTAAGCACTATGCATAATACTGGTATGGAAGAACCCTTAAATGCTATGAATCGTTCAGAAAATGAGTTGTTCATAGCATTTAGAGTCTTAGTGGATTTTAGATTCTAAACAGGGATAAAATTCACATTTCAACTATACACTTGGGGTCATGAGCTTTGGACTTTAATGTTGGGTTTTTTGTTTTTCCAAAGCTCATAGAGAGTTTTCTTAAGTATGGGTCTTAATAAAACTTTATTTAAAACATAACAAGAGGTGTTAACCGCTTCAGCCTAAAATATTTTGGTAGGTTGTTTTCATTTAACATGGTTCTTGCCATCTCTTGAATGGTTCTATTTTTCCAATTATGACAATAAACAATCTCTTGAATGCTATATGACTCCAGGTCATGAGTTTAATGGTTGACCTCAAGCATGCAATCCTTATTTTAAATCCAACTCTTACAGATGATTATATAATTTAGCACTGAAATGTCATTAACGACTTAGAATTTTGATCACAACCTTTATATGCTAATGTTTAGAATATGCACTCTTCTTTTTATTTTAAGAAGAGTGCATATTCTAAACATTTTAACATATTTCAAATGTCGTTGATGGATTAGACTATGTACAAGCATATCAAAGTAACCAATTTAATGTAACTAATAATGAATGAAGGAAAAGAATGAGAGCTAAAACTAAGTAAAAAGGTACAATGATCACATCCACACCAAGCATACAAGCTCCTCACGTTGAGTCCTTAAGGCTTCTTGAAGTGTCTCTAAAGTCTTGACATCGACATCAGTAAGCATAGGGGTTTGGGTGATAATGACGTGTTCTTTCCTCAAGCGAGAAACATCATTCTGTTTATTAGCTATAATCTTATCGATCTCTAAGATTGAGTTATGAAAACGCTCCTCTTATATACCTAGTTGCTCCAATTCCTTCTTAAGTGCTTCCTGTTTAGCATCGAGAGTAGCTAGGTTAACCTTTAATGATTGACGATGGTTTGTCTATACACCCTCAAAGTTTGAAGTATCCACAATTTGAGATGCAACAATAGCTAAACGTTTGCTTTGTACTTCTAGAGGTATCTTCATAGAATAGGTGTGTTGCACTGCATCGAAGTGATCCACACTTTCCATGTACTTCTCAATTTGAAACTTCAATGGTGAAGGGTCCACTCATTGGAAGTTTTGATAATCATCTCCTTAATGCCTTCTCTTAAACCTTATATTGGCTCAATTTTGGCCTTAATGGATTTATTACAAAGCTAGTGATATGTTCTGAGGGCATTAAGGTTGTTATATATTTAAGTTATTAATATGTAAAAAATAACTTAACCTGGTAACTTGAGGAGATGTATTTATAATTGTTATTATCCTTATACTCGATGAAATCAAATTTATTATTTTCTAAGAATAAGCCTAGGGTCATGAGCTAAGGGCTCTTGATGTTATGAACAACTCTAGGCTATGGCTGACATGAATAACTTCAGTTGAGGGTTTTGTGTATAGGTAGTTAACTAACTCTAAGTTTGGGTTGTGAGCTTAGGGCTCTATGTTCTATGAACAGGTTAGGGTTGTGGATGACATGAATGACTCTCGGTCATGAGCTCTAGGCCCTAGATGTAGTGAACAACTCTAGGTTGTGGTTGACATGAAAAACTTTGAGTCGTGAGCTCATGGCTCTAACAACGGGTGATTGTCAAGGATTTAACAATTGTTCTATTAAATGATTTCAATTTCTAAATGCTATAATTTAAATGTGAACTAATGGTATAAAGTCATTGTAACTTCACTCCAACCACCATTTGTCACTTTAGTTTGTTCACAATTTATGGAAATGGAAAGTGGTGGTTTGTATTAGGGAGAACCACATATAATACTGATATATGACTAATATGATAGAACTCTAAAGCCTAAACCCCTAGAACCCTAAACCCTCAACCTTAAACCCTAAACCTTAAAGCCTAAAAACTTGAACCCTAAATAGGAATGACAATGGGGCGGGTTTGGGATGGGTCATTGCCATCTCATTCTCGCACCCGATTATACATTTATTTCCCATCCCCGGCATAAACCCGTGTTGAGGCAGGTTGATTGGTTCCCATCCCTATTAACAAAAGAATTAATAACCTCATCCCCGCCCCGTCCCGAATGTCCATTAGCCCTAACCCTAACCGGCAAATCTCATACCCAAAATACACTTTCCTTTCACTGATTATGATAATATACCAAATATGAAAAAATAATATCAAAATTGAAATTAACACCACAACAATCAATAATTTTAAGCCGATAGTTAGCTTAAATGATTCAAAATTAATGCAAAAAAAAAAAAACCATCTAAACCATTTTCAAGAGAACAAAATGAAAACTGAACCAAACAAGAAAATGGGTCGATATCAACCATGGATGTGATTACCTCTTCAAGCCAATCTTTGAACCAAGACTTCATCAAATCCATTACTTCAAAGGCTTTCGCATTCCTTTTGTGTGTGTGCTCTAGGACAAAGACTTCAAGATGCTCTAGATGATTGTGTTGCACATATTTAGGGCAAGGAGATCGAAGTCTATGACTAGTTTCATGTCGTAAAAGAGGGGTTTTGGGCTCGAGGCTAAACCAAGAACAAGATGGAATTGATTTCAGATTATTTTAGTTGGTGTGAGGGAGAAAGAAAAAGTAGTATTGATCCTGGAGATAGGGTTTCAAGCAATGCATCAAAGGAAGAAGAAGAAGTGGATATCTGGAAGAAGAAGAAGAAGCACTGTCGAATTAAGGTTGGGAAGAATGAAAGACCACTGTATCAGAGGAAAAAGAATAAGGAGGAGTAGTCGCGTCGAATTAGGGCAAGAATTAGGGCAAATGGGGAAGAATGAAGTATATATATATATATATATGGGGAGTTTTTTTTTACATTTTAGTTGTTGAAGGGTAATTTTGTAAATGTATATTCAGGGCGGGGCGGGCGAGTTGGAACAAAATCCATACCCATCCCAAGCCCAATTCAGGTTTTTAAAATATTCCCATACCCGACCTATACTAGTTTATTATATTTTATACCCGTCCCAATAGGGGCGGGGTGGGGCGGGTTACCCGATTAGCCCAGAAAATTGTCATCCCTAACCCTAAACCCTAAACCCTAAAACCCAAAACCCTAAACCCTAAACCTTAATCACTAAACCATAAACCCTAAAATAATAAACCCTAAATACTAAACCCTAAACCCTAAAACCTAAATACTAAAACATGAAACCCTAAACACTAAAACCCTCAAACCTTAAGCCCTAAACCCTTAAAACAAAAGCCCTAAAACCTTAAATCATAAAACCTAAGGCATAAAATCCTAAACCCTCAAACTTTAAAGCCTAAACCCTAAAAAACCTAAACCCTAAACCCTAAAACCCTACACTCTAAACCCTAAAACCGTAAATCCTAAACCCTAAACATAAAAACCCTAAACTTAAAAACTCTAAACCCTGAAACCATAAACCCTAAAAGCCTAAACCATAAACCCTTAACCCATAATCCCTAAACCCTAAACCTTAAACCTTAAAACTCTAAACCCTAAACCCTAAACCCTAAAACCCTAAACCCTAAACCCTGAAACTATAAACCATAAACCGTCAACCCTAAACCCTAGAATCGTAAACTCCAAAGCCTAAAACCCTAAGCCATAAACCCTAAACCCTAAAACACTAAACCATAAACTATAAACCTTAAACCTTGAAACCCTAAAACCCTATACCATAAACCCTAAAACCTTAAACCCTAAAACACTAAAACCTAAGTCTTAAACCCTAAACCCTAAAGCCCTAAAACCTAAACCCTAAAACCTAAACCTTAAAACCTTAAAACCCTAAACCCTAAAAGCCTAATCCTTAAAACCACAACCCTAAAACCCTAAACCCTAAACCCTAAAATTCGAAACGCTAAACCTTTAAAACCAAAACCCTAAAATCCTAAACCATAAAACCTAAGACCCAAAACCCTAAACCCTAAACCTTAAACCCAAAAAACTTATACCCTAAACCCAAAAACCATAAACCCATAACCCTAAACCTTGAAACATCATAAACTAAACCCTAAACCCTAAACCCTAAACCCTAAAACCATAATCCTTAAACCCTAAAACCTAAACCATAAACCCTAAACCCTAAACCTTAAACCCTAAAACCATAAACCTTAAACCCTAAACCCTAAACTCTAAACCCTAACCCCCAAAACCCTAAATCCTAAACCATAAACCCTAAATTCTAAAACTGTAAACCCTAAACCCTTAACCCTAAAACACTAAACCCTAAACCTTAAAACCCTAAGACCGTCAACCCTAAAAGCTAAACCCGAATAAAGTCAAATAACAGTACAACAACATGACTGATCGTATAGGATTAAATTATTAATTGAAATGAATGATGTGAACGATTGCTTAGATATTTTTATTTGGCTCATTTGTGGATCATAGTATAGTTATATTAGTTTACATCACATTGCATCGAGTTATGCTTTGAAATAAACGAAACTAAGCTATAAAAACAAAAACAGTATTTGCATTCTTGCAATAAATCATTAAAAGAATATTTCTTCAAGAAAAAAATTGCATCATCTCCTTCAATGCTACCTCAAAATAACAATATCCAAACATTTCATTTAAATACATTAAATGTTGAAATTATAATCTGACTTAAAGTCAAATTATAAGAATTTTAGGAATTTGATAAATATTAGGAATTGTTATTTATTTAGATTTTTTATGTTAATTAAGACTCTAGTCCTAACGGGAATTGAAATCCTAGTACAAGTATGATTAGTCATAATAGGAATTGAAATCCTACTATGAGTATGATTTATTTATTATAAATAGATTTATTATTATGTTGAAAAATAGGATGTAAGAGAAATGTCAAATCAAAGATAGAGGGAATGTGCATAATCACAAAAAAGTAACAATCTTATCAATTATAACAACAAATTCACAAATTCAAATTAAGGGAGGCTGTTGAAATTATAATCGACCTAAACTTGCATTAATATAACATGCATTAATATAATCCGAATGAAGAAAATATAAAATCTAGTATTAAAAAGTAAACGAGAGTAAAGAAGTCCAATATTCTAAAGTAGTTGAGATCGCCATTTTAATCTAAACCTAACTTTGTATTTCGTAGATTTCTTAGATAACTTTGGCATTGCAATAATTTGGTCAATTTCCAATCTGCTTTCATTACCATCAATTTGAACATCTTCCAAATAATGGCACCAACATTTGGTGGGACAAGATGTACAACACTTGGGGTTCTCCTCTTTGTTCCTAAACTTGTTATATAGGACCTGCATTGTAATCACATTTTATAACCATAGTTAGACTAAGAGCCCTATTTGGGTTTCTTGCTAAGAAATCTTAAGTTGTTTCATAATTCCAATAAGAGTTTTTATGCTTGTTTGACCAATTTTGTTCAAAGGGGTCATGTTGTTTCTTATAAAACCTCTCTCTTTGTTTATATAAAGAAGAACAAATTGGGAACTTTCTATTTTTGACTTCACCAAATGGAAGTTAAATGATACTTTAAGTTAATTCAAATAAAGCCAGAATTAATTAACATTGAGGAAGAAAATTTATTACCTTTAAGAACCTGGCACTGGTCCCGAATTGAATTGATAAAGTTTGAGGGTGACACATCCAAAGCATGCGATCTATGATGTACTGGAATCTACTGCAGTATTGGAATCTATTGCAACCCATGGCAATATGAGATGCCCAAACTCTCAATCAAAGGGCAACTTGATATCAGTTGCTGAATTGCTTGTTCATCACACCAGATTTTTCATAAATCCAACTTTCATAGCGCCAGAAGATTTATATCACCACAGATTTCCATTCTGAATTCCTCTAAACTGAGAACTATAATCGCCGTGGCAGAAAAAATTTTAGCCGGCAAGCTGTAAGGCTTTGCTATTGACCTAGGTAGCTAATATAGATCTAGTTCCTTCACCTTCCTCTCAAGTACCGCGTCGATCCACGAGTCTATCAGCGATTTCGATTCAATGTCATTGAGATGCAGATGGAGCCGAAGTCTTGCAAGACTTATGTCTTTCTGACGAAGTCTTAAGGAGGAATCAATGGCATTGATGAATGAGAAGACATCAGTGTTTTTGCAACGTGAATGGAGAAAATCGAAGAGAGAGGAAAAAGGAGATAGCTTTCGTCATGCCTTTGAGAGCAAGCTGGTTCGAGCAATTTCCTCAGTAGGAAGTAAACTCAAGATTCTTACCAATATGTCATCAGGCAAGTTCGATATTCGATCAATTTGCTCCTCCGCCATTACTAAAATTGAAACTATTCTTGTAACGCCCAAGTTTTTTTTTTAAAGGGTAATTTAGGAAATTCATAATAATGATATTTAATTAATTAATTAATTAATTTAATAAAATGGAAGAGGGGTGAAAATGTAATTTTATGAATAATGCCCTAGGATAAATAGAAAATTCTCTTCTTCCTGTTTTTTTCTTAATCGCGTTTCTGTTCGTAAAGAGTTTCCAGAGAACGTGAAGTTGAGGCCAGATTTCAAGGTTTGAAGAACAAACCTCTATAGGTAAGATCCTAACCCTTCGATTATTATTTTAAATTCATTAGTTAATTTCAAGCACATTAGATATATTTTTTTTGGAAAACCCCAAATTTAGATTAGAGTTAGTTTATTTTTTTTTTAATTCGTTTTAATATCAAAATAGTGAAAATTTAAGATTTTGGTTTATTGTTGGAAATTGGAAATTCTTAAGTTTTTAGGGGAAAAAAAAAACCTAGAGGACGCGTGTGCACACTATGGAATTGGAGTATGGAAAAAAAATATATATATATATATATCGGTGTGTGTGTGTGTGTGTGTGTATGTGTATGAATGAAGGGTGTTGTTAGTTAATATATATATATATATATATGTCTATTATTTTGTTGGCAATAATGGAGTATTGTTGGGAATAAAGTTTATGTTTAAAAAAAATGAGAGAATAGAAGTTTTAAATAAAAAGGAAGTAAATTTTTTTTTTATATTATAATTATGAGAGTAAGTTAATAAATAACATAGATATTAATTATTGAAATAAATTATAGTTTAATTAAGTTGTGTCCCAAGAAATAAATTTTAAAAAATAATAATAATAAATAAATTCATTTTTATATGAATTATAAATTTATTAATTTTTAAAATATGAATAGATAAATTACCTTTCATAATTAAAAAAAAATATTAATTTGAATACCTAAAATTTTAGGATTGTCAAACCTATAATTTTATATAAATAGTAATAATTATTCCTCTTATATTTGGTTAGGTGAAGAGTAGATTTTCAAGATTATTTCTCTCCAAAGTTTTTGAGGACTTCTTTTGAGGTAAGGGAAATTAATGCAGTTGTTAAATTTTTTTTGAAATCATTTTATATATATATATAGTATTTGAAAACATTTGAGTTATATTCTGTTTTATGCATGGATCAAACTTGTTTTGCATGAAAAGTATGTTAGAATTTTATATTTTGTTTTTGACAAATAAATGTGGAGATATTATATGTTGTAAATTTGAATAAATTAAATAAATATTTGACTCTGGTTTGTTTGGCCCTTGTCAATGGGATATAATAGTTGACTTTTGGCCCTTATCAATGGGATATAATAGTTGACCTTTACATTTCTTGGTGGGGAGTGTAATTGATTTGAACCACAGCCTCTAGGGGTTTCGGTTAGAGGTTACTAGTACTAGTAGTGTTTGGTTCCGTCCACCTTAAAGGAACAATTTGAGGCTAGCCACCCATTTGAAAAGTCCCACCTAACTAGGCACCCTTTGATGTTTGATGACCAAAGTAAATAAATTATTGGAATGTTTTGACTGAATTTGATATGAAACTGTTTGAATCATAAATAAATGCATACAGTTGGAAATTTTGAATGTATTGGCAAAAAAAAAAAAATTAACTCACAGGTTTATGAAAATGATTGATTACAATATCTACTATTTTGCAAGTGAGTTTGAAATATTTGATCCATGGACTGCATTAATGTTCCTTATTGGGCTATGAGCTCATTCCTATTTGTTGACTACTTTTCAGGTACCCTTAGTTCGGGTGAGGAGTGATGGCTAGGCTGAGGAATGGTCATCATTAGGATTTGACTTAGGATTTTATGTTGGATGTTGTTTAACTATTAGTTATGTTCATTTGGATCTTTTGGTATTTGGAAGCTATTTGGATATTGATCCTTTAAATTTTATGTTAGTTCAAAGTTGAGTTTTGGAGATTTTGAAATTTGTTTTAGTACTTGAATTGTTTAAGTTTGCAAATATTTGGTCAATGGATTTTGGATAGTGGATGTTTTAGTGTTGAAATTGAATTTTGAGGATTTTAAATTTTGTTCTGCTACTCTGAATAGGTGTTTGGTAATTGGTAACTTCCAATTACAAGATAATTGTTTGGGTCAGGTTACACTGTAAGCCTTTGGGTTTGAAGTGTGAAATGACCGTCATGCCCTTGGAGTGGGTCTTGGGGCATGACAGAGTGGTATCAGAGCATTAGGTTGTGATCTTGATGGGAACTTGTTTAGTTTACCTTTGGGAATAGATGAGTAATGCATTAGTTTAAGTTTCAACTTCATCTAGTCTGATTCCTTTTATTCCTTACAATTCTGATTTGCTTATTTGACTTCTTAGTGACTAATTTAGTTATACCTGTTACTTTATAGGACACCATGCCACCAAGGAGACCTGCATCTTCCCAAAACAGTCAGGCTAATGATGATATACCTCCTCCACCTGAGGCTTTGCCCCCTATGAGTATTGAAGGGCTTTATAGATATTTATTGGTTGGCTTGGTTGAGCGTCAAGCTAAAGCTACTGGAAGTAATGGTCAAGGACAATCCTCATCTACTAGGGGTAGCTCCTTTGACGACTTTAAGAAGTTGGGTCCCCCTTACTTTTCTGATACTTCAGATCCAACAGAGGCAAAGGCTTGGATTATGAAGATAGAGAAATTCTTTGATGTCATTGATTGTTCTGAGGAGCAAAAAGCCTCATATGCAGCATTTATGCTAGACAAAGAGGTAGACCATTGGTGGCACATGACTAAGAGGCTTTTGGAGGATTAGGGGCCTATTGTTTGGAGTCAATTTAGGGAGGCTTTTTATAAAAAGTACTTTCCTGACAGTGTTCGACGACAAAAGGTGGGAGAGTTTGTCCATTTGAAACAGGGGGGTTTGATTGTGGCCCAATATGAAGCTAAGTTTACCGAACTATCACGTTTTGCCCCACAGTTGATTGCTACAGAGGAGGAAAAAGCATTAAAGTTTTAGGATGGACTGAAGCCTTATCTAAAGAATAAGATATCAATTATGAAGCTTAGTGTTTATTCAGAGGTGGTAGACAGAGCCCTTATTGCAGAGAAAGATAATGAAGAGCTTCACCAGTATAGGGAACAACAAAGGAAGAGGAATAGAAATGATGGTGCTCATGGTAACCAAGCACAAAAAAGGTCTGCTCCAAGTAGAAATCAGAATAAAAGAAAAACAGCACAAAATTTAGATGGGATTTGTCCTACTTGTGGCAAGAAGCATGGGGGTAGGCCATGCTATAAAGAGACAGGAGCTTGCTTTGGTTGTGGAAAACAGGGACATATGGTTCGAGATTGTCCAGAGAGTAGGAAGTTTGTATTTGGGAAGCCTAATGAGGAGAATAAAGAGGATAGATAGAAGCTCAGGGCTCAAGAGCGAGTATTTTCTATGACTCATAGAGATGCTCGGCTACGTCTGATGTAGTGACAGGCACTCTTCGAATTCACACCTTATTTGCTAGAACCTTAATTGATCCTGGATCAATGCACTCTTTTGTTTCTGCATCTTTTGCTGGTTTGTTGGGTATGCTGATTAATAATATGGACTTTGATTTATTTGTTGCTACTCCTTTGGGAGATTCTGTTGTGGTTAATAAAATAATTAAAGATTGTTGTGTGATGACTGGGTATAGAGATATGACAGTTGACTTAGTACTTCTGGACCTTCAATATTTTGATGTGATTTTGGGGATAGATTGGTTAGCTTCTTATCATGCTTCTGTTAATTGTTTTGGGAAAATAGTGACTTTTAGCATTCCTGGTCAGTCTTATTTTAGTTTTGAGGAGAAGCATGTGGACAAACCACTGTGTGTGATCTCAGCCTTGCGAGCTAGTTCTTTGCTCAGGAAAGGTTGTCAAGGCGTTTTAGCTTATGTTGTGAATGAGGAAAATGATTTAAAGTTGGAAGACATACCCGTTGTAAGGGACTATCCTGATGTCTTTCCAGATGATCTACCTAGCTTGCCACCAGAAAGGGAGATGGAGTTCACCATTGATTTGGCACCAGGGACAACTCCTATCTCTAAGGCCCCTTATAGGATGGCACCTATGGAGCTTAAGGAATTGAAGATTCAACTCCAGGAGTTGTTAGATAAGGGCTTCATTAGGCCTAGTGTTTCACCTTGGGGAGCCCCTGTTTTATTTGTAAAAAAAAATGATGGATCTATGAGACTCTGCATTGATTATAGAGAGTTGAATAAGGTGACGGTGAGGAACAGGTATCCCCTTCCTCAGATTGATGATTTGTTTGATTGGCTTCAGGGTGCTTGTGTGTTCTCTAAGATTGATCTTCGGTCTAGTTATCATCAGTTAAGGGTTAGAGGTGAAGATGTACCTAAGACTGCTTTTCGGACTAGATCTGGGCATTATGAGTTTTTGGTTATGCCTTTTGGTTTGACTAATGCACCTGCTGCTTTTATGGACTTAATGAATAGGGTATTCAAGCCCTATCTAGATCAATTTGTGGTAGTTTTTATAGATGATATTTTGGTGTACTCAAAGAGTAGGGAGGAGCATGAGCGCCATTTGAGTATTGTATTACAGACTCTCAGAGATAAGTGATTGTATGCTAAACTCAAGAAGTGTGAGTTTTGGTTAGACAGAGTTTCTTTCCTTGGGCATGTGGTGTCCAAGGATGGCATCTCAGTTGATCCTAGAAAGGTAGATGTTGTGTCAAATTGGAGGAGACCTACTACTGTGATCGAGATTTGAAGTTTCTTGGGACTAGTTGGTTATTATAGGCTGTTTATTGAGGGGTTCTCTAAGATTGCCCTACCTCTAACCAGTTTGACTCAGAAAGGGGTTAAGTTTGAGTGGTCTGATGATTGTGAACGTAGTTTCCAAGAGTTAAAGAACAGATTGGTGACATCTCCTATTTTGACTATCCCTTCAGGTTCAGGAGGGTTTGTGGTGTATAGTCATGCTTTTCATCAGGGTTTGGGTTGTGTTCTTATGCAACATGGAAAAGTTGTGGCATATGCTTCTAGACAGTTAAAGCCTTACGAACGAAATTATCTTACTCATGATTTGGAGTTGTCTGCAATGGTTTTTGCACTTAAGATCTGGAGACATTTTCTTTTTGGTGAAACTTGTGAGATATTCACAAATCATAAGAGCTTGAAGTATTTATTTTCCCAAAAGGAGTTGAACATGAGACAGAGGAGATGGATTGAACTACTTAAAGACTATGACTGCATTATTCAATATCACCCAGGAAAAGTGAATGTTGTGGCTAACGCCTTAAGCAAGAAATATGTTGGTTCATTAGCAGCTATTAGAGGTTGTCAGAGGCAATTATTGGGAGATTTAAGGAGTTTACAAGTTCATATCAGAGTTTTGGACTCGGGAGCTCTTGTGGCGAACTTTAGAGTGCAGCCGACTTAGTTAGGAGAATTAAGGCCCTACAAAAGAATGATTTGAATTTAGTGCAACTTATGGAAGAGGTTAAAAATGGCAGTAAGCCCGACTTTGTTTTATTAGATGATGGGATTTTGAGGTTTAGGACTAGACTTTGTGTCCCAAATGATGAAGACTTAAGGAGAGAGCTTTTGGAGGAAGCTCATTGTTCTAGGCTTGCGATCCACTCAAGAGGGACAAAGATGTACAAAGATTTGAGACAGAATTATTGGTGGTTAAGAATGAAGCGAGATATTGTGCAATTTGTGGCTCATGTTTGGTGTGTCAACAAGTGAAAGCTGAGCATCAACGACCAGCAGGGTTTTTGCAACCACTTTCTATTCCCTAGAGGAAATGGGAACATATTACTAAGGATTTTGTGACTGGGTTACCAAGGACCTTAGAGATCAATAATGCAATTTGGGTGATTGTTGATCGATTGACAAAGTCTGCTCATTTTCTGCCTATGAAAGTTAATTTTTCTATGGATCGTTTGGCTTCTCTTTATATTAAGGAGATTGTGAGAATGCATGGTGTACCTGTTTCTATAGTATCTTGATAGAGATCCTCATTTCACTTCCATATTTTGGCATAGTTTATAGAAAGCATTAGGTACTAAGTTGAGTTTTAGTACTGTTTTTCATCCGCAGACTGATGGTCAATCAGAGAGGGTAATTCAAGTCTTGGAAGATTTGTTGAGAGCTTGTGCTTTGGACCTAAAAGGTAATTGGGATGATTATTTGCCCCTAGTGGAGTTTGCCTATAATAATAGCTTTCAAGCTAGCATTGGGATGGCACCTTTTGAGGTGTTGTATGGTAGAAGATGTCGATCTCCTGTTTGTTGGGATGATGTTGGAGAGAAGAAACTTTTGGGGCCTGAACTTGTGCAGTTGACTGTTGAAAAGGTCTCTTTAATTAAGGAAAGATTAAAAGCAGCACAAAGTAGACAGAAGAGTTATGTTGATAATCGCAGACGAGATTTGGATTTTGAGGTGGGTGATCATGTTTTCTTGAAAGTTTCACCTATGAAGTCTATAATGAGATTTGGAAGAAAAGGGAAACTCAGTCCTCATTTTGTGGGACCATTTGAGGTATTAGAAAGAGTAGGCACTTTAGCTTACAAAGTGGCCTTGCCCCCAAGTCTATCTAAGATTCATAATGTATTCCATGTTTCGACCTTAAGGAAATATATTTATGATTTCTCTCATGTTGTGGAGTTGGAGCCTATTCAAATTTCTAAGGACTTGACCTATGAAGAGGTACCCGTTCAAATTGTGGATGTGATGGATAAGGTACTACAACATGCTGTTGTCAAGTTGGTAAAGGTCCAATGGAGCAATCATAGTATCCGAGAGGCCACTTGGGAGTTAGAAGAAGAAATGAGAGAAAAGCATCCCCAATTATTTCAAGACTCAGGTATGTCAAGTTTAGAGGACTAAACTTTTGTTAAGGAGGGGAGGATGTAATGCCCAAGTTTTTTTTTAAAGGGTAATTTAGGAAATTCATAATAATAATGATATTAAATTAATTAATTAATTAATTCAATAAAATGGAAGATGGGTGAAAAGGTAATTTTATGAATAATACCCTAGGTATAAATAGAAAATTCTCTTCTTCCTATTTTTTTCTTAATCGCATTCCTGTTCACAGAGAGTTTCCAGAGAACATAAAGTTGAGGTCAGATTTCAAGGTTTGAAGAACAAACCTCTATAGGTAAAATTCTAACCCCTAGATTATTATTTTAGATTCATTAGTTAATTTCAAGCACATTAGATATATTTTTTTTCGAAAACCCCAAATTTAGATTAGGGTTAGTTTTTTTTTTTAATTCGTTTTAATATCAAAATAGTGAAAATTTAAGATTTTGATTTATTGTTGGAAATTGGAAATTCTTAAGTTTTTAGAAAAAAAAAAAAAAAACCTGGAGAACACGTGTGCACACTGTGGAATTGGAGAATGGCTTAAGGAAAAAAAAAACTTGGAGGACGCGTGTGCACACTGTGGAATTGGAGAATGGCTTAAGGATTAAAAAAAACATGGAGTATTGTTGGGAATAAAGTTTATGTTTTAAAAAAAAAAAAAAAACTGTGTGTGTGTGTGTACGGATGAAGGGTGTTGTTAGTAAATATATATATATATATATATGCTTATTATTTTGTTGGCAATAATGGAGTATTGTTGGGAATAAAGTTTATGTTTAAAAAAAATATATGAGAGAATAGAAGTTTTAAATAAAAAGGAAGTAAAGTTTTTTTTATATTATAATTATGAGCGTAAGTTAATAAATAACATAGAAATTAATTATTGAAATAAATTATAGTTTAATTAAGTTGTGTCCCAAGAAATAAATTTTAAAAAATAATAATAATAAATAAATTCAGTTTTATATGAATTATAAATTTATTAATTTTTAAAATATGAATAGATTAAATTACCTCTCATAATTAAAAAAAATATTAATTTGAATACCTAATATTTTAGGATTGTCAAACCTATAATTTTAGATAAATAGTAATAATTATTCCTCTTATATTTGGTTAGGTGAAGAGTAGATTTTCAAGATTATTTCTCTCCAAAGTTTTTAAGTACTTCTTTTGAGGTAAGGGAAATTATTGCAGTTGTTAATTTTTTTTTTAAATAATTTTATATATATATATATATATATACGTATTTGAAAACGTTTGAGTTATATTCTGTTTTATGCATGAATCAAACTTGTTTTGCATGAAAAGTATGTTAGAATTTTATATTTTGTTTTTAACAAATAAATGTGGAGATATTATATGTTGTAAATTTGAATAAATTAAATAAATATTTGACTCTGGTTTATTTGGCCCTTGTCAATGGGATATAATAGTTGACTTTTGGCCCTTATCAATAGGATATAATAGTTGACCTTTACATTTCTTGGTGGGGAATGTAATTGATTTGAACCACAACCTCTAGGGGTTTCGGTTAGAGGTTACTAGTACTAGTAGTGTTTGGTTCTATCCACCTTAAAGGAATAATTTGAGGCCGCCCATTTGAAAAGTCTCACCTAACTGGGCACCCTTTGATGTTTGATGACCAGAGTAAATAAATTATTGGAATGTTTTGACTGAATTTGATATGAAACTATTTGAATCAGAAATAAATGCATACAGTTAGAAATTTTGAATGTATTGGCAAGAAAAAAAAATTAACTCACAGGTTTATGAAAATGATTGATTACAATATCTCCTATTTTGCAAGTGAGTTTGAAATATTTGATCCATGGACTGCATTAATGTTCCTTATTGGGCTATGAGCTCATTCCTATTTGTTGACTACTTTTCAGGTACCCTTAGTTCGGGTGAGGAGTGATGGCTAGGCTGAGGAATGGTCATCATTAGGATTTGACTTCGGATTTTATGTTGGATTTTGTTTAACTGTTAGTTATGTTCATTTGGATCTTTCGGTATTTGGAAGCTATTTGGATATTGATCCTTTAAATTTTATGTTAGTTCAAAGTTGAGTTTTGGAGATTTTGAAATTTGTTTTAGTACTTGAATTGTTTAAGTTTGCAAATATTTGGTCAATGGATTTTGGATAGTGGATGTTTTAGTGTTGAAATTGAATTTTGAGGATTTTAGATTTTGTTCTGCTACTCTGAATAGGTGTTTGGTAATTGGTAACTTCCAATTACAAGATAATTGTTTGGGTCAGGTTACACTATAAGCCTTTGGGTTTGAAGTGTGAAATGGTCGTCATACCCTTGGAGTGGGTCTTGGGGCGTGACAATTCTCATGCAAGATTGCTTGTATTTAATAATAATAATAATAATATATAGAAATCAATATTCCTAATTCCATTAGGTGTTTACAGGAAATAAAAAATAAAAAAGGTAAAATATCTTAATTGTATTCCTACTATACCTTAATTCTCTCCTACCTTCCAAAAATGGTATGATTTTGATTTTTGTTTTTATTGTTAATGGTAATATTTACAATATACAATATTATTATATTAATTATTTTGCGCTCATTTTATATTTATTTATTTTTAATGTAATGGCAATTTTTAAAATAAATTGAAATTTATTTGAAATTTTCAAATAATATGATATCATTATTAATTTTTTTTTAAATGTTACCATTCTTTTTTAAAAAGTAATAATAATTTTAATAATCAAGTAGAACATTTGTTTTCCATCAAAAGTTGACAAATGTGTTTTAAGACATCCTTTTTCATCAGAATTAGCAATTTACTAAAGCTATGTTTGATTTCAAAAAAATAATACAAAAAGAAAAAAAATATTAAGAAAAATGATTTTTTCATATTTGATTTCAATATAAAAAAATATATGAAAAAATTAAATATAATTGAAATTAGTCAAAAATCTATGAGAAAAATGAGCTAAATGTGTTTGAAGTAATATATAAAGTAATTTTTTGATTTAATCTTTTTCTATTTCCCCTCACTTTTTCTTTCTTTGGATTTTTTATCTCTATTTTTTTTTTCCTTGCATTTTCCTTCACCGTTTTTTATGGAACCAAACATAACCTAAAATAATTTTATTGAAATTCTAAAGTTGATACTTGGTATTGGTAACTATTTTTGAAAATAAAAAATCATTTTTTAAGCTTAAATAACAATCCGAATAAAATAAAAGAAAAGAAAAAAAAAAGCTTTCTTTTTTTTAATATTTGAATTCCTAACCAGAATTTTTTTTTTAAATAATTCAGAATTATTTTAATTTTTTTAAATAAAAAATTGTTTTTAGAACTTTGTCGACAAAATTTGATTTTTTGCACAAAAAAAGTACTAAATTTATGTAAAGTAATAATTTTACAATAGTATGTTTGGTTCAAGGAAAGAAAAAATTAAAAAAGAAAAATTCTCATTTTAATTTTATGATTAAAATAGTAACGAGAAACAAATGTAATTAAAATTAATTAATTTATTTATATTAAAAGTTAAAATAAGAGTAATAAGTTATTAAATTTAAACTTTTTTAAATTTAATTATGACTTCCCCTTTCCCTAATTTCCCTAGGAGTTTTAGATGAAAAGAAAAAAGAAAAAAATTAGACATAGAAAAATATTACAAATAATTTTTGGGATAATCGATTAAAAGGGATAAAAATCCCTCAATATTGTAAAACTAACCCCTCACTTATTTAAGTTTCAAAAATGACCCAATTCGGACAAAAATACCCCCTCAGCTATCTTTTCAGCCCATTTTCCCTCCAACTCCAATTTTCCCTTATGTTGTGTCTCTTCCTTACCCTACAAACCCATTTGTTCCATCTGTTAACCTGCGAAAAACAAATTACGAAGGATTTTTCCGTTTATTGCAAGAGAACAAAAAGGCAACACAACACAAAGTAAAAACAGAAAGTAAGTTTCACTATTTCATTCTTTGATTTTAGTTTTTCGAATTGTACATATGAATCTTCATCCATGAAATGAGAAAAAACCCTAAGTGTCTTATTTTGGTTCATTTTTTTTTTCAATTAAACCCTATTTTTCATCTTTCTGATATTGTGTGTTGATTCAGTTCATGAAAATGGAGGAAGAAAAAAATTCGATGATGAAAAATACGAAACAAAAGAGGTATAAAATTTTGGGAAAAAAGAGAAGTGAAAGAAAGCCAGGTTTTGAAACCTCGTCATCGTCATAAAAAAAAAAGAAAAGAAATCAACTGATTCAGTAAGCATTAATTTTCTACTTGAAAATTTGATTTTTAAATTTTTTTTTAATTTTATCATTTTTAATCGATTATCTTTTTTTTATGAATTTATTTTTCATGAATTGATAATATAATTGTTGAAAATTTTCTCAGTGAGGTTATAGTCCAAGGTTTAAAACAATATTTGAATGATTAGAAAAAACTAAACTTAACTACTATCAAGTTTACCATCAAAAGGTTTTGAAATTTTGTGTAATGAAGTTATTTGTTATGAATTTATAACGTATTTGAATATACTTTTTATGAAATTTTTTATCCAAATATTTAGAATTTTGATTTAAATTTATATGTTAAAAAAAAATTGAACTTAACTGCTATCAAGTTCATTGTCAACAGGTTGCAATTTCAAAATGGGTATTAGGAGTTGTCCACCTTCATCGAAGAATTATATATGTATATGACTTATTGATGGGCATCAATAATAATACAAGATTGCAAGTTGCTATTAAACCATTAGCCAAATTGTTGCCGCATATATTGAATGCAATAGCATATTATGGGTTTCATGGTGACGCAAAAGTTAACTACTAGGAATGGGAAATTGAACGGCTATAAGATATTCCTCAACAGGAAAATGAGTAAGTGATCTTAAATTTACTTTCATAACTTATACACTTAATCCTTAATAATATCCCTAACATTGATTATCTGTGTACCATGTAGTGGTGATTGTGGCATGTTTGTTATCAAATATGTTGAATACTTAATGCACAACCATCCATTGAAGTCATTAACAAGTGCTCGAATGGACTGGTTTCGGGAAAAGATTGCAGCAGAGTTATTTTATATGAAATACTTGCCTATGTAATGAATTCATGTTGATATTTCACATTTTGATAATATAGTTGGATGGTTTGTTATATGTAATTGGATAGCTTCATATATGTAGTTAGACATTTTGATAAATGTAGCTGGACAGGTTGATATATCTACTTGGATATTTTGATGAATGTTGTTTGATAGTTATGTATACAATTGGCATTTTAAACTAAACTTGAATGTTGTTGTAGACCCTCAATTTTGTCCCTTTAGCACATGTCTTTAAATCCACTTCCAGTGCTCCACAGTAGTTCCTTGGTGGCCCAGTACTACTCACCACTTACCTTTTTTTGAGTCACGTTGAAGATTTTGGTTGAGGGATTATTTGATCCTTTATTGTGACCCTTGGCAGCCCTAACTTAGACTTAGGCTTTTCTTGTTTTTTTTTTAGGATAGCTTTTAGATACACTTGGCCCATTAGGCACCACTCTAGGCCCACTTAGGCCCACTTGGCCCATCAGGCACTCTTAGACTCACTTTTTATATGACTCGCTTGATTACGTGACCTACATGACTTGTGTGGTTTGCATGACTTTTCTTTATTATTTTCATTTCATTTTATTTTATTTTATTATATTATATTATAAGTTTTCTAACTCAGATTTCTTGGCTTATCTTTGGTACGAGGAAAAGGGCAACCATTTTTTTTTTGGAAGGAGAATAACCAGAATTTTGGAAAAATGGGAGATTTTATTTTGAGAGGGACAGCACATATACTTCTTCCATGTGGGGATCGGCTACAAGAAGGAAAGAAAGGAGAAAAGGAAGTGTTGGAGTCTTGGAGGAGGATTTCAGAGGATTTTTGGGAGAAAAAGCTGGCAGCAACGAGAAGAGAGGGATTGCAGCAAAAGACTGTCCAGGTATGCTCCTTGTTACTCTCAATGTTCCTATCCCGATTGGATTTCTCCACTTGGTCGTCTTTTCGTTTTAATATTTTTTATATTGCTGATTGGTGTGGACGGAAAGGGCTACTAAGATTGCTGTGTTGAAGTTGATTCCTGTTATTCATTATGCTCTCATTCATATTCCGTTCTTCTTTATTCTCTTACTGATTCCAAGACGCCATTTATATCAGCATGAACATCTGGATCACTAACTCGTTTGTTTGCTGAATCTAATTGCTTGTGATTGTTTGTCTATCTCACCTGTTCAAAGCCCGTTGATTTGAAATATGAAACGTGGCTCTTCCTAGTTCCGTTCTGATTTTATTTTATTTTATTTTTTTTCTCTTTTCTTTCTTCTTCTCCTTTGGTACTCTGTTTTCGAGTACCATTCTCTCTATCCGATGCTTGCTTATGAGATTCTTCTAAGAACTGCTAGAGTGGGAGAACCAGAGCCAAAGATGACCCCTTTATTCTCTCCCGTGTTCTAGTAATTTTGGTTTTCCGGCTCCAGAATTTGTCGGACCGCCTTCATTGGGGGTATTTTCTTTTGAGGTTCGGTGCATTGTGATCTCTTGCGTCAAACTTTCTCTAAAGTGTAACTTGTCCTCAAATTCCAGCAAGAATGGCACCGCTGAGTATCTGATCGAGGGAGAAGAGGGCACCAATGATCACAGCGTCATTCATAAATGCGCTGAGATATAAAATGTTATCTCTAAAGGAGCAATATTTTTTCCTCTTCGCCGAATATCTGTATATTAGAATCTTCATGGTTGTCTAATCTTGATTTTCGTTTTCCTTGGCTCTGTGGAGGGTTTCAACACAAAGAATCAGCCTTTCCCATGCATGCGATTGAAGAAGAATCACTCCAGTCTGAATGTCTCTCTGTTTTGCATTTCTTCATTGAGCAGTTGGCTAAAGTATCGTCATCCAGCACTAAACATGTAATTTCTCAAGCTTTTGTTGCTCTTAGCCCCTCTTGAAGAGTGAGAAAGAAAATCTCTCCATTCATTTGAATAAAATAGTGGAGATTCTAGAAGAACTCATGTTTGAGAACAAGGCTATCCTAAAGTAGCATATCCGTGAGTTCCCTTCATTGCCCTGCATTCCTGCTTTAATGAAAATGAGGAGATTCTTCCAAATTGCCGTGTTCAAGTGGCTTGTCAGCCACTTATACACCTGCTGAGCTTGGTCACAGTCATGTAAATTTACGGATTTATATGGGGATTAGAGATATGGCTTCCCGGAATTCCATCATTTCAGAATATGTATACTGAATGGAGGTTGAGGAGCACCAGAGATGTTTGAAGAAATACCAAGTCTAACCTTCATCTTTTATGTATCTGCTCTGGCTTAGAAAATATTGAAAATCCTGAAGCTTGATAAAATCCCCAACTGCGAGCAAATCAAAGGCTGCTAATGGGCATACAAATTATCAGCCTAAGCCTGAATTTGGACCTCAAGGTCATATCGGAAGTTTAAACAGGCCAAATAACGTAGTACCTGTCGATTCTACCCCTGGGAGGGATCTGGAAACCACCTAATTAATGCCTTTGCTGACAATTTGCTGTCTGGTAGTCTACCAATTACTGTTGCCTTTGTGCTGGTTTCTTCTGAAAGGTTTTCTACGGAATCAAAGATTCGTACCGCTCCTACAATGGCTTCTGGAATTGCATTGGGCACTTATGAGAATAACGGGTTTAAGTCAGCGTCAAAGAAGCTTTGAAGCAACAAGACATCAGCCTTAAAACTGAGAACACTGAGCTTGGTAAAAAGGTGACAGAATACCAATCAAGAATCAATGAAATGCAGAGTCAGTTGTATGATGTACAGCAGAGTTCAGATGAGATGGCTTCCACGATGTATAATCATGTAGAATACCTGCAGTAGGTTCATGAGATGGCAATAGTTTCCGCTATCCAGGAAGCGCAGAAAAAATAATCTTAAAAGTTTAAATGATTATATGATGAAAGTTATGGATGAGCTTGCTACAACTTTCAAGAGTGTTTATGACAGTTTGGGCCTTGAGGCATCTGGTGGTAAATCTGCTAACATACAGAAGATTTGGTATCTGATGCAGACATTAATGGTTGAGGATGCAGTTGTTTAATGGGAATTGTTTCATGTAAGGTTCTGACAAAGCTGATCTTCCTGAATGAAATAGGGAACACATCCCAAATCGTGACTGAACATACAATATTTGATCACAAACGGAGACTGGTGTTCAACAAATCAGAGACCCCTTAGTCTGATTCTACAATTCTGACCAAAGAACACTTCTCTGAGATCTAGCCTGTGCTTCATGAGGTCTCTTTTGACACATTGGAAAGAACTAATTCAAGTGAAGCCCCGAAGGCTACTATAGTTATTCCAGATTCAGAACCTAAAAAGATGGAAAAAGTTGCTTCAGGGTTCATCTGGAACTCAGCTAGTTTAGGTGGAAATCTGGTGATGACACAAATGAATCATTTCCCCTCTGGCATACATTATTCCTGTCATTAGAGATGCCCTAGCCAAAATTGTTTATTCCAGATTATTTGATTGGACTGTGGATAAGATTAATAATTTTATTAGGCAAGATTCTGATTCAAAAGTTTTAATTGAGGGCCCATTGGAAATTCTTGAAAACTGTTGTGAATAAGTTATTTGAGTTCATGTACGAAATACGTCCAGGTGTTCAGGATATGGCCTGCGATACATTCTTGAAAACTATCCAGAAGTGCAAAAGGGAATTTGTTATTATACAGATTGGTGCAAACGAAGAATTTGTATCCAAATTACTATCAGGCCTTCCATCAACTATTGCAGATCTGGAGCCTTACTAAATCCATTCTTTTTATGAATCTGTTGGTCATATGATCCAAGCAGAATCTGATCCCCAGAAGAAGGATGAGTGTCTACAGAAGTTGATGGAACTCTCAAATCAGAAATGGGCTGAAATGGTTGGACAGGCAAGCCAAAGTGTTGATTTCCTGAAGGATCAAGATATGATCCGGACTATGCTTAATATATTGCAAACAAATGCAAGTGTTGCCACTTCACTTGGAACATATTTCTTATCACAAATTACGCTGATATTTTTGGACATGCTTAACGTATCAGAATGTACAGTGAGCTTATATCAAATAGCATTGCTGAAGGAGGGCCCTTTGCCTCTAAAACGTCCTACGTAAAGCTTTTGCCGTCAGTTAAGGGAGAGACTCACAAGCTCACTGAGATATTTTTGGACAAGGCTGAAGATCAGTCACAAATTGGAAAGCAACTTGTTTCTCCAATGATGGATCCTGTTCTTGGTGACTACACAAGGAATGTACCTGATGCTAGGGAATCAGAAGTTCTGTCGCTCTTTGCGATATTATGCTTGTGTTATTGAAATTCTCTCGGCTTGTGCAGAGCCTAGGTCATTCTCCTGAAGATTCCATAGCTGAGCAGGTTCTATACTAGTCAACACTTCTTGTGAGAATGCAAACTGGTGAAGAATTCGGCCTTGATATCGCAAATAGGATAGCTATGTAGCTTGAAGTGGGGGAAAAGAGGATGGCCTTTGCTGTAGTGCTTTGATAAGTTCAGTTGCAGTAAACATCAATAATAAACAGCTCGTCCAACTTTGCATCTTTCATGTGACTACTCTAGTTAACAGAATATTAGAATGTCATGAAACTTGCTGATTATTTGTGGAAAAATCAGGGACTGAAGTTCTACTCAAGCTATTGCTTGGGCCTAATTTTGCCCAGTTTTCCGGAATGGTGCCTATTGCTCTATACGATACCCTGGTCTACAAAAAGCATCCAGCATCACCTAGACACACTGGTTATTAGTACTCTATGAAACCGAACAGACTTTGTTTACGACTGATTTGTGGCAGAAGCAGAGTAAGAGAAGGGGGAGGGTATTGGCTTGTTTCCACGACCTTTAGCTCGACATACTTTGACAGATATCAGGCTCTTCGAGTAGCTCAGACTTTTTTTTAAAATCTTTGTGAGTGGGAAGAGTAAGAGACACGACAAACTGGAGCTTCAAGATTGTATGTTTAATTTCTAGAGACACTTGAGAAGCGGATGAATTTTGGCTTCAGCAAAAGAAAACTAAGAACTCGAAAATCGAGTTACAGCCAAATCAAATGCTATCAAGCATATTGACCTCAAAGCAATCAAGGGATCGAAATACAGCATGCTCAGTTCAGTTCTTTGGAGAAGGATCCATCAGAATGGGCAAAGAAAATATTGGCGCATTCAATCAGCTTAAATGCATGACCATTGCGTGAAGACTATGATTCTAATTTCTACGCATAAAAAGAAATTGATTGGAAGGAATTCAATTATTTATATCATTGCTAGGCCGCGAGATCAGAATGATAGAAAATTCATAGTCGGCATTGAAATACAATTAGTGGAACAAATCCCTAAAACTGGGCAGAATCTTTAATTTCTTCTGAGCAGACTTTGCAGACGGAGCCCACCTCAGTACAGAGGCATTCATATGTTCTTAATTGTTTACTGACCTACGTCACCTCCAGGCTATGGTTATTCACGTGGGTGGTTTACTATTTGGAATTCCTTAATACAAGAAAACTTGATGCATGCAAGATGGATCTTTAACTTGAATAGTTTACAGTTGTTTCTGCGTATTCTAATGGAGATGGATGTTCTGATGATGAGCAGCCACAAGGGAGTAGTCAGGCCACCATTGTCGCACCAACAGTAGAAGAGCATTTCATATCTCAGTAACGCAATATTGCTCCAGCCAACACTCATGCTAAAGGGCAAATCCAGAGTTCAAGACTCCAGCATAATCAACAATTGGATGCTCTCTTGTCCAATGATAGTCAACCGACGGAAGGGGGCAATGATATTGGAAATTAAGGAAGTGAAGGGCAGCATAAAGAAAACAGTAATGAAACTGCAAATCATCAAATTAGTCAGTCAGTTGAAACCGTTTCCTGTCAAGATTCGCCTTGGAAGTTGTTGAAGAAGTAGGTGAGTGTTTAAAGGCACGTGAACCTATGTCAATTCAGTCACTTGTGCCAAATGAGACATCAAATGTGCATGATGGTACAAAAATCAGTGATGGAATTGGCACTTCCAGTGGACAGGTGGAAAGAATGCCAGAATTGGTCACTTTGTCTACAGACTTGCATAGTGATTGACAATGCCTAGGCAGTCTTGAAATACTTGCAAATCTGTATAGTTCACCATCTGAGCCTAGGAATTCTGATATATCTTCAGGAATGGATGATGAGTCCAATAATTGTGAGATGGTGAATTCTGGTTTAGGAATCCCCAACGCAGGTGATGGTCATACTCTTCATGCTAGCGCTCTAGTTTTCTTGCTACTGAGATCCAAATTGTCAGAAAGACCTGTCCCCAAATCCGTCCAATAGGAGTTGAATAAGTTGAAACTCGAATCACCATTTTTCTTTCCTCTATTATGGCTCCCGAGAAGTCTTACTTGACACCGGAAACGATCCTGTTTTCTGAATTTGTAGTTAAGCCTCTTGCTGTGAGAGAAGTGATTTCTTTTGGTTCGATTACATATCAATAAAGTTGGTGTTTCAGCTGGAAATGCTAATTCCTGAGCTGCCAAGTGTGAAGGTTGAGTTTACAGGAAGCTGGAGGCGCTTACCTAACAGCTAGTGAAAAGAACAAGCAATTATAAGAATCTGAACCCCTTTGGAGGAGTTTCTCAAGACCAGAAGCTGCTCCACTTCCAGCTATACTCATTGATGAAAATCTTGAATTACCCAATTGCCTATGGATAGGTATCATAGCTTACAGGTATCCTGAACATGGTGTATAGTTGTACTGATAATCCATCATCTGACAAGCCTTGGAGGTGTTCTCTGCTGCTATTGCATTCAGGAAACTTGCTGAAAGTATCTCAAACATGCTACAGAAAAACAATCTGGCAAAACCTGACAGCTTAAACTTGGAGTGAAGCCTTTGATGGTCTTGGAATTTCTCTTCTTCTGACCATGAACCCCTGCAATTAAGTATACAGTATTTGATCAGCCGAAGCAAAGATGCCTGAAGAGGAATCAAAACATAACAGAGAGGGGCTCATCCCCAGAAACCCTTTCTGCCCTCTCGGTTTTCATGTTAGGTGTGATGTCAAAGAGTATCGTCCGCAATCTGGTGTAAGGTCATGATTCAAGCAACAGACTCAAATGATGATGAAGCCAACAAAGCTCCATAGGAATCTCATAAAGCAGGACACTGTTCTTTACGCTATTTAGAATAGAAAAAGGGTGTCAGGGTTCTTTAAGGGATTGTGAACTGAGGTCCTGAAAATCGTACTAAGCTCAATATTGTTTTTGATGATCCAGGAGAAAATCCCAGCAGGCACTTGAGTATTAATACTTGCAGTCAGAAAGTATCTGTTGCTCACAGAGAGTAGACTGAAGAAGGCTCAGAAACCAGAACATCAATGATGGAGCCTGGCGTCTTCTTGGCGGCCACTCTCGAAAATCCAGAAATGCAGAATCCATCAGAAAGTCCTTAGCCTACTACTCATTTACCTTCACACACGCAAAGGAGTTGCTGAATCTTATTGACTGAAGGTTAATTTCTGACCATAGACAATTTGATATGCTTGAAGAATGAAAATTTATTCGGGAAACGAACATCAGAATATCAATCAGGATGCAAGTACTCAATTGAAGAAAACTGTCTGTGAGCAAGTTGACAACGGAAATAGAACTCAGATATTAATATAAGAGAAATTGCTCCTGCATGTTTCCAGATCAGATGCTGAAATTGCTTTTCTGCCAGCATTTCCTCTTTTCTGCCATCTTTAGGATGATGATAATGGTTCTACTTTCTCCAATGTGGTGAATCCAAATGACTTCTTGTCATTCTCTGAACCTGAATTAGAAGAAATATGGGAAGACATCAGCTGGAGTGCACCAATCTGGTTTGGGTCGTGATGCCAGTGGACAGGAACTTTAGGAAGAAATGGCAGTGAAATTTCTTTCTCCACAGTTGTTTTGAATGAATTGAGTTTGCAGACAGCGACCACTGATGTAAGAACGCAGAATTCCATTTCAGCAATCTATAGAAACATCCTCAGGCAACCCAAGTAATTCAGTCTCAAAAGTAGCTTAGACACTAATCCAGCTTGGCCACCTCACCACACATCATACTCTTTCTATTGTTTCTTTTTCTTTTTGTGATTTTATATATCTTAAATCCAGATTTCAAAACCATTCTACGTCAAAATAACTCCAGTTTTCTTTAAACTTCTTTAGAAGCTTCTAGGTACAAAATCCGGATTTTAACGTGTAATTTGCTACCACTTTACTTCGGGTATGCACTGTCACTGTTTTCTTTGATTTTTAACTATTTTCGTGATTTTCTTGATTTTCAGCAAGCATGAATAAACTTCATGATTCCAAATTATGGAATTTATGGAACCAACTCATGCAAAATCAATTAGGGCTTTGGTGGGGGCCCGACATTCATAACACTCACTTTAATACAATTTGCTTGATATGTTGATTTTTGATTCTTCTTGATGAAATACTTGAATTCACTTAATATCTATTGTTGAGATACCCTTGTTCCCATAGACGTGTGGATGCTTGCTAATCAGGTACGCTTTCTCTACCCCCCAACTTTGAAATTCTATGAATATGTATGTTATCATGAACCATGACCATGTTTGATGCCATATTTGATTGTGTTGATGCTTGTTTGATCATCTTTGATAAAATACATGTAATGTGTCATATTTCCAAACTAATCTCCTATGTTTCATGATGCTTGAGAAGTCGTCCATGTATGCATCCTTAACTTTCCTTCATTGTTATTCAATCTTGTTAGGTATGCAATATTCGAAATCATCTAGTCTACTTAGGTATCCATAATTAACTGATTAATAGCCACACTTCCCTTAATTTTGTCAGTAGAGACCTTTGTAGGGCTTAGAGGGGTGCTACCTTTTAAAGGTACCTTCCCAATAGGTAACCTGATCCCCGGACTTAGACTCGGGTTTTTCAAAGACATGCTTTTCCAAAAATTATGGAGTCATTTTTTAGGGTTTTATTTCTTGTTTTATTTTCCCTTAAAAAATAAAAATAAAATAAGTGGCGACTCCAACTTTTTTTCAAAAATCAATTTTTCACAAATAAATAAAAAGCGAGTCTCGCCGATCGAGTGGGGACGCACGTGAAAAATGCGGGTCCACAGTTGTCAAGTTGTTATGGGTACAAACTTGAAGGTAGTTAAGTTCACAGTCTTAATAGAACACCTGAACTTAACTGCTATCAGTTAACTGTGAACAAACTTGACAGATATTAAGTCGAAATCTATTCCAGAATAACATATTTAATCTAGACTTAATAGGTATCAAGTTGATCTTCTATAGACTCATAGGAAGTTGTGTCTACAGTTGCCATTTTAACTTGAACTTAACTATTGTCAAGTTATTTTATGAACAAACTTGAAGGTAGTTAAGTCCACAATCTTCAGACAAAACCTGAACTTAACTATTGTCAAGTTGTTTTATGAACAAACTTGAAGGTAGTTAAGTTCACAGTCTTCAAACAAAACCTGAACTTAACTATTTTCAAGTTGTTTTATGTACAAACTTGAAGGTAGTTAAGTTCACGGTCTTTAAACAAAACCTGAACTTAACTATTGTAAAGTTGTTTTATGTATAAACTTAAAGGTAGTTAAGTCCACAGTCTTTAGACAAAACCTGAACTTACTATTGTCAAGTTGTTTTATGTACCAACTTGAAGGCAGTTAAGTCAACGGTCTTTAGACAAAACCTGAACTTAACCATTGTCAAGTTGTTTTATGTACAAACTTGAAGGTAGTTAAGTCTATAGTCTTGAGACAAAACCTAAACTTAACTATTGTCAAGTTCCTTATCAATAAACGTGAGAACAGTTGAGTCCATAGTTTGAGAATAAACATGTAATTTTCATTCATACTTTATACATAACTCATCATAACATATATGTATAAAAGTAACAAATATCTCCATTTCTATGGATATGCAAAAAAAGGGGATCATTATTGCAATATTCATCTATGTGCTTATCCTATCACCTTATACAAAAAAGTAACTTACATTTCCGTTCACATGGGTACCAAAAAAACAAAAAAGCTCACTATTACAATTTTCATTCCATGTAAGTTCATAGAGTGCCAAAGCTATCATGATATCAAGGGATTAGTCGCTTACATGTTTTCCGATTATGCCTATATTGACCACATTGACTACAATGAGATGTGTGCTTGCCCTCTCCACCAAAAGAAATTCTTACTTTCCTTGGTCTTCCTGTTGGACGTCTCATTTTAGGTGGTAACACAACTTTGTCACGAATATGATTAGGTACTACCCAATCTATTTCATTTCCAGTTGGATAAATACACTCTGAATATGAAGATAACAATACTTTAGTAGTAAAATACTTGGAGCACAAAGTGTAACATGAAATGTTGTAAAATCTACAAGCAGCAATAGCATGTGCACATGGAATATGATCAAGATCAAATTGTCGACATGTGCATGAACAAGTGTCTAAATTCACTTGAGCACTAATGCCAGCATAGTTAACATTACACTCCTTAGAGTTGATAGGTTCCACTAGATATCTTGCTGACATATTATACCTCGAATGAAGTTCTCCATCAGCCCACATGGTAAGTTCAGTTGGAATTGACATTGCTTGTTGTTGACGAGTCACAAACCATTTTTGAAGTAAGTTTCTCAATTCTTCAACCAATTGCAAAACTGGAAGATCTCTAGCATTTTTCAACACAACATTAAGGCTTTCAACGATCCCTATTGTCATGATATTATATCTTTTTCCGGTAGAATATGAATGTGTCCATCGATCAACACCTATATCCATCAAATATCTTGCTGCTCTTGGGTCAATCATCTCTAGTTGCCCAAATATAAAATTAAACTCTGAAACACGATAAGCATGGACAGCATCATGGAACAACTTATGAATTGCAGGATTCTTGAACTTTGTCTTCAAATTTTGTCCAACGTGATAAGTGCAGACACCATGCCTCGCATGGGGAAATACTTTATGTACTGCTTTTTCAATGCTACCATGTCGATCTGATATCACAAACAAATCATCAATGTGTCCAAGTGCATCATGCAGTTTTTGTAAAAACCACTCCCATGAGGCATCATTTTCTGAATCACCAATCCCAAAGGCTAAAGGGTATATCTGATTGTTGCCATCTTTACACGCTGCAATAAATAAAGTCCCTAAGTACTTTGCTTTCAAAAATGTCCCATCAACTGCAATCACAGGCCTTATTGATGTGTGAAACCCAACAAGAGATGCACCAATTGACATAAAAAAGTATTTGAATTGATTATCACAATCAGTAACTATATCAGTAATGGTACCAAGATTTTTTTGCTCTAAAACATAGCAATAGGATGATAAAGTGTTATAAGACTCCTCAGGTGATCCCCTAATAGAACCTAGAGCAAGTTCTTTGGCTTTCCACGCCTTATCATAACTGATTTGAACACCATACTGCTTTCGAATGTCTACTACAATGTCTTTTGGTTAAAATTCACAACCAACCCCTTTATATGTTTCTTTTATACTCTCACCAATCAACCAACTACTTGCATGTCGATTGTCACGAGACATCATACCTAACCGAAAAGTGTGTGTTGAATAGAATTTCATTATTTGAAACATATTGGAAATCCCCAACTTGGTAGCACGAACTCGCCACTTGCATTCTTTATCAAAACATTCAACAAGCAATAACTTAGTAGTGGATTTAGTTGTTTTGAACTCAAACTTCCTTTTCAGAGCCATCATATACAACTTCCTTTATAATTCTTTCTTATTTGAGTATATTTGGTGCTCTTCTAGATGGTCATCACTAATTCCACTAACTATAGGTTGTTGCATCATGTTTTGTCTTTCATTTGCTACATCTTCGATTATAGTGGGATTGTCATGTATGAAACCATCATTTGTATCAATCATGGTCAAGATTTCTACACTCTGAGTTGAACTAGTTCTGAATGAGCCAATTTGGGTCACTTGCTTATCACTAGTAGGGTTAATATTCATCCTATAATCCTCCTCATTAATTGCAGTCTCATTCATGTTCCAATCATGAACTTTATACCCTTCAAGTGACTCATTTTGAAATCTTGGTCCATTTTCACCATCAACAGTAAGAGTTTCAACTGAATCACAATGAATGTGTCTACTTTTTGCATCAACATTGAGTCTCCATTCAATTCTTTATCAATCTCAGAAGGCATATGACATTCAAAATAAAAATTGCAAATTGATTTCTTGATTGTGATTATCAATTCTCTTTTCAACTATGATGCACAATGGAACATATAGCTTACCATTTGTACAATTTAAACTAATAAAGAATTTCACATCCCCATCACCAGTTAGTTGTATAAGACTTGTGGGTATGTTGGCATTAAATACGTACTTCATCGAAAGAAAACAATTTGTTGGATCTAGCTTCAGAATATGATGGACAACCCCTAATAACTCTTTATGTGATATATCTTTCGGGATCTCAATGTCTTTACCTTTACTTCCTTCGAAATAGAAAACATTTCCATCTCGTACCCATTCTCCTTCATATAAAAGCATTATTCCTACTTCATCAACCACTAAAATAACAAAATAATTCAATTAGTGGCATCAACAAACAATATTAGAATATTTTTTAGTTACATCATAGCATTAGCACCAATAAGTAGGTATTAATTTTAAAAAACTCATTCATTATTAAATACATATTATTTCATTACACATATTTATTTTTTTAATAAACAACAAATAAATAACATTATTAATCATCTTTACTACCTCAAATAATACCAATAATGCTAAGGAAATACAATGTATATAGTTATTAAATAAATTCAAACATTGTAACTCTAAACTATTTTAAACAACAAAAATATATTTATTTACTAAAAGATTGGTTATGTTATAATTCATTTAATGTCAAGGGTAATTTGCAAATGATTCAACTCAAATTGAGTATAATTAAATAAAATAACAATAATATAATGTTACTATAAAATAACTATATACAATCTTAACTTATGTCAAGTTCAACTTAACACACGTCAAGTTCAACTTAATATCCGTAAGGTTTTGATATATAACTAAAAAAGATAACTTTATATATTATATCAAAACCCTATTCACACATATTTACATCTATATAAAGAACAAATATGCAAACAATACCAAAACCATCATAAAATTCAACAAGTTTTATTACTTACCACCATTTGATTTTTTCATATAGACAATGTTTCTCCACACTACACTTTTTAAGCTAATGGTTTCCTTCTTTTAATCCCTTTTTTCATGGCTGTAATTGATATTAAAAAAATTATAACAATTTCAAACTTATTTAAATATTTACTACATCTCATTAAATGTTTGAAAATATTCAATAAATAAAACATGAAAGAAAAAAATATGGAAAAATAAAAATAAACGTACACTATTTATCCAACCACAACTTAAAGCGCTTTAAGTTGAAGAAATCCAAAGAGAAACTGTGTGAGACTTGAAGAAATGCACTGAAAAGAGAGAAACGGAATAACAGGAGAAAATGAAAAAAAGGAGAAAGTAGAAGAAATAATAAAGAAGAGGTGAATGGAGGGAAATAAAATTAGAATGGGAGGGAAAAAGGAGTTGATGTAGCTGAGGGGTATTTTTGTCCAGATCAGGTCATTTTGGAGGCTATTAAAAGTGGGGGGTTAGTTTTACAATATTGAGGGTTTTTTGTCCCTTTTGATCAGTTTTCCCATAATTTTTCAAATGTGAAAATACTTTCTAAATTTTTCCAAATACAGAATTTTTTTTTTCCAAAAGCATTTGTTTATACTAAAACTATTTTTAAAAAAACAAACTATTTCCTAAAAGCCCAAGTTTATCTAGAAGTGATTTTGGGAAGCCTCTTAAATTTATTTTTAATTTAAAAAAAATATTTATATGATTCCTAAACAACCACTCCTAAGGTTTTTTTTTTTCAATTTAACAGTTTATAAAAAATATTAGCGATATTAAATAAAAGAGGGGACACCAAAATGAGTCAAAGGTCCAATACGATAACATCCAAATATCAGGGGAACAAAAAGAGGAATCATCCATAAAGAACCTTTAAGCTATGTATGGTTCCGTAAAATTTGAAGAAAAATGCATGGGAAAGAAAATACAAAAGAAAATAGAAGGAAAGAAAAAGTGAAGGAAAGTAAAAAAAAAAAGATTAAAAGTTAATAATTTTTTTTTTTATTACTTCAAACTCATTTTATTTATTTTAACTCATCAATATAAAGATTAAATAATTTAAAAATACATAAGTTTTTAATTAGTTTTAATTATATTTAATTTTCTTTGATATTTTTCATAGACAACCAAATATGAAAAAAAATCATTTTCCTTTGTATTTTTTTTTCTTTCCTTAGTATTTTCCCGGAACCAAACATAACCTAATCATCTCTATAATTAGAACTTAGAGTCAACGGTGACAATTTCAAATTGAAAAAACAAGAATATGGAGGACCAACACTTCAACTACAATATATGGGCTATCTCCAAGATCATGACGCAACACAATTTTTATCAGACTACTCACAACATCACAAGCTAAATGTAGAGATGGGCCACAAGAAAATGTTATAGCAGAAACCCAACCAAGTTGTTGTTGACCCTTAATCAAAACCCCTTTCCCCTAAGTGAAGAGAGAAACAAAATACAAACCCTTGACACACATTCCTAATCTGTTCAACAAAAATATCAGCTCAAAGATGAAAGCTTTCAAATGAAATGCAACCACTAAATCACAATAAACCTTTCCCTGGTGTCATTGAATGCAATAACATTTTTAATATATGATACATGAGAACGGGTTGCCAAAACTCCTTGGTTACTTCTACATGGGCATTGGCTGTGGAAGCAACCAAATCAGCTCTCTCAAATGTCTTCCCTACTAATATCTTGAGATATATACCTTACAGATTCAGCAATTCTTTAAATGAGACCCGATCACTAGATGATAGTGCAAGTGAAAATCAGGCTTTACATCCCAGACTATATAATACATGGCAACTCTCAAGTAAACTACGAAAAAATGCTCTGAAATCTACAACAAAATTGCATCTGGGATATGATGATAACCTGTGATGTGCATCCCTTCTTTAGTACGTGTGAAAATTTGAAAATTCTACAAGATGAAGAGCAAGTTTTCAGCAAATCCCATGGGGCACCAAAGTTTTGACCTATGGCAATAATCCAATCATGATTTTTTTTTCATTTCCATCAATACTTGGTTACAAACCCGCAAAATAACTTAATTATTAATTAGCTTCCCTTTATGCCTTTACTCATATTCATTTTGGCAGCTTTACTGATTTTACCTCAATCAGTTTACTTGATTTTCTTTCCTTACCTTCCCATAAAGCCTGAAGGGAATTAAACCGAATTCCCAACCTATGAGAAACAAAAATAGAAAAAAACACATGCCAAAGAAAAACAATCACACGCACAAGACAATATTTACGTGGTTCGACAATTTGCCTAAGTCCACGGAGTTGCAGAGATATTACTATTATCAGGGAAAAATACAGAGTACAACTCGGTTACAATATTTTCTCTCTATATATAACACGGCAACCACACCATACTAAAAAAACCCTAATTCCAAAAGGCGGTTCCACAATAGGCTAAATGGGCCCAAACCACGCAATATTATTTGGGTCGGGTCGTCAAACTGGATCAAACAAAACTAAGCTCCACAAAGCCCGACAAATCTCCCACTTGGAGACTAGTTCAATCACCAACATCAAACCGCTATCTTCCAAGAAGCAATCCCTCATCCCTACAACTCATCCTCCTGTCCTCAAGCTAGAAGATCAATTGAAGCTGCGCGCAACTTCAACTTCTCAATAGTGACACCCTTAGTCAACATGTCTGTCGGGTTCTTAGATCCACAAATCTTCTTAAGTATTACCAGTTTATCTTCAACAAGGTAACGGATAAAGTGGTATTTTGTTTGTATATGCTTTGACTTTGAATGAAAAGCCGAATTTTTTGCAAGAAAAATTGCACTCTAACTATCATTGTGTAGAATGCCCATCTCCTGCTTCTTACCCAATTCATCTAAGAAACCATGTAGTCAAATCATCTCCTTTCCAGTTTCAGTTGCTGCAACATACTCAACTTCTGTAGTAGACAAAGTAACAATCTTCTATAGATTTGAAGCCCATGATATAGTTGTACCACCTAGAGTAAAAACAAACCCAGTAGTACTCTTTCTACTATCAATATCACCAGCAAAATCAGCATCTACATAACCTTGCAGTTTCAAACTTGCACCTGTGAAGCAAAGACATGTATTTAATGAACCCTTCAGATATCTTAGAATCCAATTGACTACCTCTCAATGCTACTTTCCTGGCCTACTCATGAATCTGCTCACAACTCCCACTGCTGCAATGCCTGGCCTTGTACATACCATAACATACATCAAGCTGCCAATAGTTGAGGCATAGGGCACCTTGCTCATATGGTCCCTTTCTTCTTCTGTCTTCGGTGACTGTTCTTTGCTTAGTTTGAAATGACTACCCAAGGATGTGCTCACTGGTTTAGTGATTCGACTCATGGTAGCTTAGCTTTAAAGGCGTATCAACAAAATTTTTACCTTGAATACTATTACTAAAGCAGCCAAGCTACTATAGCATAGTGGTTCTAGGATCGTTCACTGGGAAGGGTTTTCGCAAACACTAGTGATATTCAATTTTAGGAAAATAGGTGATTTTCTTATGAATGTTAGCTTTAAAAGAAAATGAAAATGTTTTAGAAAGAGTTAAACTAATCTAAGCTAACATTAAAGACTAAAATAAAAGGGTGTAAAAACAAGTTTCTCAAAGGTAGGATAACTATGCTCTGGCTCTTATGCAATTTGGAAATCTCAGGATAGGCTCCTCGCGTTGGGGTTGCAACTATGGTGATGCTTGCTTCCCGAACCGGTATGGATTTCGCAAATCAAGTTTTAATCCTTTAAAATGGCAAAACAGATGGTAGTGAATTTCATCAATGGTTATTCACCTTAGACTTCCTTTGAATGGCTCGCAAGAGATAACTAATGGTCTAAAGCCAAAAGCTTACCAAATATTGGCAACTCAAAGTCATTCCGGGTGATAAACTCACCTTTCAATGGCCATTGAAATTGGTTCTAATGGATTAATGCAAAACTTGGAATTGAAGACCTCACCTTCCAATAGCTCGTAGGAGATAACTAATGGATATAAATCCAAAAGCTTATCAAGTATTGGCCGTTGGAAGTTGTCCAAAGGAAATAAAAACCGAACTTTGCATTAATGAACCATTAATGAAAAACGACTACCTTACCTTCCGGTGCGAGAAATTTCCATGGGATTGCATCCAAGCCATCACATAACATCCATACTTTGAGAAACTAAAAGTTTTAGCCAATCATCCTCTGAGGAAAAGCCCTCAGAGGCTGTTTGGCTACTAAGAAAATAGAAATGGGGAAGAACAGGAGAAGAGAGAAAACAGAGAAAGGCTCTGTATATTCTATATATGATCCTCCTCTCCGATAGATTTTTCTAAGTGTTTACAAGAGAGTTTTTATAGGAAGGTAATTTACCCTTCCTTGAATACTTCCTAGCTAAGGAATTACATGAGTGGCTGAATACAAGGAGAAAATGGAAATTTATACAAAAATATCTGAAGAAAAATATCCAAAAGTGTCGGTCGAAACCATCGGGAAGCTTCAGGAGAACACCCGTGCACTGTTCAAAATGGCTGCGAAATTCTCGCAGCCAAAAGGCTGATTTCGCAGCCATGCCTTCAGCTTGGAGTGATCTGTTTGCAATGGCTGTAACTCCTTCATTTCAACTCCGAATCGCGCACCGTTTGAAGCATTGGATTCTTGACTTCCTGAGCTTTGAAATGGTATATGGCATGTAGAAAATGGACTTCGGGAAGTGCTCCAAAAGTGGCTGACATGACTGTCATCAAGAATGCTTCATGACAAATTTCTCTTTGCTTCCTCTCCTTGCATTCCGAATTTCCTTATGGCAAAGGACTTCAAAGCTTTGGTTCTTCATGAATTTGAGCTTCCAAAAGCTTTGCCATCACTTGTCCAAGTAGCTCCTCCATCATTTGGCATGCTTGAATTGATTCATAAGCTGATAAAAACATGTAAACTTGCCACAAAATGGTTAAAACCAATTACTAAGGACCTTAATGAATTAATTGGGTTAAATGAATATGATTACTACTCAAAGGTGCTTAAAACCATTATAATTAGGTCTACAAAATAGCACTTTTTGGTAGTAATCATTTAGCTTCATTCATGTTGAACCTGCTAAGAACTTTCTTCACATACTCTAATTGTGAAAGCTTCAATGTACCATTAGTCGTGTCTCTAATGATTCTCATACCAAGGATTTGCTTTGCAGCTCCCAAATCCTTCATTGCAAACTGTTTGGACAATTGCTTCTTCAGATTATTAATATTTTCAATGTCAGACCTTGCAATAAGCATATCATCCACATACAACAGTAATATGATGTAAGAATTGTCAAAAGACTTAACATAGCAATAGTGATCAACTTCACATCTCTTGAACCTAATTTTATGCATAAAACTGTCAAACTTCTTGTACCACTGTCTAAGAGCTTGTTTAAGGCCATACAAGCTCTTTCTCAGTTTGTAGACTAGATTCTCTCGTCCCTGAACAATGAACCCTTCTGGCTGAATCATGTAAAGGTCTTCCTCCAAGTCACCATGAAGGAATGTTGTCTTCACATCTAACTACTTAAGATGTAAGTTTTCTGCAACCACCATTCCCAGTACAAGTCTGATTGTTGACATCTTCACAACGGGAGAAAATATCTTTGTGTAGTCAATGCCCTCCTTCTGCTGGAACCCTTGAACATCTAATCTGGTCTTGTAACGTTTGCTACCATCATGCTCATTCTTTATTCTGTATACCCACTTGTTGTGCAAATCCTTCTTTCCTACTGGCAATTCAGTCAGTTCCCATGTCTGATCCCCAACAAGGAATCCATCTCATCCTTCATGGCTAACTCCCACTTGCTTGAATTCTCATCTTGCAAGGCTTCATCATAACACTCTAGCTCACCACCATCAGTCAACAGAAGATAATTTAAAACGGGTGAATAACGCTGTGGAGGTGTAATGTTCTTGGAAGATCTGCGAACTTCAGCTATAGGTGTACTCAGATCTACCTGTGAATTTACATTATCCTTATCTTCTTCACACCTTTTTTGGACAGTACTTTCGGTCAATTCATCCAAGTTGACAAACTCAGATTTCTTTTTATCTATCTCTGTAACATCTGACACTACAGTTGAACCATCCTTGCACATAACCTGTTCATTAAATATAACATTTCTACTTCTGATGATTTTCCTGTTTTGTTCATCCCAAAACCTATAGCCAAATTTCTCATCACCATAGACAATGAAAAAACATATTTTAGACTTTGCATCAAGTTTACTACTAGCATCGGAATCAATATGAACATAAGAAACACAACCAAAAACTTTTAAATGTGAAAACTTTACCTCTTTACCGCTCCAAACCTCCTCAAGAAGTCTGAACTCCATGGTAACTAATGGTCCTCGGTTTATCAGGTAAGCTACAGTGCTAACAGCATTAGCCCAAAAAGTTTTTGGTAGTCCAGCATGCAACCTCATACTTCTAGCACGCTCATTGAGAGTTCTGTTTATGCGCTCAGCTACATCATTCTATTGTGGTGTCCCAGGAATGGTCTTCTCCATCCTAATTCCCTATGTAGCACAATACTCACTGAACCCTCCATCTATGTACTCTCCTCCATTATCTGACCTTAAACATTTTACTTTCAAACTTGTTTCTGTCTCAACCATGGCCTTCCACTTCTTAAAAGTTTCAAATACATCATATTTATTTTTCAAAAAATAAACTCATACTTTTTTGCTTGAGTCATCAATAAAAGTGATGTAGTATCTTAAACCTCCAAGGGATGCAACCGGAGAAGGCCCCCACAAATCAGTGTGTACTAGTTCCAATTTTTAAACCTTCGGTGTCTTACTAGTTTTCAAGAAGCTCACCTTTTTTTTTGCTTTCCTAATATGCAACTTTCACACATGTCAAAATCAATGGACTTCAATTTTGGTAGTTTTCCTTTTGATAACAACATCTTCATCCCTTTCTCACTCATGTGACCAAGTCTGCAGTGCCACAGGCTTGTATCAGTACTTGCATCAGCAACTGCAATTGTGTCTCTTGGACATGAGGTCATATACAAAGTACCAGTCTTCTTTCCACGAGCCAATACCCTAGCTCCCTTTGTAACCTTCCAAGTACCACCAACAAATAGTATTACATGTCCTTCATCATCAAGTTGTCCAATAGAAATCAGATTCCTACTCAAGTCAGGAATATGTCGAACCTTCTCCAGTAACCAAATAGACCCATTGGGCAACAATATCCAGACGTCTCCCAGACCCACAACATCCAAGGCTGAACCATCAGCCAAATACACCTTACTAAAATCACCTGCAGCATAATTCTGTATGATTTCTCGGTGTGGAGTGGTATGAAACAAAGCTCCTGAATCCAAAACCCAATCATTAAGTGAACTGTCTACTGCAAGAAGTAATGCATCATGTACCTCTTCTATTACAACATTAGCAGAATCATCTTCATTCTTCTTCTTAGGACTTTTACATTGCCTTTTAAAGTGACCTGTTTTCCCATAGTTCCAGCATTGTACTTGTTGGCCTAATCTAGATCTGCTTATGTTCCGATTAGAATTTCTGGATTTTGATCTACCCCGATTTGAATTCCTGTCATTACCTCTACTTCTTGTCTCAAGGTTTAGGGCAGAACCAGATCCTAAGGTTTCACTTGCATCTCTTCGGCGAATCTCCTCTGCCAGAATTAAATCTCATATATCATTGTACTTGAGCTTTTCCTTTCCTGTAGAATTGCTTACTACCATCCTCATTGCCTCCTAACTATCTGGCAAAGAAGCCAAGATGATCAGAGCACGAATCTCATCGTCAAAATCAATTTCTACATACGACAATTAATTTGTAATTGTATTAAATTCATTCAGATGTTGTGCTACTGATGCATTCTCTGTCATCTTCAAATTGAACAATTTCTTCATCAGATGCACCTTATTGTTTGCGGACGGCTTTTCATACATACCGGACAAAGCCTTCATCAAATCTATTGTGGTCTTCTCCTTTACAACATTGTGTGCAACAGACCCAAACAGAGTTAACCTAATAACTCCTAGAACTTGTTTGTCAAGAAGCGCCCATTCCTCAGCCTTCATACTCTCAGGTTTTGTCCCCAAAGAGGCAAATGCAATTTCCTCCCATAGAGATAATCTTCAATCTGCATCCTCCAATACGTAAAGTCTATGCCATCAAACTCTTCTATTCCAAACGTCTTTCCTGCTTCCTCTGCCATTGCTCCCACTCAAACCTAACCCTAGGCTCTAATACCAGTTGAAGGGAATTAAGCCGAATTCCCAACCTATGAGAAACAAAAATAGAGAAAAACACACGCCAAAGAAAAATAATCACACGCACAAGACATTATTTACGTAGTTCTACAATTTGCCTACGTCCACGGAATTGCAAGGATATCATTATTATCATGGAAGAATACAGAGTACAACTCGGCTACAATATTTTCTCTCTATATATAACATAGCAACCACACCACACTAAAAAAACCCTAATTCCAAAAGGCGGTTCCACAATGGGCTAAATGGACCCAAACCACGCAATTTTATTCGAGTCGGGTCATCAAACTGGATCAAACAAAACTAGGCTTCACAAAGCCCAACAAAGCCCTATACACAGAAATGTGTCAACTTGCCATCTACAAAAAATTCCAAGAAAAAAATAAAAGAAACAATCAATTAGTATAAGAATCTTTAAGAAATTAGCAATTTCAAAAATTATAATGCAAATAAGCAACAAATAAAATTTCATAAACGCATAGTAAGTGGTTATAGCAATAGAAAAATCAAAGCTTACAGCAACAAACTCAGTCAAAGCATGCACCCCCACTGCTTGCACTCCCAGAACATTAACAACCTCTAATGTACACAGGGTACATATTATAATTAACCACATCAACTATCTATAAGATACCTAATGCGTCCCTCTGGTAATCTATCAATCACTTCCATAGGCCGGCTAACTAACTTTGAGCATAGCTACATAGTCCATCAGATGTTCTTGATTTCCATGGAATATCTCCAAAAAGTGATTCAATATCTTCGCAAAAATCTACTGAGTTAATGTTACAAATAGAAGGAAGAAATTTCTCAATTTTAACTTGGAATTTGACTTCTCTTAACACTATTGATGCAATTTTCTTTTCTTAATATTAATTTATTATTTGAGCAAATTTGTTATGCAACTCCTTGTGAGTAGGGAATGAAGGTTAGTGTTGATTCTTCCTCGATGTTTTTTAGGATGCAAGAGAAACAGGGGCCCTTAAAGAAGCAAAAGACAAGCTAGAAAAGTGGGTGTAGGAACTTACATGGAGATTGCAGTTGGAGAAGCAATTAAGGGTAGTGTAGATATTTTTTCACTCTTCATAAATGTTCCACAACAGAATGCATAATCCAGATTGGGATCCTGCAATGCAGTTATTGTTTCACTGATTGTATCAGTAGGTTCAAGATTCCAATGGATGCAGCCAGCACTTAGTAAAGCACCCCAGATTATTGAATCAGATGGAATTATCATGTTCTGGACCAATTCATATGCTTCTTTGACATGCCCAACCTGGCCAAGGAGATCTACCATACAAACACAATGCTCAAGTTTAGGAGACAATCCATGTTTATCAGCCATACTAGAAAACTGAACCATTCACTCTTCTACCAATCCTGAGTGGTTACAAGCTGATAAAACTCCAATGAATGTGACATCATTGGGTTGCACACCAGTCCTCTCCATCTGTGAAAAAACCACTAAAGAAATAGTCACTTCCATCACCATGGTAAGCCAATACCAGTATCATGGCATTCCACAAGGCTACATCTTTCTCACTCGTCTTGACAAAAACCAAACAAGCATCATTGATTTTACCACGTTTTGCTTACATATCAACCACAGTAGTGACAAGAATCACATTTAGCTCTAACCCATTTAAACCCAGGTACAAATGAACTTCTCTCCCAAGTTACAGTGCCCCTAAGCCAGCATAAGCAGACAACACATTCACCAGTGTGATCTCATTCGGTTTCACAGACTGCTTTCATGAGACAGTATAAATCAATTGTTTCCTCAAAAAGTTTCATGCTGCACATATCCAGTAATGATGGCATTCCAAGGAGGCAACTTCTTATAAGAAACACCATCAAAGATTCTCCAAGCTTTCTCCACATCCCCGCACTTATAATACATGTCTATGAGAGCAGTAACCAAGATTGAATTCAAAGGGATCTTGTTAACATCGATAAAAACCAAAAGGAACCTTCCAACTCCATAATTCTAGAGAGTTGAACAAGCAAACAGTAGACACGCCATTGTTACCGCATTGAGCTGGACCTCATCAGCCAAAACAAGCATCCGGAAAACAAACTCAACATCTCCATAAAATCCCTTTCTTTCCCATACACATTTATCATTGCAGTCCTGCAAACCACATTCCTTCTCATTGGCATTTCTTCAAACAACTCTCGCGCTCCTCAACCTCCCCTCAGTGCACATACCCTAAAATGATCGAATTCCAAGAAACGTCATCTCTAACCTCCATATCAACCCACAAATTCCGAGAAGAGTCAAGACAAAAACACTTACAACACATTTCTATTAAAGAATCACACAAACAAATCAGATCCAAAACCCAATCTTAGAACATGGGTATGAATGTGTTCACCTTCAAGCATCGAACTAAGGGTAGAACAAGATTTTAGGACAAAAGGGTATGTAACATTACTCGGTTTAGCGTTATTCCGAAGCATTTAGAGATAGAGAGCCAGGGAATTTTGTGGAGAGCCTTGGAGGGTGTCGACTCTGATAAAGGAGTTCCAAGAGAAATTAGTGGGAGAAGGGGTTTGATCAAGGATGAAATGAGCATAATCGATTGAATTGAGGTCGATAAGCTATGAAATGCGGCGGGTTTAAATTGAGAGGCCATGGATGACTATGGGCGACGGAGGTGGTGGTTCAGAGGAGGGAGGTAACGAAAGTTTAAAAAATGACCGTTTTTTAACATCAACTGCCAAGAACGTTTGACACATTCGAAACAATGTCGTTTCACAAAAGTGGAATGTGATAGTAAGGAGGATATTTTTTGTAACCTTTATAAGAAAAAGACTTTAAATTTATGACTAAAAAGCTAAGTATTTCTTGGAAAATAGAAAAATATGCTTTTTTTTCTTTAATTTTAGAAATTTAATAAGGAGAAATTTTTTTATAATCCAATTATGCCATAATAAATAGAAAAGAAAGAGTGTATAGAAACAAATTTAATATTAAAAGGATACCAAAAAATAGCAAAAAAAATAAGAAATAAAAAAATCACGTGAAAGTGGTATAAAACTATTTTTAATAATACATTGACCAAAAAGTTATTATATTATTAAACTATTTATTCCATATATTTTTTTTTTTACTAAGATTATCAATTTCATAGCAAAAGAAATAAATAAGTTACATTTTTAGTGTCATTAAAAATTTTCAAAATACCATCAACCTTAATTTCTACTTTTTTAGCTTTACCTTAAAAATAAAATTAAAGGAAAATTCATATTTGATGTCTTTTTTTTTTTTAATCTTTTAAATGAATCTTTTTAAAAGAATATCTAAAACCTATACTCTGTTTGGTCATGTTTTTTGAATTTTTTTTTTAAAATAATTTTTTTATTCTTTAACTTAAAAAACAGTTTTAAAAAATATGATTAAACGGATTCATATTTTCCATTTATTTCTAAAAATGGATGAAAACAACTCCTACTTATTTTTTAAAAATTATTCTCTATTTCACTTTATTTTTAAAAATTGTTTTCAAATAACAACAATCAAACAAAGTAAGAAAAAAAATTAAAATAATTTTCCATTTTTAAAAATAGAAAACTATTTTTAAATCACACAAGAAAACAAACTCTTATATTTTGATCAAAATATACAAAAACAACTATTATAAAATGTTTATTTTTTAAAATACTTAGATAAACATTAGTTTGAAAATGATCCTTAAAAAATTATTCTTAAATATTTTTAACATCAAAATTTTATTTAAGAACTTGAATATAAAAGATAGGTTATTATGCCGTTACATATAATAATACCTGAAAATACGTAGTTGTTTGATATCCATTGGTCAAAATTCAGTGTAAAATGTGTAATGAAATATTACTTAGATGAAGATTGAGGATGGGATAAATAATTTCCAAACCGTGAAAATAAACTAATTGTTCACTTGTTTTTACTTTATCAATCAATTCTTATCTCTAATATGGTCTCTATGCAGGAATAAACCATATTTTTTTCATATATATATACATGAAAATTAAAACTTTGGGATACACCCAATACATCAAAACTCATTAACCGTGAATAAAGAAAAACATTTTCATCATGAAAACGACAAAAACTAGAGCAAACATATAAGAATTCAAAATTGTAGCCAAGCATAACTAGAAATTTTCTTTGATCCTTTACCAATCAGAGCTAAAACTTTGGAATAAAATGTCAAAATGGGAATAACATTTGATATATATAGGAAAGACTTTTAGGACTTTACTAATCCTAAGACATGGGAGTCCACTGAGTCAACATCACTATAAAAATGTGGGATTGATGTTATATGATTTCAATGGACTACTCCTCATGGAGTATTCATTCAATGGTGGATGTCTCGCAATAATGTTATACTTATAACAAACATAATTTTATCATATTTATCCTTTTTAATTTGAGTTGAATCTATGATTTTTTTTTTTTAAATATGAGATTCATGTTAATCTTGTTTGGAAGAATACGGGGATGTGATTGATGGAGTGGAGATTGCAATCACAGATCTAAAAACCAAGTTTGTGTCGTAGTTAACAAACCTAGCTTCTAAATTTGTGACTGCAATCTCCTTTCTATTAATCACATCCTTGTATTCTTCGCTAAAAACCGCTAAAATTAACATAAATTTCTTAACTAGATGTCTTAAAATAAGAATGATTCAACTTAAATTAAAAAAATAAAAATGATAAAATCATGTTAGATAGATATACTATTATTACTGACCATCACTGCGAATTAAACCTCCATAGGGAGTAACTGTTGCAATCAAACAACATCAATCCCACCTCTCAATAGTGATGTTGGTTTAGTAGACTCCCTTGTCCAAGGATTAGGGGATGGCCCTTGTCTTTCACATCCATCACAATACAAAACCAAAAAACAAATAGTTAATAGTTCTTTCTCCTCTCTCTGCAGTGGGTTTGTCTTCCACATAGTCAGACATCAGCTGCAATGTAACAGAAATCAAAACATCTAAGTATAAAACAAACCAAAACATTGAAACACAAAACAAAATCAATGTTAAATAAAATAAGTATTGAAAATTTACCTTTAAAAAGTAGTTGAGATCGTGGCATCATCACTATGAGCCCGCCCATTGGAGAAGGGCAATATTCCTCGGATCCAACGAGCATAACTTTTTTTTTTTTTTCTGAATCACAGTGGAGACAAATGGTGAGATTATTACTCCTCTGCTCTATTTATAAGAAGAGGACGAAATGAAAACCATGCCTACCTGCATGTTCAAAGACTAGTGTAAAAAAATGACCAAATGACAAAACCAATAAAAGAAAAATATAACACCACAAGTAAAAACAGAAAACAGGACCAAGAAGAGGAAAGACTGCAGAAGTAACGAGAGAAAACCACTGTTACTGTTACCCACCCCAGCAGAAGTAATATTTCTCCGAAATTTCACTTTACGAAAATTTCACCGATATTTCGGTATTTTTACCGATTTTTCGGGAATTTTCCGATATTTCCTTACCAGTCCAGCCCCGATACAAAATCTGTCCAATTCTTTTTTAAAAAAACAAATAAGATGCTATTTGGTAATCTGATCATGATTTGCAGGCAAAGGTTGTGCTCTTCATCCTAGCCCAAAAATCATGGATTTAGGGTTCGATAAATTTAAATCCAGTGGCATAAAAGCAAAGAGACCCCTAGCACAGATCCAGAAAACACAGGCCGCAAAAAAAAAAAAAGGAATTTTTTTGGTTTTCCTTGGGGGTTTTGCATGGATTTTCTCGGAAATCAAACGAGGTGGATTTAGGGTTCGTGAAATTTAAATCCAGTGGCATAAAAGCAAAGAGACCCCTAGAACAGATCCAGAAAACACAGGCAGCAAAAAAAAAAAGGAATTTTTTTGGTTTTCCTTGGGGGTTTTGCATGGAGTTTCTCGGAAATCAAACGAGGATGAATTTTCCAGGAAATCAAATGGGGGATGGATTTTCTTGGGAATCAAACGGGGGTTGCAAAATAAATAAATAACATGATTAGATCAGTACCTGCGAGGATTGAGAGTGGAAGAGGAAAATAGGGCCCTTTTAGGGATTCTCTGATCTGGAGGGCAACTTCAGAAAAGGGCTTCTTCATGCCTGGAGTGAGAGAATGGGGGTGCCCTTTAGAACTTTTATCCACCCACAAGAAGTAATTAATGAAAGCAAACAATTGATACCCACCCCAACAGAAGTGAGTAATGAGAGAAAAAAAGTTGTTACCCACCTAGCAGAAGTAATGAATTTGCAGCAGTATTAATAGTTTAAAATGTTATCATTCTTTTTTTAAAAAATAATAATAATTTTAATAATCAAATGTGTTTTAAGAGTTTCCTTGTTTTTTAAAAATAATTAGGAATTGTTTTAATTTTTTTAAAATTGTTTTTGAGAACATTGTCAAACCAAATTTGAATTTGTACAAAAGAAAAATAAATTCTAAATCTATATAAAGTAATAATTTTTAATAGTATGAACAAGAAACAAATGTAATTATTTTTTTAAAATATTTTTAAATTATTTAATTGTTATATAAAAAGTTAAAATAAGAGAAATAAGATATTAAATTTAAACCTTTTTAAATTTAATCATGACCCCTCCTTCCCTAATTTCACTAGGAATTTGAGATAAAAAGAATAAAAAAAAACTTCCAATAATTTTACCATTTTTTATTGTTAATGCTAGCATTTATAATATTTATTATTATATTAACTATTTTGCACTAGTTTTATATTTTTTTTTAATGTAATGTACATTTCTAAACAAATTAAAATTTATTTGAAAATTTAAATTATTATAATTATTTATTAATATTTAAAAATATTATCATTCTTTTTTAAAAAAAATAATCATAATAATTTTAATAATCAAGTATAATCTTTGTTTTGTATTCAAAGTTAATAAACCTGTTTTAAGACCGTTATTAAAATTTCATAATAGATTTTAAAAAGTAGAATGTTTTCATTTTAATTATTTTTAAATAAAATATTTTCTCTAAAATCGTTATTAAAAAAAATCAGCAATCTAATTTTTCAACTGTGAAAATATTTTCTAAATTTTTCTAAATACTGAATTTTTTTTCCCAAAAGCATTTGTTTATGCTAAAACTATTTTTCAGAAACAAAAAATTTCCTAAAAGCCCTAGTAATTAAAAAACAAAAAATTGAAGCACACACTTAAGGATGTCACTGAGCAAGAATAAGCATATCAATTACAAAGTCTAGCTTAGAATAAAAAACAACATAGAATTTTATACCTCGAAACCCATAGAACAGAGACAGCACACTTGCCTAAGAAGTTCAGATCAGTATTTGCCCACCTTCCTTTCTTCGGATATTTCAAGCTCATTTCAATGCATCATCAGGAACCAAAAATCAAATGAAGCGATGCTGAAGCATGCACAGAGGCATGGAGACATTCTGCATAACCATATAAGGGATAGGTGAAATTTTATAAAGGAGAACATGCCGAACACTTCAACCAATGCTTCCACCAAGTATAGGAAGTCAAAAAATTGAACTTCCACGCACATTTTGAAAAAGGCATATAAAACATATCACAGGGACATTCACAAGAAGCTGTCCAAACATCAAGCCCCATGAGAAAAAGAGATCAAACTTCACACTCCAGCTCCTAGAATCTGCTTGCCATCCAAGCCCCTTTCTCTCCTCTCTATTCTTTTTCCCCAATACTCTTTCTTGCAGCCGAAAGACACTCTATAACCAAAACCAACACAAAACCCCACTCCCCTCTTGCAGAATTTGTTTTAAAAAAAAAAATCCAGAAAACTGTCCCTGCCAGTGAATATCCCCCTACAGGTGTCACCCTCCAATGACCCAGGGAATATCCTCCTAACCGTTCTCTCTAAGGACCCAGCTGGCCCAAAAAATCAGGGTCTACAACTACATTCAGAAGAAAAACATGCCAACAGCTGGCTTGTTCCCACAGAGACCACATGAGAAGTCAAGAGTTGGTGAAAGCAAAAACATATGAAAAGTGCTTTATCACCACAAGGACCGCATGCAAGAGATCAGGAGTTGAGGGTCAAAGAAAGAAGTGGGTTGGAAATCATTTACCTTGGGTCAAAGCAACAATTATTTAATAATTCCCAAAGCAATTATCCATGTAATGATTTCATCAATTATGGCTGAAAATAAAAAAAATTTAACCTCCAACCCCTAACAGTACTCTGGTAGAGTTTCACTTTTAAAGATATTAATGCTTCCCCATATTCTAAAAGTTCACAGATGCATCATTTCTATAAGCAAAAGTGTTAATCTTTCAGAAATTACTTCATGCTTTTAGAAAATATTTTTAGTATAAAAAAACACGTTTAGAAAAATTTTAAAAATATTATTAAAAATGAAAATTCATTTGTGCTATTTTTTGGAGACATATTTAATAAGTGATTTTTTTAATTTAAAAACATTTTAATTAAAAACATTTAAAAATGATAACAATCCTACTTTTCAAGAACATGGGTTAAAAATCAAGTATAGAAGCCGGTCATTGCAAGCATACCTATAATCATATGACCATCAAATTACTTCCAAATTTCAAATTTTAATTTATTTTATGATGTATATTACATAACAAATAAAAATAAAAATAAAATAAGTACAAAATAACCAACAATAAGCATGTGAGACATACATGCAGATGATGGGAGAGATTGGTAATTTATTTTACGATGTACATTACATAACAAATATAAATTAAAAATAAAATAAGTACAAAATAACCAACAATAAGCATGTGAGACATACATGCAGACGATGTGAGAGATCGGTAAGTAGGCATGGTTTGGTTTTCATTTCATCCACTTATAAATAGAAGAGGCTCACCCCATTAGTTTCCATTGTTATTCAGAAAAGAAGAAAAAATTAAGAGAAGAAAAAGAAAAATGCCAGAACTCATGCTCGTTGTATCTGCTGAGCTGAAGAATGTTGTCATTCTCCAACCTCAGGATGGTATTGACAATGAGACCATCAACTACTATTTCAAGGTGAATTTTCAATGTTGTTTTGATTTAACATTATTTTATATTTTAACGTTTTGGTCTCTGCTTTATTGTAATTGGAGCGTGAACAATATGGGTGGATTTATCATAAGAAAGTCTGTGTCTATATAAATGTGAAAAAAAAAACTCATTGGGAAACGAAAGAAATGACAATTTGAACCTATCCAGAAAGGTGGGCAATATGATTATGGTACACTATATTAGTTCCTCTCTCTCATATTATCTTCTATGATTACTTCCTCTCTCAATTTTAACCTCAAAATAAGCCAGTTTTTTTTTTCTCTGCCATTGTTTTCTTTTATTGGTTTCACCTTCTATTTTTTTTTTCCTCTAATTCTTTTCTTGGTTTTTGCAGTGTCAAGAATGTGAAAGACATGGCGCGATCTTGCTAATCCTTGGACATGGGGCTCCACTGAGCCAACATCACTGCACAGAGGTGGATTTGATGTTATTTAATTGCAACGAATTACTCTATGTGGAGTATTCATTCAACGGTGAATGGTTGGCAATAACGGTACACTTCTATCAACATAATTTTTTTCATTTTTATCCTTTTTAATTTGAGTTGGAGTCACTAATCCTGGTTTTTCTTTTCCTTTTTTTTTCAGTCTTTTGGCAAAGAAATTCATGTTGATCTTAGTATGGGAGAATACAGGGATGTGATTGATGGAGAAGAGGTATCAATCACAAAGTTGAAAGCCAAATTTGTATCATATTGGAATTGATGACACTTTAGTTTAGGGTCAATTTTTATGTTTCTGATTTCTTTAGTTGAGTTGCAGTAATTGGATTTCTTATAGTTCATGTTGATCTTAGTATAGGAGAATACAGGAATGTGATTGATGGAGAGGAAGTATCAATCACAAAGCTGAAAGCCAAATTTATGTCATATCGGGGTTGATGACATTTTAGTTTAGGGTCGATTTTTATGTTTCTGATTTCTTTACTTGGGTTGTTGTAGTTGGGTTTGTAATCTGGTTGCAGTAGTTGGATTTTTTATTCCTGTAGTTTTTTACTTTATATGATTGCAATAATAATTTTTTTTCTGTTTCTGTTATTTGACTTTAAACATATATCAATGCTTATGATATTAATAATGTTATTAGGCTCATAGTTGATATAAACCCTACGAGCCTCTATGATTATAATATGCTCATGTATTATAGTATTATAATGTATAACAACCAATAATATTATATATAAACTAATGCTATTATATTATATTCGCTAAAATAATAATATGATATAACTTATTAATATACATAACATATGTGTTTTGTACTATTAGTATAAATATGGAAATATAATTTTATATTCATACATATATAAAATGAAGTCGTTAATATAAAAATTCATGAGCATATATTCCTACTAGTCATAATAATAAATACATCCATTATAAATTATACAAATAAGAGTTAGGAACATATAATTTTGCAAATATCCAAATTGTGGAATTTATGTATAATTATGATTATATGATATATTAATCATCATTATAATCATGGTTTATAACCACTAATTTATAATATATTAATGCTGGTAACATATATGTGTATATTAACATTCTTAGCACTTGAATACTAATTGATATATTATCAAAATGATAACTTACGGTAATAGTACTTAATCATATTTACGATCAGTATATATTATATCATGCATAAAGGTGATATTATAATCTATATAATTGTATGATATTATATTAAGCAATGAGATTAAGTAATACCATATTACAATACATAAATGTTTACATTACTGATTTAATATATACATATACAATGACTTATAATTTATTAACTAATATTATATTCAATTTAATAATAAATTAATGTTTATTTCATAATGATAATAATAATAAATTATTATAATTAATAAACTATTATAATATAATAATAGGTATTATTATATACATATATATGTTATTTATTACACTATCTAATACTATTAATATATTCTAATATAAATAACTAATATTATAATATAGGCTATTATATATTAATTATAATAGTTATCATAATTTATATTACTAATCGTTGTAAATAATTATGATAATATAAATTATGATTAAATATTAAAATATATTACAGTAGTATAATAATAATATTAGTACGCCCTAATATTACTATTGCATAGTTGTTTACAATATAACATATATGGATAATTCCATAGGGTATATTTGCATATTGGGATGAACATAGTTACTAATGAGGCCGAAACTGAATGAGATGACTACCAATGATGAAAATATCGGTAATTACGGATATATCGGTAACTCGATTTTACGGATATATCGGATATATCGGAGAAATATCGACGGATATTTTGGAAAAAAATTTTGATAAGCAAAAAATTGATCAAAACTCATGAAAATGTAAAAAAACCTTGTAGTAATGTAATTAGAAGTATAATAGACAATTTAAAGTTATTTTATTGAAAATTTTGATATATATATATATATATATATATATATATATATATAATATGATTTGTGAATCGTGATATTAGACATAATTATATGATGTCGATTGTACTTATACACTAATTATGAAGTTTTATGAAAAACTTATTATAACAAATATCAATAATTTGTACATATTATCATATAGCTTGAGGTTCAATTCTGACCGTTGGATTACATCTGACTTCAATTTGGACCATCATATGCACATGGTCATGATTTGTTTCTATTTATTTTATTTCTACTAAATCTAAAAATCAAATGGGCCACACCACTTCTCTCACCCGGGCATGCCCTTTTCTGAAGATGCCCTCCGACAGAATCCCTAAAAAAACCCTATTTTCCTCTGCCACTCTCAATCCTCGCAGGTACTAATCTAAACATGTTATTATTTTTTTTTTGCAACCCCCGTTTGATTCCATAGAAAATCCATCCCCCATTCGATTTCCGGTAAATTCATCCTCGTTTGATTTCCGAGAAATTCCATGCAAAACCCCCAAAGAAAACCAAAAAAATTGCTTTTCTTTTGCTCCTGTGTTTTCTGAATCTGTTTTAGGGTTCTCTTTGTTGTTGTGCCATTGGATTTAAATTTCACGAACCCTAAATCCACGATTTTTGAGCCAGGCTGAAAAACACAAGCTTTGCCATTTTGTATCTTGTGCGCGGGCTGGACTGGTAGGAAAATTTCTGTTTTTTTGGCCGAAAAATCGCCGAAATAATCCGAAACAAAACGATTTTTCTCTGAAATTTTCCAACCGGAGGCGATTTTTTCAAAAAATCGCCGAAATTTATCCTTTTACCGAAATTTATCTGAAATTTCTCCGATTTTTGGCGAAATTTACGGATATTTCTTCCGTCGACATTTCGCCCCCCTCTTTCGTTTCGCCGACCTCCGAAACACGAAATTTCGCCGAAATTTCGGCGAAAAAAACAGAAATTTTCATCCTTGATGACTACTATGTTATAAATAGGTTATTATCATCAACCATAATACATATGTCCCAGTGTGTATAAACTATAATATTTGGTGATATATCATATTATATTCATCTTATAATAAATTATGTGTAGTATATGACGTAAGTATAGTGGTAAATACTAAATAGTGTTATTATTGTATATTTAATTCACAAATAATGATTATTATGACCGTATAATCATAATAACATCATGATATGTTATTATATAGTTATATTTAAGTTATGTATAATAGAATAAGTATGCTATTAACATAATGATACTATATTTATTCAAAGGTTAATGAATTATCGAGTATAGACATATTAATTCATATACCTAGAGTTAATTTATGAATTTTACATAAATTTAGTTATATATTAATTATCCTAAGAGTCAAATTTGTAGCAATCATTGGGTTTTGGTGGCACTGGACACAAGGACTATGATTGCATATTACCTTGACTCATTGCAAGATCAACCTTTTGATGATCAAACTAATGTATAATAAATAGATAAATATCAATATTTAAATTAAGCATAACATTAACTTTCTTTTATGAAATTATGACACATCTAGACTATTAGGGATAAAGTACTTACTATTGTTCATGCTATAATGGATCAAAATCCATATTTAAACATACTAAGGCTAAATAGTCTATAATATGCATCCAAGCAGGTTAGTGGGAATAGTCTTTTGAACTTTTTATATGATATGAACTAAAGTAATAAGTTCAATGTTTTTATATGATACATAATCCTAAACCAAGGTTATATAGTAAATTGTGCTTAGGGCATTAAAGGTACTAATAGGACATTGCTATGACAGAGGTATACACCCTCATATGTTCCTCTAGAGCCGTTTTTTTTTTTTAGCTTTTTATTAAAAATAATTTGCTTTTAGACTTTAAATTATTTGTTTTTTTTTACTTTTTCATAACTAATTATTGATGATTATGATCCTAGGGCTATGAAATAACTTTATTCATAATCACCTATATATGGTTAATACTGCTAGGATCACTTTGCTATAACGAGTTGAATGTGATAAACATATTAAAGATCAAAACCCTGATTCAAGCAAAACTAACAAATTTCTCTATGTTGTAGCATTCTACCACGATTCAGTTTCTACACATGAATAGTCTAAGTTTAAGTTAACAGGTGTTATTGGTATCATGTGAATTGCTATAAATTATATTTGATATATTAAATATTATACAATGATGAGCGTTTATAATTTTTCATATCATTTTCCATAAATAATTATTGCAACTATTTAATATTAAGTATATAGATTAGTCATATGTTATGAATTATCCTAATGTGTAACATAGATATCCAACAAGAAATGCATTTGGGGCATAATTCATGAAATATACAAATCTTTATTCATATAAATTATATATCAGTAGTTTAGGAATTATACAAAATTATTATCTTGTTATTCAAATATGAAGTATCCTAAATATAATTGTAGCTATTCACTTATAATATATTATTATTGTAGACTTATTAAGCTTTTGATGAATTAAGCTACCTACAACTCAAAACATTATAAACATGATATACAAGAAAAGAGCATTTCTATATTAATATGTAATCTAATATGTTCATTATGGACCTAAACCATACATATTGTTAGAGCTAAACGTCATAGTAAGGCTATTATTTGTGTATCATATATGAGCCACCATATATTGTACATATATTTCTCATTACATAGTTAAATTTATTATCTTATTTTATACAAAGTCCATAATTAATATAATTGAACATCATAATTTATATTGACCGTATAATAATCATAAGGTTAATACTCTGGCATAATAATATGATATCATAGCAACTCCTATTTGTATAATATTACAATAAAGTTTATATGTTATGCAAGTATTACTACAATTAATAGTTTTGTATCCTGAGTATATCCTATGCCATATAAAACACATTCTAATTACAAATCATAAGATTATCTAGTGGAAGACCCGCCAATAATATGTTTTGAATAATTACCATATTATGATAAGAGTTTCTCATTATGATCTAGATTATCAAGATTTATGGCATAGGGTTATGAACCCAATCGTAGATATTTTCAAACTAGATAGTAATTCATAACTTAGGGTTTAGGGTTTAGGTCATTTCAAAGAATACCCCAGTATATTTAATAAGTCTACTACGATTATATGAACTGAAACCAAATACTACTAGATATTTTCAAGCATCCATTAGTTATGCTTATACATGAATATGATTTATTATTTGTATGAATATAGAATTTAGCATCATGTATATCATATGCACACGATTTATATTAATAGGCCTAGCCATTTATGCCTATCAATAAATTTAATTTTTTCGGTGACAGAGATATTTTTATACCTAACATCGATAATTTTGTGTGAATGAAAATATCTTACAATTATTAGGGTTTAGGGTCAATTGATGTAAATGGCTAGGCCTATTTCTCATAGTCCAAATTATAATCCTAACACTACAAGAAAAAAGAGAAATAATGACGCTTTTTAAGTGTCAAGAAATATAAAAGATGACGCTTCCCTTAAGTGTCCTCTTCTACCCTGTCATTATATGTTTTCGTCTACAATGACACTTCTAGGAAGCGTCATCTTTGAATGAAGTTAACAATGACACTTATAAAAATGCCAACGTTGAACGTTTTCTATTGAAATCATTTTTACAAAATTGTCAACCTTGACACTTATACGAGTGTCATCTCTTTAATTCATGTTAATGATGACACTTCTACTAGTGTCATCTTTGGTTCATGTTAACAATGACACTTACAAAAGCGTCATCTGTGAACATTTTCTATTAAAAATAAAATTTATATCCTATTATTAAAATAATGAATTTCTTATGCAAATAAGCAAAAGAAAAGACAATTACAAGCCATAAAATTAAATTGAATTTTACAAAATAAAATATCCCCAAACCTTGATATACAACAACTTAGTTCAAACAATTAATGTAATTATCTATATATATACTAATTACATAAAAATTTATTAATTACATCAAAATATTTCAACAATCTAATGATCAAATATTAGTGCAAAGACTATTAAGATAAACTATAATTTACATACAAAAACATAGTTCATCCTTTTCATGAGTTCATTGATACGATCCTCTTGGTTTTTGACACCGTCTCCTTTAATATAACAATTCATCTTCTTTTAGCAAACCAAGCTCCTTTGCAACCTGTAAACAAAGATAGGCTAAATTGTACATGCAACAACCAATAAGTATATTAAAAATTAATTTTGATTATTCAAGTTTGCTCCCCACCTTGAATCCCCTTAGCCTCTTACATGCTAGAACGAATGGAAGACATTTAGGGGTCACATTCCTTGAAGTAATAAAGGATTAAAATAGGGTTGTGTTCCTTTGAGTTCATTACAAGAACAAAATAATTTATACTATGAAGAGTTTTAGCTAAATTTAACTTTATGATAAAATTCAAAATTTAATAATTTTTTTTACATAATCACAGTGTTAAATGCCCAAAAAAAAATCATATATAAGATTTGAGAATTGATTTATTACTAAGTTTGGATTTGACTTATAATAAAATTAATAAAAATAAGAATCAACCAAAAATTCATTCTTAGAAATCAATACCCACTTGTAATAAGTATCTTTAGATATTGAAGCAAATGAAAAATCAATGAATTAATTTATCCCAAAAGCAATGTCAATGAACTTGAATTCTAACTTATTCTATTGTTGATCTATTGACATATAGTTGATGAACTAGTGATTCATCATAAAAGGAAAACTTGTAGACCAATAGGTCCCTAGCTAGTAGATATACATGAATATCATTCAACTAGTAGGCTTACTTGCATATTCCTAATAAGCAACATCAAAAGCACCAAATCCATGAATTGTAATGATAATAATTGTTAGCTTCACAAGAAAGAAAAATAAAGTTAAACAACTTTAGTTTCTTTCTAAAATAAAATATAACAAATTATTCTAATGTAGGTGAAAGACTATCCATCGTCAACTCTATGAGATAGTTTCAATTTTTTCCACTCATATAATGAAACATGAAAAAAGAAACAAAAATACTTTATAGGTAGACTGTGTTTCTTCTCCTCTTAAAGAGATACCATGAAGAAAGCCACATGACTACCTCCTGCTCCTACTCCTGCTCCTAGTTGTCATAGAGAATGATAACCTTTTTCCTATATCAATAGTGGCAAGCCACTTTGTCTAGTTACTATATGTTAATGCACTAGAACACTCATAAATTATATTATTAAAAACATTAAAACTTGGATCCCTTTTTTTTTCATTAGAAATAAATATTTTTATAAAGATGGAATGTTTTTTAGTATCATAATGCTAAAGTTATTATTGATCTAATAGCCCCAAATGCAACAAACATGCACTATACACACATTCAGCCCCTACATAACGTCTTGTATTAGGGATTCAAAAATTAAAAGATTGCAAATTTTCATCTAAACTATCCAACTTTTTAAACAACTTTTATTATTTTTTTTAATGAAAAGTTAAAATCATTGTTAATCTAACCAAAAGAGCACAAATATACCATAGAATGATAATATTTTTTTCATTTGTAGAACTTAAAGGAATTTAATAATCACATTAGTCAACAAATGGAATCACCATTATTTATGGGCAGAAAAGTATTATGATATTTAATCATATTTTATAGCCTAATAATAAATTATAGGTGATGCACTAATAAATTCTTGCAATTTAAGAATTTAAGAGTAGAATTCAAGAATGCAACATACTACTGCTCCGCATCAAGATATCATAAAATAGTAGAATTTAATAATTTTAGTTGTTATAAATTTGCTATATTCACAATGTGTTATTATTCTCTACATGACATGTATATTTACAAGTAAAACCAATCAAATTAAAATTTTAAAATTAGTTTTGTGAAAATGACTCACAAGACCAAGAATTTATTAATAGCTTATAAATAAGGCATTTGTAATGCATTTAGCATTCAATAAAAGTTGGATGGCTTTGTACCAAGGACAATTTGTTCCTATTGCAATAGTTCTTTTGTTGAGTCAAGTGCATCAAGAGGATGTCGGCTATTTTTGCATCAATGCATGCTGAATTTATCTATGTTTTGTAATTGTAGGTGAGACACATGTTGATCATATCACGAAGCTATAAACATGGCGGTGTCCTTGTTTACGGTGGGTGTACTTCCAAATGCAACTACCATATTATTCTCTATGTCACTACCCTGGCTATCCCAACTTATTAAGTACCTTGTATCTTGCATTATTAAATAGTGATGAATATGCTTACATATAGGAATTTTGCTCACTTAGTAAAATAACTAATTGTAGTTAACTCAATTATTTAATTAAGAGTCGATAATTATTCTAGATTTTGAATATTTCTTATAAGGCAAGGATTTCTGTTACTTAATACAAAATTCAAACTAATTAATTATAACAAAAAATAGGTAAAGGTCTTGAAAAAACATGAGTTAATTAAAAGAAATAGTTTAAACATGTATTATAATGAGAAACTAAAACTATACCTACTATTTGATAACATCATTTAAGTAAAATATATGTTGAACTTGAAGGAAATAAAGCACTATCCTCACCTGACATTAGCATAGTGATTTAAAGTTCTTTCTAGTAAACCAAAGCCAGCACCTACATGTATAAAAAACAATTTGATACAACTTAGAGGTACACATTAAAAGGATTTGCAAAGAAACTAACATTAATAGCAAGAGAATAGAAAATATTGTGGGAAAATACCAATACTCTAAAATTTCTTATAATTAAATACTTATTGGATGTCTTGTGGTATTTAATTTAATAGTGTAAAGATAAATATGATGTTATAGTAAAAGCAAGGTCAAATAATCAACAGTGTCATACAAATAAGTAAGATTAAAAAATTGAAAGAATTTATGAGTACCCAAAAAATACTTCATCTAGTCAAGGTCAAACAATTGCTTTATTATTTCTCCTATTATATACTTATAGTAATTCAATAAATTTGAATGAATAGAAAGTCATTACTTTTCAAATTATTAAATCAAATTATAAATTAAAAGTTTAATATTTTAAAATATTTTGGGCTGTAAAAATTTTACCATGAATTTAAGTTTGTCAATTATGTCAAAGTTTCAACTTTATGCAATGTCATGGCCCTAAGGCCTAAATCAAGTTTGAATATTCTACTGTCCAAACAAAGTTGATTTTCCTATAATTGGGAACCTTTGCCTTCTATTTAATAAAATGATGAATATTAAAGAAATTTAAAAAAAGTGATTACACTTAAATTTACATTATTTTTTTCTTTATCTCATTATCATTAAAAACTAATAAAAATATGAAATTTTAATGACAATACATTCAAATGCCTAAAGAAAATAAATAAAAATAATTATTTGATTCATTATTAATTTATTATAGAGCTTCTAATATTTTTCTTCTATAAATTCTAAAAGTTTGAGGAGAATCAATTTAATTATTAATTATTGAAATTAGTTGATTTTTCTATAGTTGGGATCCTTTATCTTCTATTTAAGAAAGTATAAAAAAATAAAAAAAATCAAAAGGCATTTTGAGATGGCAAATGAGGATTAGATTTTAGTTTTCCGATCCCTATAGTATACCAACAAGCTTGGTTTTATTAATACTTGAGACATGGCAGATGAGGATTAGATTTTCATGGGTGAGCAAGTTAGTGGTGTGCATGTTGATGATGAAGTTCCTTGCATGAAAATCACCAAACTAATAAGATAATCATAAAAGTCACAACCTTAGGCATGAAAATTCAAGGAAGTTCCTTGCTAACAACTAAACCTTTTAGGATAACATGGCAAAAAGGTCCATAAACAATAATCGTGAAATCACTAGAAAGAGAAGAAAGAATCTATAGAGCTAAAATGAAAAGCAATAATAATGAATGAGTATGAGTTGATTTTTTAGGTGAAAATTTTCATACATTTGGAGATAAATTGTCAATTTGTCAACCACTCCTAAAGCTAAAATTCAATTTGATAGAGTATCTATAACAGATATATAATTTTCAATTTTCCAGCTAAGTTAGAGTTTCTTAGAGGGTGTTTTAGCATTTCTACATGGATGGTGGAACAAAAATAAAGTTTTTAAAAAAGTAGTAGAGTATTTGCTAGTGGGTTCACTGTGGAACTGAAATCATAAAATAAGCAAAAAAATTTAGCTTTACAACTAAAATTCTCGTATAGTTAAAATTCTCAAAATCTAGAAGAAATACAATTAAAACACACACACACACACCAAAAATTAGAAGAAAAAAAGTCTCAAAGCAAGGGAAAAATGAAAAAGGAATATGATCACCCCTTCATTTTCCATAGCAGTGGCCATGATAGCAGCAACTTCCATCACCCATGATAGAGGATTCCACATAAAGTCCAAGAATTTAAGCAACTTGTTTTCCTGTTTCCGAAAAATTGTTTTTAACATATTAGTTTTTTCATCATTATTAATAAAATAAAACTAGGGTACTACTCAATAACATAAAGAATTAGCATTTTTCTTCTCTAGCCTGTTTGGACCAAATTGACATGCCACAAATATTTCATCCCATATTTCTCCTTAGATCCAAAGCCAAGTTCCACAAAATTAATTTATATGATATTCATCAAAATAGAAGCCATATATCTACAAAAGATTAGGAAAGAGGCTTGTTTCAACTCCATTGGAGCTAAATTTCCAACACCAAATGGGAGAAAATATGAATGCATGGTTATTTCAAAATTTCCCCACAACATTTTCAATAGATGGTGAAATGGCTTTATGAAACCAAGCAAATCACTTATTCAAAATACCTGATTACAGATTCAAATAGTTAACCTATGACTTGGGCCCTTATAATTAAGGACTTGGGTGGAGAAACAACACAACAGTTCAAATAGTCTGCTATGCCACTGACTGTGGCATGGCAAAGGGGATTGAAGAGCTCATAGTCTAGAATACTTTCTTAGTTTTCTATCCCATGATTTAATTGATATAAAAAAAAAACAAAATTTAATATTATTAATAAGCCAGTAAATGCCAATCTTGTAAGAAAGCAGCCCAAACATGATCTAACAACAAAAACCTGCAAAAAAAAGGGTAAATTAGAGTTGGTTTTTCATTTAACTAAATAAAAAATTAACTTAAAAGACCATTTACTCTCTGTTCTTATCCATCAGAATTGGTAATCGTCCACACTTATCAAATAAGAGTGCACAAACACCAGAGATTGGAATCTGCACAACAATACCATCCATGTATAAGAGAAATAGAATGAACAACAACATCCATAAAGCTGCACCTATAAGAGATTGAACACATCCAAACCCTAATTCCGCTGCCCTGTTTTTTAATTTTTTTTTCAAGAATGAGATTTCTCTCACGACTCCTTCAATAAGTGCCAGAAATTTCCAACCATTAAGTGTTGACTGCAAAATTTGAATGCACTTTCACATTGGAATGGTGAGTACACTCTGCAATAGGTAATTCCAACTGAGAAATTGAAATCTGTAAGAATGGTGCAAGGAAGAAATTAAAAACCTAAAATAAAAGAAATTAAATCCCTAAAATGGTATAAGAGAATCAAAGGCCATCATGCGAATAGTGGAAAAACTGGTTTCGAGGGAGATAAAAAGATATACCAAGGTTACGCACAACAAATGTCCACTAGGGCTGGGTTTCAACATCACGATTTTTGAAATCTCTCTCAACAAGAGACTTTGGAAACCCAAACTGCTAGGAGTGTTTTGGCAACTCATGGATGTTGACAGAAATCATCTGGCTATAGAACGAACACTTGTTGATTTGTTGGAGGTGAGTGTGAGTATTGCGCATCGAGTGCAAGGACTATGAGGTTAAAGTGGAGATTGTAGGGTTATGTGTACTTATATAAGGGGAAACAGAAGATGACGCTCTTATAGAGCGCCAAGGTTAAGCTAGTCGTTCAATGACGCTTCTAAGAGTGCCATCATTTAAATTTCATCTTACAATGACCCTTTTAAAAGTGTCATTGTTTAAAAGCGCCATTGTTTCTACCTACAAAGCGCCAAGGGAATGTAAGTGCCAAGAAAAGTTATTTTTATTAATAAGTAATGACGCTTTTTAAAAGCGCCAAGAAATAAAACGTCATTGATTTCATTTTTTGTAGTAGTGTAATATGCACAATGGGCATATAACGGGAACATTAATAGCCCTTGGGACCGTGTTAATATTCATTCACATATGTATTAGTGTGAATGAATATTAACATGCTAATATGTCAACCATATTATTACACTATTAAATTGATATATACGTGACCTTTTTTCGTACCCTATCCTAATATATTAACTAATATTAGGGCTCATCATATAGTTACAATTGAGAAATATATGTACAATATATGGTTTACATAAGAGCGTTTATTTAAACGCAAAATTATGGACTAATATAATATTGGTATGCTAATATGTGTATAATCATTATTTTTAGTGTGTAGTGGGTGATGCAATCTTTGGTTGGAGGGGTTCTTCCGAGTTGGTATGGGTCGTTTGTTGGAAAAAAGAAAAAAAAAGTTTGGAATGTTGCTCTATTGTGCTTGTTCGGGACCACATGAAAGGTGAAAAATAGAAGAACTTTTGATAATTGTAAAAACATTGACCAAACCATTAAAAAAAATTATTATATCTTTTTTGGGATTGAGTTAGATTATATATTAAGGATGGTCCTTTGTTAGAATATATCATTACACTACATGTGGTGACATCTCCTATTTTATGGTCACATTCCTATTAACCATAAGGCGGTCTAATGTGACCAAAAGTAAGCATTAATTATAGCCCTTAGTTTATTATGATGAGTGGCGTAAATCATAATAATTACATAATATTGCACATTAATTTTACTGATCACGACCCTACACTACGAATAATAAAACATATTAAAGCATATATTTTATCTCCGAAGAATATTAGCGTTCACTATTATTGTACAAACTATGCATGGGGAATTGTATTAAGTCATAATAAGTACAATTAAACCATAGGATAATGTTATAAATTTATTTGTTAATAGACATTAGTAAATTACAGTTACAAAACTCCTATAGTAAAGATTAGGGTTAAAAATATATACTATAATATATGTAGTCATTTAATCCGATAATCACTTTAGGTTTAACTGTTTTGGCATTTAAGCATAGCCTAGATTAGATGAGTCATAAGTCATCTATGAGTAAAATAGACTACTCATAGATCCACTCTAATTCTAAAGAGACTTATTCTGAAGGAGACTACATCATTTTAAATGTGAATTATAAATTTTTTTTTAATAAATTTAGTGGTATATATTATTAATATGAACCATAATATATATTAAAAATTAAAACTAATAGTGCATTATAATAATTTAAGTATATCTCAATGTATCCTAATCTTCATTTATGTATTATGTCATATTAATATCCAAACATATTAAAACATAATCTATGATTTCCATCATATAATATATTAATAGATAATGGGGATTAGGATTCATTTAATATTTTACAGTGAATATATTCCGTAATTACTAATTTATATTAATTACTAATAAATTACTATTAAGTGTATAAACTAATATTCATATATGTATAATATTACATTAAATGTTATGCATATCATATAATATAATATCCGTTAATCTAATTAAAATTATGATTATTATAAACTATCTAATGTTAACTAATCTATTAATAATTAATATGATTTATTAATATATTAAAATATGAATAATATACCATAATACTATTATAATAGTAAATGTAATATGGTCATATTAGCAAATAATATTGATGTTTTTTTAATTACAATTATATATTATAATTAATATCATATTTTAATATAATTTTACATTAAGTGTTAATAATTTTATAGGGCGTATTGTATTATAACATATGTTTGTATTACATAATTTATAATAAGCCTATACTAACATGTTTATACTATATTAAAATATTAAATAATTTATAATATTATAAAATTATAGGGTATATTTGCATATAATGTATATTATGCATATAAGTAATACTTATAAGCTTTGTCCTACTTGACCACAGTTAACACTGTTTGGTTCATATTATGATAAATATATATATATATATATATATATCAAGATTTGTAAAGCACTATAAAATTAATAATTTATAGGATTAAGCTATGAGTTGATATTAATGACCATGGGTATATATAATAAATCATAATACATAAATATGGTTGAGGGTATGTGCTATAATCTATGATAGTATACTATTAGCAAATTGAATAATATGATAATAAAATATATATATCATACTTTCAAAATTATAAATTACATTGATGTGCACCAATTAATAGTATATATACAAATAATGTTTAGGATAACACATTTGCATTAATATGACTATTGTAAGGTTTAAAATAATACAACTATACATATACTAGTGTACATATAAATATTAATTACATGTATATACATTATTTACGATTAATTTATAAGGATTACTATGAATATCATACTATACATTGTTTCATTAATATATGTTAATTACTATACGTTATTTTTACTATATGTACTAAATTATTTAATATATTACTGTAATTATTATTATATGATAATATATCATATACATAGGATTAAATAATGTTATATTATAAGTTATATCCACATAGTGTTATAACCTATGCACAAACATATAAATCTAACGGATCCTTTAATTCATCAAAAGCTTAATAAGTCTACAATATATTACTAGATCCATGGATGTCTATTAATTATCATTTACGAGCCATTGGAAGGTGGTTCAAGGTGAGAGTCTTTAGTGTTTGAAGCCATTAATGAGAAGCAACTATCATTTTCCATGAAACCTTTGGATCAAATCTTAATTGCTAAATATAAAACCGGTTCGGGAGATAACCATTATTTATGTTATTATCCCCAACGTGAGGAAAAGATTCGGAATCTCCCCCTTTGCCTAAGAAACTTGATCTTAGTAACCTAAAGCTCCAAGAGACATTTTCTTTATAGTTAATTTCACTTATTATTTTTGTTTAACTTAAAATCAATCTTTGCAACCATAATTCCATTTTCTTTAAAAGCTAATTTTCATAAGGAAAAACACCCTTTTGTTTCCTTCACTAATGTCAACTGTACGATGAAAACTCATCCTTGTGGACGATCTTAGAGCCACTATACTATGTTAGTTATGCTACCCTAGTGTGAGGTGATTTAAGTTTTATAAATTTTATTGATAACACCCGTCTAAGCCAAAATCAAATGACATGACTGCGATGGAGACGAATCAATTACTGTGTTAAATAATGTTATATCATAAGTTATATCCACATAGTGTTATAACCTATGCACAAATATAAATCTAATGTATCCTTAATTCATCAAAAGCTTAATAAGTCTACAATATATTAAAAGTAACAAAATTGTATATGATTATTATAATGTTTAGGATAACAAAATTATACGGAATAGATTATAATTCTCATATTATAAAGATGTATAAACAATAACCGGTCATTAATCATATTAAGTGATATTAAAATGTATAATATATATCATGCACATGAGCTTATATTAATATCATAAGGTCAATATGGTATGCTTTTTATTTATGCATACACGTTTATCATTAATCATATTAAGTGATATTATGTACCATGTCAGCTGAGCGTTTATAATGATGAGTTAGTTAATAATAAATTTTTAATATTCTATAATAGGCAATATCTATGTGGATAACTTAGTATCCTAATAGTTGGCGATAGTCACTATATTTATTCAGTGATTAATATCGGATATTATTGGTCCTATTCATTTTTATTTAGGTAAATTCTATTAAAATATAAACATTAGTCACTACTTTTTAAGCATTTTGTGAATTATCCTAGCCTAGAATTTATTTAATAAGTATACACTTTATATTAGTATGATTATTTTATAGTGCATAATATGTCACTAAATTGGTCATGTGGGATGCATTATTGAATAAATACTTATGAGCCATAATAGTGATACTTTTTATAGTATATTTTATTATATGATATTAATGTATATTATATTTCAGATTTTCTCCCAGAGTCATACAGTTGGAATCTTTTTCGATTATTTGAATATTTTAGAAGAAAATCAAGAAAAGCTTGTGGGTTCATAGTAAAAATATAAAAAATCCCTAAACCCTAAACCCTAAACCCTACCATCATGATGAGGGTTATACTTAATATGACTATTACCCAGTATATGAATATGAACTCACAACATTCAATTCAGAGCAATTTTAAAAGTCACTAATGAGGATTAAATCATAATTTTACTTAAGGTTCATAGGATAATTAAAAATGGAAATAAAATAATATGATAAGGTTATTTTAATTAACATCTGTAGCTTGAGATAGGGCTAGTTTCATATTCTTACGGTCCCTAAACCCTATAATACTCAAACCATCAACAGCATGTGAATTAGGAGTTCTTATGAAGATGGGACTGATAATGCACACAGAATACAGGAACCATGTTGATTATCCATTTGACTCAGCAACTTCACCAAATTATGAGGATGCAGATTTTATCAACTTTACTGGAGTACAATTAAGTTAAAACTTAAATCCATTTGATTCTACATAATTGCAGCTGGGAAATGCTAATCATACCTGTTGCCAACAAAGTTTGATTATGGTTCTTCTACAAGTAGTAGCTCTAATTATTTTATCATCATACAAAAAAAAAAAAAAAAATGTTTGCATAAATTTTTAATTATTTAATTATTTAGCATCTTATATCTCTTATCTTTATGTATTTTTTCCTTCTTAATTTAATGTATATATACTATTGAGGGTCTTACCTCTTTTTGTCTCTTTTCCTTTTGTGTTGTGGTTTTCAGTTTAAAGAATGTTTGAGAACCTCTGGTTAGTTGATTTTTGATATGTTGAAAATGGTTTTGTGACAAGTGAGGGGCATGTTCGGACCACTCATCCGAACATCCTTTTGTGCAGGAAAAAAGTCCATCTTGCTCCAATGTAGCTAGACGGACTCCTCAGGAAACACAGACAAGCGAAGAAGTCCGCCTGACTCTAGTGCAACTAGACGAACCTAACTCTAGTTGGGAAAGACACTAACAATATTGTTTTCCAATCTCTCTTAAATAAGTTTTTGTGCTCATGAATGGAAGGCAATAAGACAGATTTGAAGCAAGAGAATAGTTACTTGTTGCAATTGAATCCATTCTTGGCAAGACACATTTTATGCAAGCAACACTCCTTGGGGATAAAGGGCTCTTGTTGGAATAAATTTTGCCAATTATTTCTAAGCATTTTTTTTTAAATAATTACTATATTAATATTAAGAGCCTATTTGACAATGATTCTAGGAAATGTTTTAACCTCTCTAACATTTGAAAAATAAAAATTTTCAAGTGCTAAAAAAATTAGAGACGTTTCTTAAAATTACTAACAAACAGGCTTTAAGTGTCGTTTGATAACTGTTTTAAAAAACAATTCTGAAAAATAGTTTTTGAAAACAATTTTTGAAAAATAGTTTTTGAAACAATTTTTGTAGAACAAAAATCTGTTTAGAAACCTAAATTATTTTTAATATTTTTAAATATGTTTTAAAATAATTTTTATATATAGTGTTTTATTTTTAATCATTTAACATGTTTGTATAATTATTTTTTAAAACAACCGTTAGAAAACAAGTGAAAACAACATAAAACAATTAAAAGATGTTATCTGAAAACACTATGTTTTCTATTCTTAAGAACAGAAAATAGAAATTAGTTTTTTGTTACCAAATGTGTTTTCTATGTTTTTTGTTCCCCAAGCAGGTCCTAAATCATTAAATGAAAATACAAACAAATGACACTAAGATATAAAACAATAAATAAGTGAGATTTAAAGGTGTACACGCAACACCATCATATTGGTGGTGATTTTTTAGTACCTACTGAAGAGGTACCTTTCAAGGACCGTATTAAGAGCCTCCAAAATATCACACATAAAACATCTAGATTGCATGGTGATTCAAGTTCAGTTCAAAGAAGAGATTCCTAGAACTGGTAGAAAACTAAATGCACATTAACATTGGCACATTTTTATCTACTCCAAACAAGTACACATGAAGTTGTTACCTAATGTTAAGAGAGTCTAAACCGTATGGTATGCTACACCATAGAAATGAGCTTCCTTTAAGCACCTATAACACAATTTTCCAAGTTTGGCAGCTCAGGACCTGCTTGTTTCTTTGTGGAGACACCCAGCTTCATTCCAACTGCAACTAGGGTTTCCAGGGATTTTGTACTGTTCTCTCGAAGGTCCTCATCTATCTCTAGAGTATATCCTGCAGCATATTTAAGAGATCAAGTTCCAATAAACAATTCTTGTTGATTGCCACCATTTTAACACACTCACATATGCTTTTGCTACAGAAAATTATACGTACTCAGATTGAACAAACTAGATGATGTCTGTTTTTTTTCATTTTTTGGTGATTTTGACCAAGATGCTGCTTGTTTTAATCTTTGAATTTCCAATATTTACAAGGCATTATATAGAGACTGTTGCTAGAAGTCACCAAAAGTGAAAAGTGATGAAAGTAATATGCGATCAATATTCTAGTATTGAGGGCATGTGATCAATATATAGGTTGTGCACTAATATGAGTATGGGGACATTATTGAAATTATGTTTGCACTAAATATTAAAACATATCGAGATGATTGATTCAAACAGAAAGTATTAGGGAACATTTTCTTATGTCATGCTAAAATGAAATTAATCATCTCTTATAATTTCCATGGCATCAAGTACAAATCCATGAAATGAAATGAAATGAAATCATCACTCTACAGAAATGATAATTATAAGGAGCATATGTTCATTTCTTCAAAATCCAAAGATAAATCATGGAAAAAAAATTGGATGTTTCAAGTCCAAAGAAAAATAAATAGACAATATTTGGCAGCCATTCAAATGCCCCTCAGTTTACAACTAATAGAAAAATAAGATGAAACCATGAAACTATCATTATGTTTCAACTACCAAACATGTCAACTACTCAAAAGGACATTGTGTTTTTCTCTTTCAAGACATAATAACAAGGGGCAAAGGAAGAATAAGCATGATTGCTCTTTCTCCACATTCAAAAGATATACATTGGGCACTAACCTTTTCAAAGACACAAATTACAGTACTTCCACCAAATGAGAAATATCCGAACTGTAAATGAGCAAATGAAGGTAGAATGTTAATTAGAAGCATAGCAGAATACACGGACACCACAATGAAAAATAAAAGAGATATAAAAAATGAATTTTGAACCTCTTCTCCTTTCTGCACATAGTCGCCCTTCTTTTTGGAGAAGGTGATGCTACCAACCATCGTTGCCCCGATTGCAACAAATGCCACCTGCATCCAAATTATATTGGAAGTTTCTCATGTTTTTCTTTTATATGGAAGAATAGGATATTTAATTTATTTGTGACACTTCTCAATTGTCCCCTTTACTAGGGCAGCCACTGAATGGGCAGCTGAGATCCCAGATATGCAGACTGCTTTTCAGGGATTCAGCAGGGCACTAGAAGCAAGATCCTAAGGTGCTATGCACAGCTGCCACTCTTTGAGTTATCTAGATTAAAAAAAGTATTCAGATAGTTGAGGAGTAAAATCTTTTTTACAGAGCCAAGGGCTTGTCTTCATTTTTTGACCTCTTTAGGGGTCTCCATGACCAAGGGTTTTGCTGTCTTGCTAGTTTGATCTCATTGGATTAGGGAGGTGTTTGCTAGGCTCCTATTAGGACAGCCCCTCTTAGGGTCTCTTGTTTGCCATTTCTTGGAATTGTTATAGGGGTGTGGATTTCTGTTGTTCTTGTGTGAAATGGTGATAATGAGCACATATCCATTTCATGGGAAAAAAAAAAAAAAAAAAATTGCACACAAGATTTAAAGAAATCATTTACTGAAATGATAATGAGAAGCACACATCCATTTCTTCAAGTCCAAAGATAATCAGGGAACTTATTCATGTTGCTGTTCTAGGAAAGCTATTGCCTAAAATCTCTAGGAATTTCCTCCGACAAGGGAGATTCATTTGCTAATGGATAAGAGATCAACTTCTCACATGACTAGTGGTGGGGGAAATCCTCTCAAAAGCTCTTTTCCCTACCTTTTTCATCTTTCATATGGATAGAAGGACCCATCTCTTCCTTCTCTTTCCACTTCATCTCCTTGGAAATTTATCTTCTGCAGCAACCCAAAGGACTGAAGACACCAGTGAATTTGTTTTCCCTCTTTTACCCTCGAATAACGTTTACTTATCTTACTGGATTCCTGAAGAAAGGACCAAAAGGTGTTGGTTTCTGGGAAGGGGTCTTTTCACTCTTAAAGGCTTTTCTTGAATTTCTGTTTAGGAGAGATAATAAGTCTAACTTCTTCCCAGCAAGCTGCCCCCATCTCCCACCTATCCAAATTCAAAGCTCTTCATTGGGTATGATTCTAAAGAAGGCAAACCCCAACAACATGCTCCAAATTAAGAGATCTTACAGAGCCCTTAGCCCTGACAAATGGATGAAAATCACAGCTCTTACACAGACTTTTGACTCCAAAGAAGGAACTACAAAATACATGCTCTAAATCAGAAGATCTTACAAAGCCGTTATGCTGGCAGATATTGTGTGTGCCTGACTAGCAGCATCCTCTATTGCTCAGGCATGCTAGAGCTTTGGTAGAGAATGTTTGCTTTAGCTAGGATTCATTTGGTTGCCTTTAAGGAAATATCTAAGTTTATGATTGCATCATTTGACCACTTTGATAGGCAGGCAAAAGTAAAGTTCTTTGGAGTTGTGATAATTTACTCAGTCTGGGTAATCTAGATAAAATGGAATACTCCAACTTTTTTAGGACATGTATAATACTGTTGAACTCAAGAGTGGTTAGTTTGGGAAGTCAAAAGGTGTGATCCTATTTTTAGACAATGGATCCTTCCTCCTAATGGAAGTTTAAAGCTGTACTTTGACGGCTAGTCAGTTGGTACCCTAAGATAGATGGGTATTGGAGAATTATTTGAGATCACAGGGAGAACACTGGTGGGCCTCTTCTAAATTAGATAGGACAAGGACAGAAATGTAAGCCAAGATCCTAACCTTACTTGAGCACATTAGGGAGGCCCTTTCTCTGGGAATTGGGAACCTGTAGGTGGAAGGAGACTCGGGAATAGTCATTGCACAGGCCATCAGGGGGAATAGAGGTAACTAGTGTTGTAAACATTAGATGAAATGGTCCGATCACATTTTCTTTTTTTTTTCTTTTTTCTAAAGTGCAGTCAGAAAGTCTATTCAAAAGCAGTAGGGTCTCTTCAAGCCAAAATTATGCAGTATTCACGATTCTGTGAACATGATGCAGGAGTTGTACTTGTGGTCAAACATAAAGAAACTCTCACCCAATCCTTGAATGCTAAAGAATATGAAGAGAGTAAGCTACACCAATTATGAGGTTTGAGAAGAGAACATTTTTGAGAGAAATCCCTTTTCATTCCTTCCCAAACCACAATATTCACTTAGGGATGAAAACTTTGATTTTGAACCATTTTTCTAAAACCTTTATTAGTCATAGACTTTTCTAGACATAATACTGGTTCTTCTGACAAGCAGAACTAATGAAAGCAATGGCTCTCATAGATTCATATATGAGGGACTGCAGTTCATGGATTTAAATTTTGAAGAAGAGTAGTTTCAAGAACTCATATTTTGAAGAACAGTAGTTGGATTAAGGAGTCAGAAATCTGCTAGAAGGTGGTCTGGGGAGATTTGTATTTCTCATGATTCTTAGCTTGAAGATGAGATTCAAGAAAATCAAGCAGAAGATGTACTGAACAGAGGTTCAATTGGGTATCCTGAATTTCAATGTTTCTATGTTAATTACTGCCTCCTTATTTTCCTTACTTTCATGATCATTATAATTGTTTGATTGGATTGATTAAATTATAGATATGAGATTTGGTAAATTCTTAGATTAAATTTACACCTTAAAACTAATAATTGAATATATCCAGGGAACATTCAAATTATATAGGAACAAATGGAAAAGATAAAAAAATCATAAATTTAGAAACCAATGATCCCCCATTGGGGTCTTTCTATGGTAAACAAGTTAAAAGAGACAATGTTTTAGAAAAGAAAAAACTGGAGCTTGTTTTATTGTTACATAAAGACAGATGAAATTCAAGAAATGTGAATCAACCAACATCAAATGATTGAAATCACAGACCTTCACAAAATCTGATGTTGAAATTACAGATACTACTCGCTTGTTCTCTGTGAATACATTGCAATACTTACTATTCACAGCAATGGGATTAACCTAGCAGAAAGAAATAAAGTAAAAGATCATGGGAAGTTCTGAAGAAACAAAAAAACAGTTTGCAAAACAAACATGAATTTCAACAGATAATAATTGCACATACTGTATGTAAGTATCCGGGTATGTCAACAAAACGCTCAATGGTTCCAGAAACTGGAAAATGAAGGCGATGGTAATCCTGCAACAATTTGGAATTCAATAATTGAACCATATAATATGAAAAGTCTTTATCCTACAAAGCAAGAAAGACAAGTTGTACTAAATACCTGTGGTGCTAAACGGAATATCACCAAGGTTCCATTAATAAAAGAACTAGAGCATATTTCTTTTCCCAAAAGACCTTTAATCGAAAACTTCCGACCCTATGGAGAAACAAATAATGATCCTAGAAAATAAGAGATCACCCAACCTATAAAATTTAAAATAATACAGTGAAAAGGAAAAAAATAAAAAAACAAAATAAAAACACACATAGGAGGATTCAGACTCGAAGGATTCCACAAATTTTTTCAACATGATTTTGTAGGAAGTAGTAAAGCAGTGGATAAAGTTTTTTCATCTCACTTGTGAGTTCCTTTTCCTGATTAATAATAGATGGTGCCAGCCAGCAATTGAGGGACCATTGCAGTCTACCAAAAGGTTTTCAAAATAGCAGTTTAAGTAATTGGCAATCTTGACCAATATTTTCTAGCTTTTTACCTTGGCCTTCTGGGAGCAAGATTACCTTGGCTTTCTGGGACCAATATTCATTGATTTACTCCAATACAAAGACAAAGGCCCATGCCATAACTCCAATTTTCTATGATCACATCTCCAAATAAAAAATAAATATTGAGCATGTCTTTTAGCAAAAAGAGCTATTTAGATAAGTATTCCCTATTACAAATAAATAAATAAGTAGATGACAATTATCAACTGGCAAAGATGAAACCCAACTTGCATAAAATCTGTTACATAAATATTATGGAATAAGGAAACCCAACCAAGATCCTTTAAAGGTCTCAAACTTATATAGTTATTAATATACAAAATTCTTTCACTTTTCCGGTTGGATTCCCTATTCTTGATACTGCTACTCCTTTTTCATTTGTGTTCAATAAAGCAGTGAGCATGCAAAAAGGCGTCTGGTTCTTTAAGTCTTGGAAAGAATTTTCAGATTATAATCATGATTGCCTGATGGGGAAAAGCCTTTTAAAGTTTATTCAAGGAGGAAAGGGAAGACCTAAGTAAACTTTAAGTAAGATTAATATTAATTAGAAATGAATTAGGATTGGTATTTGTTGGAGTCTAATTAAGATTAGCTAGTTGAGTTATAATATAATTAGAATTTGAGTCATAATAGGTTATTAGAGTCCCAGTAGACTTTAGATGTTATAATTAGAATTAGAATCATAATAAGTTATTAGAGTTATAGTAGACTTTGGATTTCTTAAAGAAGCCAATAAATAGACTAGTCAATGTAAAATCAAAGGGATGATTGATATTAATAATATTATATTTTCTTTCATTGCAAGGTTGCAACCCTAAATGATAAGACTCTATTGATTTTCTTCTAGGTGAAACTCTTAGAAGGCCTTAGTGAGACTCTAAGGTTTTCGATCTTTTCTTCGTTTTTTTTTTTTTCTCTCTATTTCTTATCTTATATTTTCCTCAACCATAAAATTTATTCTTTGTTCCTCTTCTTACACCCTAAAAATGAAACCCTTGCCCACCTAACCTTGAGTGTAGACAACCATCCTAGGGTTGTCCTACACCAATTTTGGTGTCAGAGCAAAAATTCTTGGCATGAAGGCATATGTAATTGAGGAGTGTAGGCAACCATCCTAAGGTTGTCCTACATCATTGCCATGTGCCAATGACCGAAAGAAATAAGAAACAGAAGAAACAAGAAGAGATGCTCTCATCATTAGACCATCTATGTGACATCACATGCACTCTCCTACTTCCAAACTTTTTATTTTTGTCCAGCGTAACCTTTAAGTTAAATGGAGAAATAGTAAAAGGGCCACATCTTCTCTATCATGTGTGCTGACACTCACACACAAGCTCCTACTTCTATTTCAGTCTTTTTCTTTTTCTTTTTCTTTAATAAGGAAAAAAAAAAAAAAGAGAAACAAGAAGAGAGGGTGTAGGGTGTTCATGATAGCAGATTTCAAATGGGTCGCTCATGTCAAATATCTTCAACTATCTTGGCAGCTTTTATTTTTGTTCCATGTCACCTTTTGGACAGCCAGTAAAAGGTCACCTCTTCTCTGCCATGTGTGTTGATCCTTGAAAGGATGATAAAAGGGTAAAGAAGGATCACTACTACAAAAAATGAAATCAATGACGTTTTATTTCTTGGCGCTTTTAAAAAGCGTCATTACTTATTAATAAAAATAACTTTTCTTGGCACTTACATTCCCTTGGCGCTTTGTAGGTAGAAACAATGGCGCTTTTAAACAATGACACTTTTAAAAGGGTCATTGTAAGATGAAATTTAAATGATGGCACTCTTAGAAGCGTCATTGAACGACTAGCTTAACCTTGGCGCTCTATAAGAGCGTCATCTTCTGTTTCCCCTTATATAAGTACACATAACCCTACAATCTCCACTTTAACCTCATAGTCCTTGCACTCGATGCGCAATACTCACACTCACCTCCAACAAATCAACAAGTGTTCGTTCTATAGCCAGATGATTTGTCACAACATCCATGAGTTGCCAAAACACTCCTAGCAGTTTGGGTTTCCAAAGTCTCTTGTTGAGAGAGATTTCAAAAATCGTGATGTTGAAACCCAGCCCTAGTGGACATTTGTTGTGCGTAACCTTGGTATATCTTTTTATCTCCCTCGAAACCAGTTTTTCCACTATTCGCATGATGGCCTTTGATTCTCTTATACCATTTTAGGGATTTAATTTCTTTTATTTTAGGTTTTTAATTTCTTCCTTGCACCATTCTTACAGATTTCAATTTCTCAGTTGGAATTACCTATTGCAGAGTGTACTCACCATTCCAATGTGAAAGTGCATTCAAATTTTGCAGTCAACACTTAATGGTTGGAAATTTCTGGCACTTATTGAAGGAGTCGTGAGAGAAATCTCATTCTTGAAAAAAAAATTAAAAAACAGGGCAGCGGAATTAGGGTTTGGATGTGTTCAATCTCTTATAGGTGCAGCTTTATGGATGTTGTTGTTCATTCTATTTCTCTTATACATGGATGGTATTGTTGTGCAGATTCCAATCTCTGGTGTTTGTGCACTCTTATTTGATAAGTGTGGACGATTACCAATTCGATGGATAAGAACAGAGAGTAAATGGTCTTTTAAGTTAATTTTTTATTTAGTTAAATGAAAAACCAACTCTAATTTACCCTTTTTTTTTTGCAGGTTTTGTTGTTAGATCATGTTTGGGCTGCTTTCTTACAAGATTGGCATTTCTTGGCTTATTAATAATATTAAATTTTGTTTTTTTTTTATATCAATTAAATCATGGGATAGAAAACTAAGAAAGTATTCTAGACTATGAGCTCTTCAATCCCCTTTGCCATGCCACGATCGGTGGCATAGCAGACTCATTTGAACTGTTGTGTTGTTTCTCCACCCAAGTCCTTAATTATAAGGGCCCAAGTCATAGGTTAACTATTTGAATCTGTAATCAGGTATTTTGAATAAGTGATTTGCTTGGTTTCATAAAGCCATTTCACCATCTATTGAAAATGTTGTGGGGAAATTTTGAAATAACCATGCATTCATATTTTCTCCCATTTGGTGTTGGAAATTTAGCTCCAATGGAGTTGAAACAAGCCTCTTTCCTAATCTTTTGTAGATATATGGCTTCTATTTTGATGAATATCATATAAATTAATTTTGTGGAACTTGGCTTTGGATCTAAGGAGAAATATGGGATGAAATATTTGTGGCATGTCAATTTGGTCCAAACAAGGCTAGAGAAGAAAAATGCTAATTCTTTATGTTATTGAGTAGTACCCTAGTTTTATTTTATTAATAATGATGAAAAAACTAATATGTTAAAAACAATTTTTCGAAACAGGAAAACAAGTTGCTTAAATTCTTGGACTTTATGTGGAATCCTCTATCATGGGTGATGGAAGTTGCTGCTATCATGGCCACTGCTATGGAAAATGAAGGGGTGATCATATTCCTTTTTCATTTTTCCCTTGCTTTGAGACTTTTTTTTTCTTCTAATTTTTGGTGTGTGTGTGTGTGTTTTAATTGTATTTCTTCTAGATTTTGAGAATTTTAACTATACGAGAATTTTAGTTGTAAAGCTAAATTTTTTTGCTTATTTTATGATTTCAGTTCCACAGTGAACCCACTAGCAAATACTCTACTACTTTTTTAAAAACTTTATTTTTGTTCCACCATCCATGTAGAAATGCTAAAACACCCTCTAAGAAACTCTAACTTAGCTGGAAAATTGAAAATTATATATCTGTTATAGATACTCTATCAAATTGAATTTTAGCTTTAGGAGTGGTTGACAAATTGACAATTTATCTCCAAATGTATGAAAATTTTCACCTAAAAAAATCAACTCATACTCATTCATTATTATTGCTTTTCATTTTAGCTCTATAGATTCTTTCTTCTCTTTCTAGTGATTTCACGATTATTGTTTATGGACCTTTTTGCCATGTTATCCTAAAAGGTTTAGTTGTTAGCAAGGAACTTCCTTGAATTTTCATGCCTAAGGTTGTGACTTTTATGATTATCTTATTAGTTTGGTGATTTTCATGCAAGGAACTTCATCATCAACATGCACACCACTAACTTGCTCACCCATGAAAATCTAATCCTCATCTGCCATGTCTCAAGTATTAATAAAACCAAGCTTGTTGGTATACTATAGGGATCGGAAAACTAAAATCTAATCCTCATTTGCCATCTCAAAATGCCTTTTGATTTTTTTTATTTTTTTATACTTTCTTAAATAGAAGATAAAGGATCCCAACTATAGAAAAATCAACTAATTTCAATAATTAATAATTAAATTGATTCTCCTCAAACTTTTAGAATTTATAGAAGAAAAATATTAGAAGCTCTATAATAAATTAATAATGAATCAAATAATTATTTTTATTTATTTTCTTTAGGCATTTGAATGTATTGTCATTAAAATTTCATATTTTTATTAGTTTTTAATGATAATGAGATAAAGAAAAAAAATAATGTAAATTTAAGTGTAATCACTTTTTTTAAATTTCTTTAATATTCATCATTTTATTAAATAGAAGGCAAAGGTTCCCAATTATAGGAAAATCAACTTTGTTTGGACAGTAGAATATTCAAACTTGATTTAGGCCTTAGGGCCATGACATTGCATAAAGTTGAAACTTTGACATAATTGACAAACTTAAATTCATGGTAAAATTTTTACAGCCCAAAATATTTTAAAATATTAAACTTTTAATTTATAATTTGATTTAATAATTTGAAAAGTAATGACTTTCTATTCATTCAAATTTATTGAATTACTATAAGTATATAATAGGAGAAATAATAAAGCAATTGTTTGACCTTGACTAGATGAAGTATTTTTTGGGTACTCATAAATTCTTTCAATTTTTTAATCTTACTTATTTGTATGACACTGTTGATTATTTGACCTTGCTTTTACTATAACATCATATTTATCTTTACACTATTAAATTAAATACCACAGTACATCCAATAAGTATTTAATTATAAGAAATTTTAGAGTATTGGTATTTTCCCACAATATTTTCTATTCTCTTGCTATTAATGTTAGTTTCTTTGCAAATCCTTTTAATGTGTACCTCTAAGTTGTATCAAATTGTTTTTTATACATGTAGGTGCTGGCTTTGGTTTACTAGAAAGAACTTTAAATCACTATGCTAATGTCAGGTGAGGATAGTGCTTTATTTCCTTCAAGTTCAACATATATTTTACTTAAATGATGTTATCAAATAGTAGGTATAGTTTTAGTTTCTCATTATAATACATGTTTAAACTATTTCTTTTAATTAACTCATGTTTTTTCAAGACCTTTACCTATTTTTTGTTATAATTAATTAGTTTGAATTTTGTATTAAGTAAAGTAAATCCTTGCCTTATAAGAAATATTCAAAATCTAGAATAATTATCGACTCTTAATTAAATAATTGAGTTAACTACAATTAGTTATTTTACTAAGTGAGCAAAATTCCTATATGTAAGCATATTCATCACTATTTAATAATGCAAGATACAAGGTACTTAATAAGTTGGGATAGCCAGGGTAGTGACATAGAGAATAATATGGTAGTTGCATTTGGAAGTACACCCACCGTAAACAAGGACACCGCCATGTTTATAGCTTCGTGATATGATCAACATGTGTCTCACCTACAATTACAAAACATAGATAAATTCAGCATGCATTGATGCAAAAATAGCCGACATCCTCTTGATGCACTTGACTCAACAAAAGAACTATTGCAATAGGAACAAATTGTCCTTGGTACAAAGCCATCCAACTTTTATTGAATGCTAAATGCATTACAAATGCCTTATTTATAAGCTATTAATAAATTCTTGGTCTTGTGAGTCATTTTCACAAAACTAATTTTAAAATTTTAATTTGATTGGTTTTACTTGTAAATATACATGTCATGTAGAGAATAATAACACATTGTGAATATAGCAAATTTATAACAACTAAAATTATTAAATTCTACTATTTTATGATATCTTGATGCGGAATGCAGTATGTTGCATTCTTGAATTCTACTCTTAAATTCTTAAATTGCAAGAATTTATTAGTGCATCACCTATAATTTATTATTAGGCTATAAAATATGATTAAATATCATAATACTTTTCTGCCCATAAATAATGGTGATTCCATTTGTTGACTAATGTGATTATTAAATTCCTTTAAGTTCTACAAATGAAAAAAATATTATCATTCTATGGTATATTTGTGCTCTTTTGGTTAGATTAACAATGATTTTAACTTTTCATTAAAAAAAATAATAAAAGTTGTTTAAAAAGTTGGATAGTTTAGATGAAAATTTGCAATCTTTTAATTTTTGAATCCCTAATACAAGACGTTATGTAGGGGCTGAATGTGTGTATAGTGCATGTTTGTTGCATTTGGGGCTATTAGATCAATAATAACTTTAGCATTATGATACTAAAAAACATTCCATCTTTATAAAAATATTTATTTCTAATGAAAAAAAAGGGATCCAAGTTTTAATGTTTTTAATAATATAATTTATGAGTGTTCTAGTGCATTAACATATAGTAACTAGACAAAGTGGCTTGCCACTATTGATATAGGAAAAAGGTTATCATTCTCTATGACAACTAGGAGCAGGAGTAGGAGCAGGAGGTAGTCATGTGGCTTTCTTCATGGTATCTCTTTAAGAGGAGAAGAAACACAGTCTACCTATAAAGTATTTTTGTTTCTTTTTTCATGTTTCATTATATGAGTGGAAAAAATTGAAACTATCTCATAGAGTTGACGATGGATAGTCTTTCACCTACATTAGAATAATTTGTTATATTTTATTTTAGAAAGAAACTAAAGTTGTTTAACTTTATTTTTCTTTCTTGTGAAGCTAACAATTATTATCATTACAATTCATGGATTTGGTGCTTTTGATGTTGCTTATTAGGAATATGCAAGTAAGCCTACTAGTTGAATGATATTCATGTATATCTACTAGCTAGGGACCTATTGGTCTACAAGTTTTCCTTTTATGATGAATCACTAGTTCATCAACTATATGTCAATAGATCAACAATAGAATAAGTTAGAATTCAAGTTCATTGACATTGCTTTTGGGATAAATTAATTCATTGATTTTTCATTTGCTTCAATATCTAAAGATACTTATTACAAGTGGGTATTGATTTCTAAGAATGAATTTTTGGTTGATTCTTATTTTTATTAATTTTATTATAAGTCAAATCCAAACTTAGTAATAAATCAATTCTCAAATCTTATATATGATTTTTTTTTGGGCATTTAACACTGTGATTATGTAAAAAAATTATTAAATTTTGAATTTTATCATAAAGTTAAATTTAGCTAAAACTCTTCATAGTATAAATTATTTTGTTCTTGTAATGAACTCAAAGGAACACAACCCTATTTTAATCCTTTATTACTTCAAGGAATGTGACCCCTAAATGTCTTCCATTCGTTCTAGCATGTAAGAGGCTAAGGGGATTCAAGGTGGGGAGCAAACTTGAATAATCAAAATTAATTTTTAATATACTTATTGGTTGTTGCATGTACAATTTAGCCTATCTTTGTTTACAGGTTGCAAAGGAGCTTGGTTTGCTAAAAGAAGATGAATTGTTATATTAAAGGAGACGGTGTCAAAAACCAAGAGGATCGTATCAATGAACTCATGAAAAGGATGAACTATGTTTTTGTATGTAAATTATAGTTTATCTTAATAGTCTTTGCACTAATATTTGATCATTAGATTGTTGAAATATTTTGATGTAATTAATAAATTTTTATGTAATTAGTATATATATAGATAATTACATTAATTGTTTGAACTAAGTTGTTGTATATCAAGGTTTGGGGATATTTTATTTTGTAAAATTCAATTTAATTTTATGGCTTGTAATTGTCTTTTCTTTTGCTTATTTGCATAAGAAATTCATTATTTTAATAATAGGATATAAATTTTATTTTTAATAGAAAATGTTCACAGATGACGCTTTTGTAAGTGTCATTGTTAACATGAACCAAAGATGACACTAGTAGAAGTGTCATCATTAACATGAATTAAAGAGATGACACTCGTATAAGTGTCAAGGTTGACAATTTTGTAAAAATGATTTCAATAGAAAACGTTCAACGTTGGCATTTTTATAAGTGTCATTGTTAACTTCATTCAAAGATGACGCTTCCTAGAAGTGTCATTGTAGACGAAAACATATAATGACAGGGTAGAAGAGGACACTTAAGGGAAGCGTCATCTTTTATATTTCTTGACACTTAAAAAGCGTCATTATTTCTCTTTTTTCTTGTAGTGGATAGACTAAAATGTTGAAGAACATCAGGTCCTTAAATTTAGGAAATTATCGTACAGCTATGATAAGTCAAACTTTCTATATATTGGGAGCATTCCTAGTTTATAGGGATGGTTAAAGTTAGTTTCCAATGATAGAATCGGTTTCCAATTAAATTTTGAACTTCATAAATAGGATTATGTACCCACATAAATATGCACTACACGTTTTCTTCTTGAATTAGTAAGACAGTTTTAGAATTTCTCACATCATGGTATCAAAGCAGTTTTCTCTCTGGGATCCATTGTCATTGATAGCCTGTCTAAATTCATTCTTTGGCCTTAATCACCGTAAATGTACTCTATCGTCTTTTGCTTTTTCAGCACTCTTATTTTTTCAGAATTTAATCAAAATCTGTTACTGGATTTTTCAATATTGGATATGTCAGACATCATACCAGCCCCATCAACCAATCTTACATAGTCACCCATGGAAGCATCCCAAAACCATACGACTAGAGAATTTCATAATATTTAGATTGTATACCGCTTAACAAGAAGGAATTATCTACAGTAGTCACAACTAGTGAGGATGTTTTTAAAGGGCAAGGGACAACTGAGTCATCTCACTGGAACAGGCCCGAAACCTGAAGATCTGCAATATACTATTTGGGACAAAGAAGATTCTACGATTATGCCATAGTAATGGAATTCAATGTTACCTGAAATCAACAGAACATTCAATTTGGGAAACTGTTTGGCAAAGGTACTAAAAAATACAGGATGCTGCCTGAATTTGTGAATTGAATATTAAAGTCTACACTACAAAACAGGGTACCTGATCGATTGTTGAGTATTACAATGTGATGAAGAGTCTATGGCAAGAGGCAGACCATACTCAAACATTCAAATGAAGTGTTTTCTATCATCCATGCTGAAGAAAGCTGAAAAGGGGTGATGCTTGATCCACCACCAGTGGATCAATCAACCATGATTGTAAAGAAACCAAGAGGAGGAGCCAAACCAAATGGCACGAATCATAATGTTAACATGGAGCAAGGAAGACAGGAGTCGATGAAGAACTTAACAAAGAAGAAACTACGGTGCTCGTACAGCAAGAAAGCATGTCACACCAAAGAAAAATGTGGGAAACTTCATGGAAAACCACAAGGTCTCAATCAGGGCGATGGTATGAGGAGCTCATACTTCTTACATCATAACTATTTTTTACTCTTCAACAGAAAGTACTTCTTTCTGACCATTTCATTTTACCTTATCAAAATTGCAAAGCTGAGACCAAAACAACCTCTAAAAGATGTGTAGCTCTTACATCACAAATATTCGAAGTGACAGATAATACCTTAATCCAAAATCTTAGAGAATCTTTAACAGGTTTAAATGCCGTTAGACGACTATCTGCAGCACATACAGCAACATCATCACGTTCCATGCAGGCAATTGGTCTAGCACCAGGTTTCAACTCTCTTATAAAAAATTCATTGAATGTCTGCATATAAAGTTAAAATTCAACTTATTCAGAAATTCAACGATAGTAACTGTTCCATTTCAAGAAATGATACCAAGATCCAACAATGGTAATAACAAAAACCTCACCATCAACTAAGAAGGTTAAAAACCAACAAAACCACAGGGGAAGTGATATTGCTCCATCTCTGTGCAAAAAATTATTTTTGCCTTTTAATTCCAAGCTAAGCAATGAAAATTTATATGTTCCGTCTTGAAGGGGGAATGTCCTTGTTAATGAGGGTATTATTGAGTATTAAAGTTATTACAAGGGTACAATATATATGGTTTATTACTGTAGTGTATTATTTTTCTAATCAATAAAAACAAGAAGAGCAAACACATTCTCTTCTCTGATTCTTGTTCTCTAACAAGGTACACATAAAATTTAACACAAACATTATAAATCCTTCAGTAAACATATTGATTAGAAAATTATTAGCATGAAGTTGAAATGAAGGCAGTCTAATGTGCTATAACAAAATAGGGATGATATAGTCAATAATCATTAAACAAGCACAGAAATGAGAATTCGTGTGTGCATTAGGGGGGGGATAAAGTATTACCAATCTATTTCAAAGTCCCACCCTACCTTAAAATGTTCCAAAGGGTACTTGACTCCATCCAACTTGATTTGATCCTACAAACCATGCTGAATTAAATTAGAACTGAGAAGCATGTTCTTCAATACATGTGATGTCAGCATTTAAAAGTTCGAAGGAATGAAGTTTAATATACATATCTATAACTCAAGGATGAAAATATCGGTAATCACGAATATATCGGTAATTCGATTTTACGGATATATCGGATATATCGAAGATATTTTTGGATATATCGGAGATATATCGGTGGATATTATTGGTAGGCTTAAAATTGTTAAAAACTCATGGAAATGCAAGAAAAACCTCATAATAACATAATTAGAAGTATAATAGACATTTTAAAATTGTTTTATTGAAAAATTTGATATATATATGATATAATTTGCGATATTAGATGTAATTATATCATGTCGATCTATAAGAAATGTTAATTTCGTAATTGTTCTCATTATAAAGTCACATCAAATACTTCATTTCATTAAATAACAATAATTCGTACACATTACATTGCAATGTCCCTTTAGTACCAAAATGAGTTTCGATGTGGTTCAATGGGATTGATAGATGAAGGAACCCCCGGCTTGCTGTTGGAGACAATATTGGTACCAAGTCAATGAGCCTCGATAATATTGGTTATAAATTCTAACATGCCATGCATATATCTCTTGAGTCCTGCCTACTGCTTCTACATGGATAGGATACTCAAAGTTCACCCATGTGTTAACGCCAAATCCTTCTTCCATCTGATATGGAATTTGGTATGGCATTTGTCTGGAAGGGGAATAATGCGACATACCATACTCTTCATCTGTTGAACTTGAAGGTTGACCATAACTCATCACATGAGGAGGGTAGACGTTAGCCTCATTCGAGGAGTCACTAAATTGAGTCCCTATACTCATAGATTCAAAACTCCCTGAAAGTAACTCCTCGTTATATGGTTCCATCATTCGTTCTCTTCCTCTATAAGGCCTCCCAATAGCTCCTATGCCTGGACCAGCTCTTCTAGAGCCATGGTCTTCATCCTGTGTGCAGTGTGTGAAATCATTTTCACAAGTAAATTGGTTGATTGGATATTGACTATGTCGACGTTCATCAATATCTCCTCCCCCATTATCACCTCCATCATCGGTTCCACCTCTTGAACCATTGTAACCAGAAGCAAGAAGTACCTGTAGCACTAGGTCTACTACTATGGCCATCACTTGTGGAGTCAATCTCTTGTTGGGAATATGTTGCATGAAGGGAATCATCAGTATCTTTGCTAAAACTTTCAGAGTGAACTTCTTCGGACAACACACGTTCAACATTAACTCCAAATTCTCGAGCATGAGCGGCAATTCGTGGATCAGGATTTCCAACTTCGTCATCCAAGTGTATAGGCCTAACCCACTGGAACAATTGATTATCTTCTTCTTCACCCACCTCGGCTGAAATGTCAAGAAGATCAAGGTAATCTTTTTCAGCAACTCGATCATTTTTTGCCTCCATATCGCGTAACTTTAGCCTCATATTATAGTAACAAAACACTAATTGCTCCAATCGAGAGTAAGCCAAACGATTTCGTTGCTTTGTGTGGATGAGAGCAAACGTGCTCCAATTTCTCTCACATGCAGAAGATGACGCAGTTTGTGAGAGAACTTTGATGGCTAACTTTCTCAATGTAGGTGTTTGATTCCCATACATAAACCACCAGTCAGCTGCAACGAATTTGATAATCATATAAATACTTATGTGGTGAACTTACAATAATAATAATAATCAATTTTTTCCTATAAAGACTCACCGGGCACCATGGTTGACCTTGATGCAATTGCCGCTCGATCACCGAATCCTCTTTTTGCATCTCGAAAAAGTACAAGCTATGTATTCAACATTTAATTTGTTAGTAAACGTTCAAATAAATTGATGAATGAAATTATTGTTTTATTGACAAAAATAACAATTTTTTATTCACCTCATTTCCAAATTGACCAAGCGATTCAGTAGTTGGATCTAATTTTTCAAAAACATCATGGACAACTTGAAGTAGTTCCGGATCACTACCAACTCCACGCCTATATTGAAATCTTGGATTCAAGAAGTATGCTACAATAAAATTTAGTAGAGGTAGTATTGTTTTTTTTTAAAGAAACTTAAATACAAAGTAAAAACTTATAAAGATATATAGTATTTAAGTACCTGCTGCATGAAGTGGATGTTTTAGTGTTTTCTGCCAACGATCTTGTATTATTTTGAACATCCAATCTCCAGCTCCTTGACGAATAAGGTTCTCTTTCATCACGTGCATAAGCTCGTACACAAATGGCATTGTGGGAACAACTTCAGAATCCACAAGTCGAAGCACCACGTATAATGGCTCATATAATGAAACTATATTTGTCAATCTGTCCCAATACGTATGGTCAAACAATAATTGCTCCAATTCTCGTCCAAGTTTTGTTCGACTGAGTTTGTGTTGTGTCCATTCATCACTCATAAACAATTTTTTCAAATCAGCCCTTTTTTTTAGAAGACTGTCAAGAGCAATATAATTGGTAGCAAACCTTGTAGCTCCTGGTCGAACAATGCCTCCACCACAATACTTTCTCATTTGTGCTAGTAATTAACCATGATTGTAAATGAAGTTAGTTATCTTGCGAGCATTGTTTATCACCTCGATAACATTGGGTCTTTTACCGATGTCTTCAAAGATTAAGTCGATGCAGTGTGCCGCACACGGAGTCCAATATAAGTTATACTTCTTCATCAATTGTTTCCCTGCTTTCATGAATGCCGACCCATTATCTATGACAATTTGGACCACATTTTCCTTACCGACTTCTTTGATAATAGTCTTCAAAAGCTCATATATATACTTGTGGTCTTTGATATAGTTCGATGAATCGACTGACTTAAGGAACACCGTGGTCCCTTTAGAATAAACCATGAAATTAATAATACTTAATTTCGTGGGCCCTGTCCATTCATCTGACATTATTGTGCACCCATATGTCTTCCATTTTTCCCTTTGTTGGTTCACATAAGCTTCCATTTCTTTGTACTCCATTTCCAAGTATTTGTTCTTTATTTCATATGGAGATGGAGGTTCAATTCCCATTCCTGCACTTCATATGTAAAACATGTCACAAAATACTATACTTACTAAAAGTATAACACAATATAACATTTGATAAATTAGTAATTACCTGCTTGTTGTGCACCAATAATCATATTCTTGAAGTGATGAGACTTTGCTTTTGCGGGTGCGACACTCTCATAAATGAAGAATTTGCTGATTAAGTGTCCCATCGTTTCTTTAATTGAACCACCCTTGAATATATCTTTGATATTTTTTTGTTTTGCTGCAGAAGACTTGTAAAGCGAAGGGGCAATAGGGGGTGAATCATGCGAATGTCGCATACTCTGTGATTTTCGCATCGTCGATGGTATACCAGTAGAAGACTCTCCCGATTTGCGTTTGCTTCCTACAATATTCTCATGTTGTTCACGTTCCCAATTAGATGCTTTCGAGGCACGAACTGCAGATCGATATGCATCTCGCTCATCGGGGTGCATATCTGTCGGATACATATACACATCTTCATCCTCAGCATCTTCATCATCATCATCTTCGTTAACCAAATGTGTATGATGCGTCCCCATTGTGCCACGTAATTGACTACGAATTTCTTCAATATCAACATTTTTCTTTGCTTTTGCTTTTTTTTTGTCATGCACCAACAATCGTATCTCTTCTTTCACTTTGGGCGGCACTCTTGGACACTTTTTGGTGTTGTTATGCGGGTCCTTATGCATTAAATGAGACTTGAATCGTGTAATGCCTCCACTTTTCATTACCAACCCACAAAAATTACAAATTGTTCCATTTCGATTACCCTCAATTGGTAAACAATACTTCCAAGCCGGATCTCGCCCTGGCACGGCAGAACCACCTTCACTAGCCATGCTAAATCTATTGCAAGAAAAATACACTTAAATTTAAATCTATGTTAATTAAACAAATTAAATAAATTACCTAAGTTAATTTTTAAAATCCAAATGTAATTTTATGACAAATTTACTAAATATTGAAATTAATCATAATTGAATATGAAAATAAATCGCGATAATATAAAAAATTGAGCATATTTAATATTCCATATATAGTAGTTCATGTTAATTTAGCTAATTAAATAAATTACCTAAGTTAATTTTTAAAATCTAAATGTAATTTTATGACAAATTTACTAAATATTGAAATTAATTATAATTGAATATGAAAATAAATCGCGATAATATAAAAAATTGAGCATATTTAATATTCCATATATAGTAGTTCATGTTAATTTAGCTAATTAAATAAATTACCTAAGTTAATTTTTAAAATCTAAATGTAATTTTATGACAAATTTACTAAATATTGAAATTAATTATAATTGAATATGAAAATAAATCGCGATAATATAAAAAAATTGAGCATATTTAATATTCCATATATAGTAGTTCATGTTAATTTAGCTAATTAAATAAATTACCTAAGTTAATTTTTAAAATCTAAATGTAATTTTATGACAAATTTACTAAATATTGAAATTAATTATAATTGAATATGAAAATAAATCGCGATAATATAAAAAATTGAGCATATTTAATATTCCATATATAGTAGTTCATGTTAATTTAGCTAATTAAATAAATTACCTAAGTTAATTTTTAAAATCTAAATGTAATTTTATGACAAATTTACTAAATATTGAAATTAATTATAATTGAATATGAAAATAAATCGCGATAATATAAAAAATTGAGCATATTTAATATTCCATATATAGTAGTTCATGTTAATTTAGCTAATTAAATAAATTACCTAAGTTAATTTTTAAAATCTAAATGTAATTTTATGACAAATTTACTAAAAATTGAAATTAATTATAATTGAATATGAAAATAAATCGCGATAATATAAAAAATTGAGCATATTTAATATTCCATATATAGTAGTTCATGTTAATTTAGCTAATTAAATAAATTACCTAAGTTAATTTTTAAAATCTAAATGTAATTTTATGACAAATTTACTAAATATTGAAATTAATTATAATTGAATATGAAAATAAATCGCAATAATATAAAAAATTGAGCATATTTAATATTCCATATATAGTAGTTCATGTTAATTTAGCTAATTAAATAAATTACCTAAGTTAATTTTTAAAATCTAAATGTAATTTTATGACAAATTTACTAAATATTGAAATTAATTATAATTGAATATGAAAATAAATCGCGATAATATACAAAATTGAGCATATTTAATATTCCATATATAGTAGTTCATGTTAATTTAGCTAATTAAATAAATTACCTAAGTTAATTTTTAAAATCTAAATGTAATTTTATGACAAATTTACTAAAAATTGAAATTAATTATAATTGAATATGAAAATAAATCGCGATAATATAAAAAATTGAGCATATTTAATATTCCATATATAGTAGTTCATGTTAATTTAGCTAATTAAATAAATTACCTAAGTTAATTTTTAAAATCTAAATGTAATTTTATGACAAATTTACTAAATATTGAAATTAATCATAATTGAATATGAAAATAAATCGCGATAATATAAAAAATTGAGCATTTTTAATATTCCATAATTAACCATGTTAATTAAATTAATTACATAATTTACTATGTTAATTAAATTAATTAAACAATTTAGCTAAGTGAATTAGTTTAATGTAATTCTAAATACGAATTTAAATCACAAATAATCATCTAAAATAAATATATCATAACCTAAATTAATTCAATAAAAATATACAAAATAATTACAATTGAATGTAAACATACTAATTAATTAAAAATACATGAATTAATTATTGCAAACAAAATTAATTATAATTTCAAACAAACATACCTTAAAATGATTGAATAATTGAGCAATCTTGGAAAAAATTGGAGTAGTAAGAGAGCAAATGAAGAATCAAAGCAAAGATGGATGAAATTGATGCAAAATTGGCTATTTATAGATGAAATTTGGGTCAAAATAGCTGTTGGAACCTTAAGTTACCGTTTAAAATTAATTTTGGCCGTTGGATCACAATTTGGAAGCAATCTGGCCGTTGGATCTCTTTGTTAATGTTGGGATTCAAATCTGGGCGTTGGATCAACACGGGCGTGATCTGGGCCGTCAGATCACGCTGGAGAGAGAGGGGCGATTTTTCGCCAAAAATCGCCAAAAAATCGGCGATAAATCGCCGATATATCGGCGACACAGGATAAATCGGCGATTTTATTTATCGCCGATTTTTTAGCGATTTTTGGCGAAAAATCGCCCAGCCGATTTCTCTCCTCCATTTGTCGTGTTGCCACCCGCCGACACGCGATATATCGGCGATATTTCGCCCATTTTTTCCGATTTTTTCCTCCTTGCTATAACTAGGCCACCATGAATAATGAAACACATATAGGTATAGATCTCTACCAGAGAAAAGGAGGGCAAACATTCTCAGACAACAAACAGGAAGCATACCATATATGCAGCACAGCTTCTACTTTAGCAAATATTATTTATAAGAGAGAGAGTACTTTGCACATATTCTATTGATCAATATTTTGGCAAATTGTATTTATTGAAAGATCAAATAGAAGAAAAGGGTCATCAAAAATGGATTTGGTTAATAATTATATAGCTGATTACGAATTTATGTGCTTCTATAGAGAACTAGGTCTTACAACATAAATGACGTGGGCATCTAATACAACAGGATGCAATCAAAATATATGTTTTTGTGAGGATTCAATCAAGTTCACATGCGAAAGACAATCAGAGCTAAATCTTAATGCATTTGCATCCTACCTAAGCATGAGGAGCCTACCACTTGCTACAATAACTCATGGACAGCAGTGTAAGTGAAGTGCTTTCTAGCTGGCATGACAAATCTATCAAGTGGTAAGAAAAGGAGCAATGAAGAACAGCTAACACACAATTGGCTTGCTATCTTGGGCAGAAGCATGACAGGAGAAAATTTTGAGGGGACTGAATCTGCAGAAAGAAAGCTTAAATAAATTGCACTAGGAGCTTTGTACGGTTGAACAAAGGAGGTTCTAGCAGATAATATACAACCTTTTATACTTGGAATACAGGCTGCTGAGTGTGTGTGCATGGTTTATTTTGGCCCTTTGTTTGCCTTTCCTGATTTTCTGTTAGCATAATGCATGTACTCCCTGTGTGCTACAGTTTTCCTTCTGGCACCTCTATTACTTTTTTTTTTTCTGACAGAAAAAAATATGTGCGTATAAAAAAGTCAATGACAAAAATTGTGGATAATGTTTCTTTTTCCCAGTTAGTTACATGAATATATTTTCTATGGAATTTAGTTCCATAAGGAATGCAATTCCAGTTTTTTGAAAATTTTTATTATCAATAAATCAAATTAACAGGATGATTAATCTAGGTGAAGGCCATGATGTATGTGACCCATAGTTTGTGATATTATATACACTGTACCTTCCCATGTACAGTGTTCAGAATGAGCCATTATAATTAGTGAAATTGGGTGCGCTGTGCACAACAAAGAGATATAATACTGGGCTGAGCAGTATTGCTGTGTGTAATTTTGACATGCAGTCAGGGAATAAGAAAGTCCCATTACAGAAAAGTTCAGAATAAGTGTGTCAATCTGTAATGTGATCAGTGTTATCAAAAGCAATCTCTTGGATCGCCTAGGGTGTCAAGCCAGGCGGGGCAGATAAAAGTCACCTCCTGAAGACCCAGACAAAGTGGTTTCAAAGAGGCAACGCCTAGGCAATCACCTTAGGATAAGGCACAAGGCATAAAGGTGGTCGCCATTAACCATGAGTTAAGATTAAACATAATTAAATTATAATTTCATTCAATCTGACATTGGATTAAACAAAGTATAAGATGAAATATTGTATTATTAATTATAGAGATAATGAGATGAAGGGCTATCAATCTAGTCTTGATGGAAGTGATGATAATTTAATTTCAATGATGACTATGATGATGTTGCTCAAAGCTTCTTTAGGATGTTCATTATCTTATTTTGGCTTTTATTCTAAATTTTAGATATTTGAAAAATTAGAATATGATTTTAGACAAGATGAATATCAATTAACAATATGATGTTTCTTATGATGTGGGTATAATATTTAACACTTTGAATAATTATTATTATTTTGTTAATTTTATAAGATATCATGAGGGATGAAATTAATAGTGTTGATTATTAAAGATAACACTTATATTGGTTAAGTGTTGAATAGGTAAATATAAATTTTTTATCGCCTTATTATAATCAAGCTATCACTTTGTTTTTCACCTTTTGCCTTAGTCTTATCACCTTGACATTGCCTTTTGCTTTTGACAACATTGAATGTGATGCCAAGATGAATTATAATTATTATTTTATTATAGACAATATCATATAAACTATTGTATATACGCCATGCATACAAGACTTATATTGCCTGATACTACTGATGTATGGAATCATAAGTATTTCTATTATAATGTTGGTCTATTATTATCATTATTATTTTAATTTTTTTCTTGTGTGCTCACCCCTAATTTATTATTGAGCAATAAGTTGGAAAATAAAGATGTCCATGGGTAGAACAGCTAGAAGCAATTTTTTTTTTTCTTTCTTTATCTTTTTGAGTAATTATGTTGTAAGGATCCAGTAGTGCAAAAGAATTATTTCAAACTCAGTTATGAACCATTTCCTAAGTAATTGAAAATGAAGTTAGAAATCATGGTAACAAGATTATAGTTCATTCATTAATAGATTGTCATGCCTCAAAGAACTTAATGAACTTGGGTATATCTTTAGCAGATTCAACTGAATTCATTTGCTTTCCCTGCTTTTCAGAAATGCTTTGCAAAAGTTCTTTTGCACCTGCATTCAAATGGAGAAACAATTTAAGTTGTGCAAGAAATTAAATGGTAAAGGAGAAAGAATAAAAGAAGGAAAAAATTTCAAGCCATTGATTACAATAACATTATGTTGATTTCAGAGATAGTGCGTAGAAAAAGTACAATGTACGAGTTTAATTCCTAATCATTGTTAAATATTGATTATTCATTTCATATATTTTGTTTCCAAATAGATATTTAAAATGCATTCAAGGAAATCTATTTACAGTCAGAAGAAAAAAAAACAGCAAAAAATGTGTAAAAGCAGTGAAGCCTCTACTAGAACAATGAATAGTTCGATTATGGTATATAATAGTGTGAATAACAATTTTAAAACTTCAGTCAGAGTACATGTTATTGTTAACAAAATGTCACTAAAAGGTTAGAATGAAATGTATCTCTTCAAACAAAATGGCATAAGACCACTAGAAGGGCAGTTGAAACCAATAAGGAAGGTATGAGTAAGATAAAAAAACAATATGATTGCTTTACATGGCATGACTATAAACACAAACCAATGTATCTCTTACTAATTTTTTTATCTATAAGACATCAAAGCTGTCATTCTGAGCATAATCTTTTTAGACAAAGATGATTAAATTAGTCATCCTTTAAATGTATCTGCCAGTTACGGAGAAGTTCTGATCCTTGCGGCCTCTAATTGCATTCCAAAGGATTATGATCCAAGAGAAAACCAAGTAGTTATAATTAACATAAATTTTTGAAACAACTAGTCAATAAATTAGAGTTACAGGGAACACCCCAAGGCAACAAGATGTTAATATGAGAATATGAGAGGCTCAATTCAGAGCTCAGAACTATTATAATAAAAAATTTTTTAAAAGGAAGCAGGAATTTCATTGTAGAAAAATTATGGTTGATGATGCACATTCCCTTAATAGCAATCTTGTTAGGTTGGATGTACCGTATGCCATGACAACATTAAAAATCTTCACCACAATGTACTTGCAGCAATGCTTTCCAGCCACAGGAATCTTTCTGTTTCTGCTAGACAATTCTCTCGAATGCATCTTTTTTCTTTTTTTCTTTTTTTTAATGTGATGATAGGTAGCATTTTTTCTTGAATACATCCTTGACAAAGGACATGTCTAACACATATCCATGGCATGTTAACATGTGTGTGTGTATATACCTATCTTTCTATCTGTCCCTCTTTGTATAAAGGAAACAAGAAAATCATTTATTAAAAAAGTGAGAGTGATTACATGCAACAGTGAGTATCCTTCAAGAGAGCTGTCTGAACGAGAAAAGAAAAAATAAAACATTTATACATCCCCAAAAGACCTAACAGAAGAACCAAACAAAAGAACCCACATTGTGAATGCTCTAGAATGAAGGGGAGTCTCCAATAGAAAACTCAACTACTATAGCTCCTTCTAGAGCCGGGTGATTCACTAACTGGTTAACCAACTGAGGGTTTCAACTAAAGAAACAATATAAACTTCTGAAGAGCTCAACAATTTTGCGACTCCAAGCATGAAAATGCCCTTTCAGTCCCTAGGTCACTTAAGAAAGACAATAGCCAAAGGTCCCTAGACCAAAATATTAAAAAAACTCAATAGTAAAGATTCACTAATCCTGCTAGGCCGGCAAATATTTCCTCCACAATGGCAAAATTGAACCCGCTAGCTTAGAGAAAGCTATCAACACCTATGCCTATATAGTTTGGGAGAACTTCCCCAATTCCCATCTGCCCTAGGTTACCTAGAGAACAACAATCAACAATCAACAATAAGTTTGAGGCAACCAAAGAAGGGAACTACCCCCAATTCCTTTTGGCAATGTGATAGAAACAAACATCTCTTTGTTCCCGCAAAATCAAACTAATAGGATGCAAGAGAATTCTTTAGTTACAGAAGTTCAAATAGAGGAGAGGTAGTAAACATTGTTGAGAATTACAATCAAATTAACCATTATAAAAATTTGAAGCTACCTATCTATTAAGTTCAACTACTGGTTCAATGTTGATAGGTGACTATATCATTAAAACTTGGAAAAGAAAAAAATTTACTCATACCTACATCCAGTAGGCCAACCCCTAATTTTGATTGGTAGATGGCTCTCATTGATAGGACAATTTTTCCATCAATTAATTCTTTAACAACCCTCTTTGTCCTTCGGTCAAAAACCTAAAGCAGCAAAATATTAATTAGACGATAAAAGTGAATGAGATCTTAGTTTTTCAGGAAAAAAAAAAAAAATGTGTGCAATTCAATGGAATCAACAATTCTTATAGCACAAATAAAGAAATATGCATGAAGAATCATAGACACAAATTAATGAAGATGAATCTCTAAGATCTACTAAAAGAAGAAATAAATATACTCAAGAAAGAGAAGGAAAGAAATAAAAAAAATTTAAGTAGGATTAGTATTAGTTGAAATTAAATTAGGATTAATATTTGTTGGAGTTAAATTAGGATTAGCTAATTAGGTTATAGGAGGATTAGAATTGAAGTCGTCATAGGTTATTAGAATCCTAGTAGAATTTGGATTTTATAGAGAAACCTATAAATAAGACTAATGACGCAGATCAAAGTATTGGTGATAAAATAATATTAGTTTTTTTTTTTATTTTTCCAACTGTTTCAATTCTCAATGGTGAGACTCCATTGATTTTCTTCTAGGTGAGATTCCTAAAAGGCCTTAGTGAAACTCTAAGATTTCTAGCTCTTCTCATTCTTATCTTCTTTCTCTATATTTTATTTTTTATTCTTTTGCCACCATACTTTAACCTTGTTTCTCTCCGTAAATCCCAAAGATAAAAACCCTAGCCCACCTATTTGATTGTAAGCAAGCATCCTAGGGTTGTCCTACATCACAAATGACATACTCTTTTTTTTTGGATAGGTAGGTACAGATTGTATTCAGAGTGTTAGAAATTTGAATTTTCCTTTTTGAGGTCTCTTGTATATATTTATGTAATGTATAGCTATAAATTAGATTAGGAAAGTGTGTATAGTTGTAAATCAGATTAGGAAGAATAATCTCTGATTTATAAGAATTGTCCTAATTTATAGGGTTAGTTTATTTTTTTTCTTAAATTTCTTTGTAAATATAGGATATAAATTAGGATTGTAGCAATTGATTGAATAAGAATTTTTTACCACTTTCTCCCACATGGTATCAAAGCCACTTTGACATTCTTCATCAACCTTCGTTGCTGATTTTAGTTCAAGTTTTTTAGACTTCATTACTGAAGATTTCAAGCCTAATTCTTTCAACCTTCATTGTTGTGTGTTTTGTTTATTTCTTTTTTCATCTTTCATCGGTTCTACTTGCAATTTCTAGGATTTCACCATGTCTGATATGCCTAAGACTTCTACCACACCCATAGTCATCTTTGGTGAAACTTTGCCTCATCAAACCAATGGAGAGTTACAGAACATCAATTCAGGTAAAACTTTATCTAATACTTGCATGTTTTTTACAACAACAAAGGAAGTTTGGGAATCCTATGGGTAGACCCACTCCAAAGTCCGAGATGCTGCACAAATCTATGAGATTAAAACGAAGATCTCATCTACCAAACAAGGTAATCACTCAGTCATTGAATATGCTCAAATTTTACAAAACTTATGGCAAGAGTTAGACCATTATCACTGTATTGAGATAAAATGTAGTGATGATGCAACCCTTCTTACATTTTGTGGAAAAAGAGAGGATTTGCACCTTTCTTGTTGGATTGAATATTGAGTTTGATCCTATTTGAGTGTAAGTGCTAAGAAAGGAAGAAGTTCCTTCACTTAATAAAACAATTGCCATAATTCGTGGAGAAGGACGAAGAGGGGTTATGATGGAGCCTTAATTGACAGATGGTTCAACCGTGGTTACAAAAGATACAAAATATTATTAGGGAGAAGTTGTCTTAACCGCTACACATTTGATTGATAGACTACCTACTCGAGTGCTTGATTATAACAGCCCCATGCAACTATTTTCAAAAAACTTTCCTGACTTCAAAACAACAAATCACTTGGTTCGTAGGTCTTTGGGCGTGTATCCTTTGTTCATATTCATTCAAATAACCATGGGAAACTTGATCCAAGGGCTCTTAAGTGCATTTTTATGGGATATTCTTCTACACAAAAAGGGTACAAGAGTTATCATCTTCCAACAAAACATTTATTTGTCCCCGTAGATGACTCGTTGAAACTGAAAATTACTTTCCTAATCTTTATCTTCAAGAGGAGACATCACTCATGGAAGATCAAGATAGAGATTTGTTTTTGTTTGATCTTTCATCTTTCCCATCCCCATAAAATCAAAATCCTTTGTCTTCTCCATTGCCATTCATTTCCATTCCTTTACTAAATGAGTTAGATCCAAGTACTCTTAGTCTGACAACAAAGGATAAACATATTCAAAGTGCTACTCGCCCATTGGAGGTATGTTCAAGGAAAAAGGAACCCCTTGTTCAACAAATGCAGGTTCATAATTCAGAACCAATCTCTGGTGTTGATAATATTGAGATAACTCCTAATTTAGAAGATTATTAAAGAAATGTGTCTATTGTTGATGATTATGATCTTCCTATAGAAATTAGAAAGGGTATGAGGACGTGTACTCAACAACCTGCATATCCATTGTTTCACTTTGTGTCCTAAGAGAAGCTGTCCAGTGGCCATAAAAGTTTTTTTATTCACCTCAACATTATTACTATCCCAAAAACTATCTTTGAAGCATTGAGAATTAACGAGTGGAAAGACACTTTAAGATTGAGATGGATACATTTGAGAAAAACAAAACATGGGACTTGGTAGAACTACCTCAAGAAAAGAATTCAATGGGATGTAAATAGGTCTTCAATATGAAACATAAAGCAAACGGATCACTTGAACGTTGTAAGGTAAGATTAGGGGCTAAGGGGTATGCTCAAACTTATGGGATAGATTATCTTGAAGCATTTGCTTTTGTAGCAAAATTGAATACTATAAGAATCTTATTATCTTTAGCAGTCAATCGTGGATGGAGTTTAAAATAGTTTGACATAAAGAATGTCTTTTTACATGGTGGTCTTGATAAAGAAATCTATATGGAGGTTCCTCCAAGATTTGAGTCAAAGAAGAATAAGGTATGCAGGTTGAAAAAGACACTTTATGGCTTTCAACAAACTCCTAAGGCTTGGTTTGGCAGGTTTGCTAGTAATGAAAGCTTTGGGTTACAAACAAAGTTAGGGTGATCACACATTGTTTGTTAAACATTTTGCTTTAGGGGGAGTTACAACTTTATTAGTTTATGTGGATAACATAGTGGTAACAGGAGCTGACTTGCAAGAAATAGAGGCATTGAAAAGGAGTTTATTGCAAGAATTTGAGATTAAAGAACTTGGCAGGTTAAAATACTTCCTTGGCATTGAAGTGGCTCACTCTCGACATGGGATCTTTATATCCCAACAGAAGTATGTGCTGGATTTATTAACTGAAATAGGGAAACTGGGGTGTAAACCAATGGAGACACCTATTGAACAAAATCACAAGCTTTGTGAGGCCCAAGAAGATGTGAAAGTAGATAGAGAATCCTATTAGAGATTAGTTGGTAAACTAATCTATCTTTCTCATACCAGGCCAAACAGAGCCTATGTTGTAGGAGTAGTGAGCCAATTTATGCACAACCCAAAGGTACATCTTCGAGCAGCACACCGAATTCTACAATACTTAAAAGGTACTTTAGGAAATGAAGTGTCGTTTAAAAGAAGCAATGAATTGACATTGGAAGCATGCATGGATGCAAATTATGCTAGATCAATTGATGACAGAAGATTGACTTCAAGCTATTGTAAATTCCTTGGAGGTAACCTTGTAACATGGAAATGCAAGAAGTAAAATATAGTTGCAAGGTCAGGTGCAAAAGCTGAGTTTAGAGCTATGGCATTAGAAGCTTAAAAATAATTTTGGAAGATTTGAAGATTGCATGGAAAGGACCTATGAAGCTATATTGTGATAACAAGTCAGCAATTGATATTGCACATAATGTCGTGCAACATAACCGCACCAAGCATGTGGAAGTTGACAAATATTTTATAAAAGAGAAATTAGATAGCTGATTAATTTGTACTCCATTTGTGTCAACTAAGGGTCAATTTGTAGATGTGCAAACTAAAGGATTGAGTGGTACTGCATTTCAATCTATTATTGGTAAGGTAGGAATGGATAATATCTATTCACCAGCTTGAGGGGGAATGTTGAAGAATATTATAACTAGTAGAAGACATACAACAATATATACAGCTATGTAAGTTGTATAGTTGTATATATATATAGGTGTATATTTATGTATATAATTTCTAATTTATAGGGATTTTTCCTAATTTGTAAGGATTTTTCCTAATTTGTAGGGATTCTTCCTTATGCTTTCTTTTTCTTCATTTTTCTTTCATTTTCGTTGTTGTATATATATTTCATTGGTTGTATACTTCCAACATATGAAAAGAAATACAATTTTTCTCCACATGTAATACACTTTACTATAGATTGATCTAGAGTTTGTTTTTGGAAGGATTTGTCATGAGGTAATTTTCCTACCAAAACATCTTCTATCTGAACTTATCTAAGCTTGTTATATACCAAAGTTGCCTGTATTTCCAATTTGGCAAACCTTTCTAATGAAGTCCTCTCTTCAATTTGTGGCTTCTTCAAAACTTTCCAAATTGTTAGACCTTAAACCTTACATCCCTTATGTTCCTTGCATAAGTTTGAAATCTGACTCCTTGTTGAATGAGAGACGTTTTAGATCGAAGTTGGTACTCCTCCAAATCTTTTTCTAATTAGGCTCTTGGCAATGATATCTACCTCCTAACCCTTAAGATGAACCAAAAACACTTTTGTCTTGTGTCAACTCACTCCTATCCTCACATATGTTAATAGGGAATTGTAGACCCTCAATTTTGTCCCTTTAGCACATGTCTTTAAGTTCGTTTTCAGTGCTTCAAAATAGTTCCTTGGTAGCGCATGGCTACTCATACCACTTACCTTTTTCTGAGTCACCTCGGAGACTTTGGTTGAGGGATTATTTGATTCCTTATTGTGACCCTTGGCAGCCCTAACTTAGACTTAGGCTTTTCTTGTTTTTTTAGGATAGCTTTTAGATACACTTGGCCCATTAGGCACCACCTTAGGCCCACTTAGTCTCATCATAGGCCGTTTAGGCACACTTGGCCCATTTGGACATTTTTAGTGTGACTTGTATGACTTGCATGGTTACATGGCTTTTGGGCTCGGCTTTTGTTTATTGGTTTATTTTTTATTTTATTTTATTTTATTTTTTAGTTTTAGTTTTATGATTATCATTCACTTTTTATTGGTTATCTTCCTCTTTATATTATTTTCATTAACTTATTTATTTATTTATTATTTATTTTTGTTTATTTATTTATTTATCTTTACTGTTTCCTAATTTATTTACTTGCTTATCTATTCATTCAATTATTTAACTTCAAAAATTTCATGTTTTTGCAAGGGAACTTACTATTAGAGTTTAAGGAAGGTGGGTCTCTCCTTGGAAGGTTTTGGAGGGGAATTTGAAATTGGGAAGATTGCTTTTGAATAGGAAGATTTAGAAAAAGGAAAAAAGGACAAAGAGAATTAAGGAAATAGGAGAATTTTCCTTTTAGGAACAGATTTAGGCCTTTGGGGGTTGATATATGTATGTGAGAAAAAGAAATTTGCGACGGGAAGGACACACATTGAAAGAGACGTATTGGAGGATTCTGAAGATTTTTGGAGAGAAGCACAGAGGAAGCGAAAAAAAAAGAGCAATCGCAACCAAGGCTGTCCAGGTATGCACCTCATTGCTTTTGGAATTCTACCTATATTTGATTTTTCCGCGTGTTCGATTCCTGAATATTTAATTGTTTTGTTGATTTTGTGTGGACGAAAAGGGCCATAATTTGCTTTGTTGAGATTGGTTACTTGCCTGCTTGCTTTGTTTTGATTTTGGATGTCATTAATGTCTTCGGAAGCATATAACTCCATGCCTGTTCCCACTAACCTGAGCCTATTGAAAAATCATGAGATGTGGTTTTATTTTCTTTTAATCTCCCATGTCTGTTTTCCCATCATTTCCTCTACTCTCTACCATATCTGTTTTGCCTTTCTTCCTACCCGTCACATAGCCATCAATTCTTGATATGGTGGTGACTCCAAGGCTTGGGAATATAGTTATGAGTTTCAGCAAAGAAATCAAACGCTCCAAAATTCTGGAATTGCTATCACAATATGGGATCTAGAGAGGATTGTTCAAAGAGCTTGTCAGCTGTTTATGCACTCATTAAATCTGTTTATTGTATTGCAAATTTGAAGGCTCGTATGGGGATTAGAAATGTGGATTCTCGGAATTCGATAATTCCAGGGTATGTACACTGAGGAAAGAGTGAAGAGCATGGGATTTGTTTGAGGAAGTGCCTATGAGAAAGAACTTGGTCCCACCATTGAGAAAATCTATAAGTTTTATAATGGTGTTATTCGGAAGCATGTTGCTATCACAAAACAGGAGGGAGAAATCCATGGACCCAACGAAAGTCAGTCAAGTGCAAGGTTCAATGATGTACTGACACAGCAACATGAAGGTATTGCATCAATTTACCGCTTGGGATCAGACTAAAAGGCTTGTTCTTCTTTGTTTAAAAAAAGGATTTTCTTTGGGTAGAGAGAATAACAGAGAGCATACATTGAGATGAGAGAAATAGGTGGACGGATTCAAGCTTGGGAGTAGATTTCTCGGTCTAAGAAAGAAGTTGTATGCTTGGGAGATTTATTTCAAGAATGTCATAGAAGGTTTGACGAAAGAGGAATTCAAGCAGTTATCATCAATTTCTTTTCTTGTGATGGCTGGTGGAGCTATGTCTCTCTTCTCATCCAAGATGGCCTACCTACAGGACTTGGCTTCACTAATAATGTTATTGCAGATGCTGAAGCCCCACGCTCATCAGTATAGCCTCCAGAAGTTCTTCCACCAGCCCCTTTTCACTTTTAGCGATTATGTAAAATCAGAACGATGCATCCTCATAAATACAAAGATCTTGTATGCCCATTTGTTCAAAACTGCTATTCTACAATCCAACACCTTCATAGTCGATTCTTTAATCGATTGGTACTGTAAATCCAATTCCATGGTTCATGCACCCAGTTTGTTTGATAAAACTCCTCACCCAAATGTTCTGTCCCGGGATATTTTAATTTCAGGCTGCAACCAGAACCTTTCGTCTGAGGATTCACGGAAGAATTTTTGTAAGATGCATTTTTTAGGATTGGATCCCAACCAGTTCACGTATGGGAGTGTTCTTTCGGCTTGTACTGCCCTAGGGCCTCTTTTGTATGGTGAACTGGTATATTCACTTGCATTGAAAAATGGGTTCTTCTCAAAGGGGTATGTTCAAGCTGGAATGATTGATTTGTTTACGAAGTTTTGTAGTTTTGAGGATGCTTTAAGGGTGTTTCAAGATGTTTTATGTGAGGACGCGGTTTGCTGGAATGCTATCATTTCTAAGGCTGTTAAAAATAAGGAAAATTGGGTTGCTATGTATCTTTCCTGCCAAATATGGAACTTGAGTTTGTAAGAGGAAAGAAAAAGAGGAAGAGTCAGCATGAAGATCTATTTGTCACATATGGCTGCAACATGTAAAGGCTTATTGATCCCACTAATTATCCTTGCACAGGCTCTGTTTCAAGTGCTTCAAATAGCTAGTAATTGGTGGATAGCTTGGGCAAATCCACAAACTGAAGGTCGACTACTGAAGACAAGTCCTATGGTCCTTCTCGGTGTTTTCATGGCCCTTGCTTTTGGGAGCTTTTGTTTCATATTTGTTAGGTTTGTTCCGGTTGCCACCTCTGGTCTAGAAGCTGCGTAAAAATTGTTTGTAGAGATGCTTAGAAGTGTGTTTTGAGCACCAATGTCTTTCTTTGACTCTACTTTCAGTTGGACGTATACTGAATCGTGTGTCTATTGATCAAAGTGTTGTGGATCTTGACATCCCTTTTAGACTTGGTGGCTTTGCTCCGACGACTATACAGCTTCTTGGTATTGTTACTGTAATGACAAAAATTACCAGGCAAGTTTTACTCCTTGTCATTTCAATGGCCATAGCTCGCTTGTGAATGCAAAAATGTTACATGGCTTCATCAAGGGAACTGGTGCATATTGTTAGCATCCAGAAATCTCCAATTATCCATCTTTTTGGTAAATCAATTACTGGGGGTAGCCACGATTAGAGGATTTGGACAAGAGATGAGGTTCATAAAGAGGAATCTTTATTTTCTCGATTGCTTTGGTCATCCCTTCTTCTATAGTCTTGCTGCTATCGAATGGTTCTGCCTGCGCATGGAGTTACTCTCAACCTTCGTGTTTGCCTTTTACATGATTTTGCTGTGAGCATCCCACATGGAAGTATTGACCCAAGCATGGCAGGCCATGATGTTATTTTGGCCTTAATTTGAATGCCCGACTATCACGGTGGATACTTAGTTTCTGCGAACTTGAAAACAAAATTATTCTCATTGAGAGGATTCACCAATACTGCCAAAATCCCAGGAGAAGCTCCACCGATCATTGAGAATTCTCGCCCTCCATCATCGTAGCCAGAAAATGGAACAATTGAACTAATTGATCTAAAGGTCCGCTACAAGGAAAGCCTTCCTGTTGTGCTTCATAGTGTAATCTGCAGATTTCCTGGTGGTAATAAAATTAGAATTATTTCTGTTGCTACATTCATTGCCACCATATCAATTGTTGTTACTGCTCCACGTGCAAAACTGCAAGAAGAGTATCAGGATAAATTAATGGCTGCCAGATATAGTGGCATAGGAAGCAAACACTGCACTACGCATATGAAGCTTCTAAATGAGGACAAGTGTTACAACTTTAATGGTGGCCACATATCAGCTAACTGAGGAGAATGTCAAATCTGCTACTGCTTATGTGCTTCTCTACAGGAGGGTGAGAATCGATGATGCTACTGTAAGCAATAGCGCACGATCCTGTGCAGGTTATGACAATACCTCCCACCTAGTAGATGCCACATGTAAACAACTAATTCCTCCACAATTTAGTCATTTTTCTGAACCTGCACGTGGACAACCATATGGTCATCCCTCTTCTGGTCAAGTTTAAGATTAACTTGCCGTTAGTTCTCTTCTTCACATGTATGACCACCTCGGTGCTTCTCCATCACTCCATCAAACAAAGTAGACAGATAGGATGAGGTTATGAAGGTTATTCAGCGTGTCTAGAAACTCATGAGAAATAAGTGTGGGTTCAGAAGTCAAATTTAGAAGCAGCAGACGATAACGCCAAGAGAATAGACCAAGCAAAGAGCCACCTGCCAGGCCAAGAAGGATTGAACTAGAAATTCCATCTCAAGAACCTTCAAACAATCACTTCAGAAAGGACAGTAAAGCAGACACTGAAATCCATAAAAGCTTTTATAAAGTTGCACTTCCTATTGATGATTTGGTAGACTGGATTGTTGAGGTCCTCAATTCTTTTAAGACTTGTGCAGTGATGTGCATGGGAGTTTTGACTGAGCAGCTTATGATTCAGTCAGCGTTATAGAAGAAGCCTTCCGTTTTTTCCTATGACTGGGATTTCAATGCAAATACCGTATCACCAGCCACAAGTTTTGTATAATTTAGTGGTCCAAACCTACAACTACAGTCTCAAGGCATGATAGCCACTTCATTGCAAATGCCTATGCCAATGCCATTATAGATAGGGAATGCTTCCCAAGTGCAGCAGCAGGTATTTGTTCCAGGTCTATAGCCCCATCCCTTTCAACCTCAGGTTATGATTCATCAGGGCCAGGGTTCGAGCAATAGGATCACTCCAGATGACATCGCTTATGAGTGACTTGGTTCAGTTCACTAGAGGCTTTCTCAAGAGATCATTGGTGGGCTGCCCTGTCGTCAGAGCCAAGGCTTTCAAGGTATCCATTATCAAACTCGCCCTCAATAGCTGGACCGCGGTTAGAAGAACATCACCAGAATAAACTGCAATAACACGGCAGATGGCAAGGATAGCAACATTGACTGTGCACCACTCATGCCATCACCTATGTCTACCATCACATGGCCTTTCTACTTCAAGCTCTGCACCATAAGAAGACTGAAAACTAGGAATGATCTAGCCATTATCTGGGTCATGTCAAACTTCTCCGCTAATTGATGGACTGGACAACTAGAAGCTCAATCTCGTCATAAGGAAGCCATGCTTTGGCCTTCCAGCAGCTTGCCCTTCCTGCTTACTTATTACATCTATCTCAGATTCGCTCAAATTTCCTTTGATCTGAGTTTCAATTGCATTCATCCTGATTCAAATCAAGTTTCCCTTCATTGAGTCTGGTGCCTATTCGGTTCCTATATTTGAAGAGATTGCAGTCTACTGATTGAATTTCTCATAAATCAGCAGCATGGTACAGGAGGGTTGTGTAATTGACATAGGCATGCATACTCCTCTAGTAGATACTATGCTTGCACTTTAAGGGTGCCCAGTTTCTAAGGATATATTCAGAGCCCTCTCCTACTCCTCTCTTATTGGAAGAAGATCTGGAATAGCGCAAAGTCCTTGAGAACGAGTAAAAGATGGAGGTTCCTTAGAGTTGATCGATGAACTCATCGACACCATGTTTAGACCAAAGATACAGTCTAGGGATACAGTTTTCAGGCACCGGCTATTCAAGTCAATGGCAATAAAGATTCGCTGGAATGGTCCCTGAATTTGTAAAGCTTGGTGCCTGCTTCTTATTTTCTAGTATCTCATGTTCACAAAATAATAGAACACTCTGACTACACTTGAAGGGACATCCTCAAGGTTCAGAATGCATGCAAATCCAATAACAAAAGAGGAAACACGCCATGTTCTGTAGAGTATAGATGCTAAGAGTTTGGCGTTAAAGAAAGTATAAGTACAGTTGAACTTCTTGGAGTACACCAATCTGGTTTGGGTTGTGATGCCAGTAGCATGAAAACAGGAACTTTGGGAAGAGATGGCAGTGAAATTTCTTTCTCCATAGTTGCTTTGAGTGAATTGAGTTTGCAGATAGTGACCACTGATGTTAGAACGCAGAATTCCATTTCAGCAATTTGCAGAAACGTCCTCAGGCAACCCAAGTAATTCTGTCTCAAAAGTAGCCTAGACACTAATCTGGCTTGGCCACCTCGCCACACATCATACTCCTCTTATTGTTTCTTTTTCTTCTTTTTGTGATCTTATATATTTTAAATCTAGATTTCAAAACCATTTTATGTCAAAAATAACTCCAGTTTTCTTTAAACTTCTTTAGGAGTCTATAGGCTTAAAATCTAGATTTTAACAAATCTTTTCTTGCCATTTTCCTCCCGGCAAGCATTTCTATTGTTTTATTTGATTTTCAACTGATTTTTTTATTTTCTCGATTTTCAACAAGCATGAACAAACTTCATGATTCCAAACAATGGAATTCATAGAACCAACTCATGTGAAATCAATTAGGGCTTTGGTGGGGGCCCGACATTCACGATACCTTCTTCAATATTGTTTGCTTGATATGTTGATTTTTTATTCTTCTTGATGAAATATTTGAATTCACTTAATATTTATTGTTGAGATACCCTTGTTCCCATAAGTCATGTGGATGTTCGCTAATCAGGTATGCTCTTCTCACCTTACAACTCTAAAATTCTATGAATGTGTACGTTATCATGAGCTATGATTCTGTTTGATGGCATGATTGATTGCCTTGATGCTTGTTTGATCATCTTTGACAAAACACATATTATATGTCATATTTCCAAACTAATCTCTCATGTTTTATGATAGCGCTTGGGAAGCCGTCCAAGTACGCATCCTTAACTTTCCTTCATTGTTATTCGATCTTGTTAGGCATGCAATATTCGAAATCATCTAGTTTACTTAGGTATCCATAATTAGCCGATTAATTGCCACATTCCCCTTAACTTAGTTAGTAGAGACCTTTATAGGGCTTAGAGGGGTGCTACCTTTTAAAGGTACCTTCCCAATAGGTAACTTGATCCCCGGACTAAGACTCGGGTTTTTCAAAGACATGCTTTTTCCAAAAATTATGGAGTCACATTTTAGGGTTTTTCTTTCTTGTTTTATTTTCCCTTTAAAATAAAAATAAAATAAGTGGCGACTCCAACTTTTTCCAAAAATTAATTTTTCACAAATAAAAAGCGAGTCTCGCCGATCGAGTGGGGGCACATGTGAAAAATGCGGGTCCACAAATTGGCGACTCCGCTGGGGATTTTGAGGATCAAGCTTGAACACTAGTTAGGAAAATGTGGCGTTTAATTGGTCGATTAGTGGGTACCTCTTTTTTTAGGCAAGGTGATTTGATTTGCTTGCTTGTTTGGTTTTGCTATCTTAACATGTTTGATTGCCTTGGATGATCACTTGATTGTTTTGCTCACTTTAGCATGATTCACTCTCACATATGTTAGATAGGACTTTGTTTGTTAGATATTTATTTGCTTCGCATGACTGTTTGATGTGATCACTTAACTGTTTGTTCACTTTAGCATGATTCACTCTCACATATGCTAGATAGGACTTTGATTGTTTGATATTTATTTGCTTCACATGACTGCTTGTTGCATGACAACCCTTTCTCTTGCATGTTTGTATGATTGCTTGTCTCCATTCACTATCTCACTTTAGATCTTAGGTTTTTCGGATGCACCCACATCCTTCATTATGCACTTTAGATTATCCCTGAGTGTTGAGAGATGGGAGAGCCTTCACCTTTAAGAAACCCCCTGGGAACGCGAGGAAGTGCATGTGTGGAGGTGATGACCACCTTCCATGGAAGCACCCCGTCTCCTTCGAGGCGTGCAGAGGGTTGTGTACCGCCGGAGGGTACGATCGCTTCTGCTAGGGATCCTTTAACCCACCCATTTTATCCTATAGAGCCACCTTAACCTTGTAAGTTAACCTAGACCTAATTAAGATTTCATTCCTACACGTGGGTGCATCTGTGGACCTTCAGAGCTGCCTTGGTCATAATTGGGTTCAGTTATCCCTTCCTTAGTCTCCTTTTGGTGTAATCAGAGGAGGGTATCAGATTGAGTATATTTGCGCTTTGCTTCTACGCACTTGATTCATACAGAGTCGCTTTTATACCGCACCTTATCCAGTATTTCCATATTTGTAGGAGAGCTTATCGTGACCAGTCTGGATTCGCCTTCGTGGATTAGAGTTGGAGGCAGATTGACCAGAGCATCAGACCAGTTAGACCAGAGATCAGATCAGGGGGATATGGATTCTAATATAGTTACCGTTGACCAGTTTGTTGCGGCCATGGCTTCGATCCAGGAGGCTATAGCTAGCCTTGGCCAGAGGATAGATGGGCAGCAAGCCCGACAAGTCCCAGTTTAGGAGGATATCTAGTTTGATACCACAGTACCACCACCACCTCCGCACAGTCAGCCATCACCACAAACTATACCTTTTACTCTGCATAGTCAGACTAAGGTTGCACCACCTCCTGCCATAGTGCCTACTTCGATCTCAGAGGACCCACATGCTCGTATGGATAAACTTGAGCAGAAGTTGAGACAGATGAGGACTTCAGAGGGAGCTATTACTTGGGAGGATTTTGATGGAGCACCAGTGGCCAGTCTACCGGCCAAGTTTAGGATGCCTGAGATTGAGAGATACAAAGGCATAGGATGCCCTCGCATCCATTTGAGACTCTTAGTACTGTTATGAGGGCCCATGGACTGGATGATGCCCAGATGGTTATGCTCTTCCCTATGTCATTGAATGGTGCTGCATAGCGTTGGTTCGCTTCATTGGAGGTATCACGCCGTAGGACTTGGGATGACTTAGCCCAGGAGTTTTTGAGACAGTTTGCATTTAACACTGTCATTAATGTTTCGAGGAGAGAGTTAGAGGCTTTGAGACAGAGGCCAGAGGAGTCAGTCACTTCATTTATCTCCCGCTGGAGGGAGAAGATTTCACAGATTATTGATCATCCTTCCGAGAAGGATCAGATTAGCATGATCATGAAGAGCTTGCAGCCTAGATTTGCTAGACACTTGATGGGATTTCCTCATACGGATTTTGGATCTTTGGTACAGGCTTTGTATGGTATAGAGGAGGGCATTGCTAGAGGATTATGGTCTGAGTCTTCCCCTACTGATTCTAAGGGGAAGAGGCCTTCAGGAGGACAAAGATCAGGAGATGTTGGTGCTATCAGTTCAGCAGGGATGAGACCTTCTAGACGCTATCAGACAGTTGGGCATACTCCTGGGTACTACTATCCACCTTCACCTCATGCGCATTATAGACCACCTACTCCTTCCAGACCTATGACCCCTACTTATCCGCATCCGGACTCACAGCCTGTTTTTGCTACACACGTCGCAGAGAGGCCTCTTGCCCCAGATACTCGACCCCGAGCTCCACAAACCACTACTTATGTGCAGAGGCCACCACGTCAGTTTGCTCAGTTGGGTATGCCTTTGAGTCGAGCTTTTTAGAAGCTTGCATAGGGTGGATTATTGACTCCATTAGCATCCAGGCCTTTACCCCAACCCATACCACCTCGCTTCAGGATGGACTTACATTGTTCCTACCATCAGGGACCAGGGCATGACACGGACCATTGCACTGCTTTGAGACATGCTATTCAGGATTTGATAGATCAGGGTTTGGTCAACTTAGGGCAGCCAAGTGTGACCACTAACCCTCTTCTTGCTCATTCTACACACGCAGTGCATCCATCTTCAGGAGATATTCATCACATGGACCTTATAGAGGATGATAGTATACACATGTTGAGTTGGGATGATGGATTACCCGAGCCGATTGTTTTGCATGACAGCTATGAGATTGATGGGGTTTCATTGGTCCCTCAGACTCCTGCACCATTTAGTTTGATCCCGGACGAGGCACCATTCCAGTTGACTCATCCTACACCCTTAGTTATCGGATGTCAGGATACTTTTGTCCCTTTCACCTTGTGGCTAGAGGATGATGATTCAGAGGGGAGAGAGATACAGATTGTGACTCGTAGTGGGAGGATAGCTCAGCCACCACCACCACCAGTCAGACCATTTGAGGGTACAGCCTCTCATGAGGAGGTTAGGAGAGAGGATGATGAGGTTTTGAGACAGCTACAGAGCACTTAGGCTCTCATTTCCATTTGGAGTTTATTAGCATCATCCAATACTCATAGAGATGCTTTGATTCGAGCCTTGAGTCAGATCAGAGTAGAGACTACCACCACTCCAGAGGGATTGATTCATATGATGACGGCTGGCTGGGCCACTTGCATTGTATTTTCAGATGATGACTTGCCACCTGATGGTTTAGACCATGTGCGCCCTTTATACATCACAATTGGATGTTCAGGCCGTAGAGTCCCGTCTGTCCTACTGGACAACGACTCAGCCCTGAATGTTTGCCCTTTAGTCACTGCTATAGCCCTTGGTTTCGCGCCTTCAGATTTTGGTCCTTCTACTCAGACAGCCAGGGCGTATGATACAGCCAGGGCGTATGATAGCACCAAGAGGGAGGTTATGGGTACCTTGATGATTGATTTGCAGATTGGTCCAGCCACATTTTCCGCTTTGTTCGAGGTTTTGAGGATTCCTGCATCTTTTAACCTACTACTAGGCCGACCATGGATTCATGTAGCTGGAGCTATTCCTTCTTCCCTTCATCAGAAGGTGAAGTTTATTCATGATGGGCAGGTCATCACAGTGCGCTCTATTGTGAGATACAAACTCTCGAGATTGAGGATTTTTGTAGAGACTTTGTGGCTATGTCATTTGATCAGCACAGTAGCACAGTGGTCCTTGATATGATGAGGGGTATGACCTTTCTACCTGGCATGGGGTTAGGACGACGTCAGCAGGGACCGAGCGAGTTCATAGCTGCCATTGACCATGATACGACATTTGGACTTGGATTCATCCCTACTGAGGCCGATTACCGTCACATGGCGCGGCTGCGCAAGGAGAGGGTGAGAGCCCGTTTATCCCACACACCATTTGATTATCCTATTCAACCCTATAGGATGAGTTTGGCTGACTACTTTGTCAGAGGATCAGAGACTCGACCTCGTCTAGAGGAGATTGATAGTGTGGTTCATAAAAATAGAGAGACCGAGCTTCAGCATCTATTTCACCAGCTATAATTGAGTGATGGGGCTCCCGACACTTCTTTACCTTTGACGATTACTCCCACGTCTCCAGATCGAGCTAGCATGTTGTCTCTATGCTTTCCAGAGGAGATCACTAGTGATGGGGTGATGGTTGATTCTACTGAGATGATTGATGGAGTTGTTTCCCATGATGAATACCGAGATGAGATGGACATGATGACCATGAGCCAGATTACCGGCATTGTTCAGCTTCAGCCTGTTTCAGCATTTGATATGTTTGGGGTGTCTACCATTGAGGTTTTTGAGGGGACTCAGACTCTTCCTATTCTAGGGCTTCCATAGGATGATAGTAGCTTGTTTGAGGGCATTGTTAGCCCAGTTGAGGAAGCGTCCGACCTTGTGGACCCACCTTTTTCTTTTGATGTTTTATCGGGATTTGTCTCCCGCTCTGACGATGTTTCTATTGGTTCATTTATGGATTTGAGTATTTTTGAGTATTCGTCTGTCTCTTGTGATAGTATCTCTACATCTGCACCCCATTCACCCATTACACATATATTTGATATAGATGATGAGATTGCACAGCCCAGTTCGGATAGGGACTCTTTTTGATCATGACTCTGGTCCCATAGATGAGAGAGTTTCACCTGCTGTAGGGGACGTTGAGACTGTCGATTTTGGCACAGAGGATCAGCCTAGAGAGCTGAAGATTGGTTCACCCTTATCTACAGATGAGAGAGATAGACTCATCCATTTACTCAGGTCATACTTGGATGTCTTTGCATGGTCTTATGAGGACATGCTAGGTCTTGATCCCTCTATAGTCCAGCACCATTTACCTACCCTACCACATGCTAGACCAGTTAAGCAGAAATTGAGACGGTTGCATCCATGTTGGAGTCTACAGGTAAAAGAGGAGATTCAGAAACAACTCAGTGTTGGGTTCATATCAGTAGTTGAGTATCCAGAGTGGTTGGCTAATGTCGTCCCTGTTCCTAATGGGTTTTTAGGGTATAATCAGATTTTGATGGCTCTAGAGGATATGGAGAAGACAACCTTTATTACTGAGTGGGGTACCTACTATTACAGAGTTATGCCATTTGGGTTGAAAAACGCAGGAGCCACTTATTAGAGAGCCGCTACCACTTTGTTTCATGACATGATGCATAGGGATGTCGAGGTTTACGTGGATGATATGATTGTGAAATCCCGAGGTAGAGCAGATCACCTAGATGCTTTAGAGAGATTCTTTGAGAGGATCCGGAAGTTTAGATTGAGGTTGAATCTCAAGAAGTGTACCTTTGGAGTGACTTCTGGGAAATTATTGGGACATATGGTCAGTGAGAGAGGCATAGAGGTTGACCCAGATAAAATCAAAGTCATACTTGACATGCCTGCACCAAAGACTGAGAAAGAGATCAGGAGTTTTCTAGGCAGATTACAGTACATCAATCGATTCATAGCAGATTGATGACATATGTGAGCCTATCTTTCGTCTTTTGAGGAAGAACCAGCCAACAATTTGGAATGATGACTGTCAGTTTGCATTTGAGAAGATCAAGGAGTATTTGCTTTCTCCTCCTGTTTTAGTGCCTCCTACGCCAGGACGTCCACTTCTTCTATATTTGTCAGTTTCAGACATAGCCTTGGGATATATGCTAGCTCAGATTGATGACTCAGGGAAGGAACGGGCTGTTTACTACTTGAGTAAGAGGATGTTGGAGTATGAAGTGAAATATGTTATAATTGAATGCCTATGCTTAGCACTAGTTTGGGCTACCAGGAGATTAAGGCATTACATGACAGAGTATTCAGTGCATTTGATATCCCGCCTGGACCCGTTGAGATACTTGTTTGATAGACCTGCATTGAGTGGTAGATTGATGAGATGGCTCGTACTTTTGACAGAGTTCGATATTCAGTATGTTTCTCAGAAGTCTATTAAGGGAAGTATTGTCGCCGATCACTTAGCCTCACTACCGACATCTGAGGATAGACCAGTTGATGATGATTTTCCAGATGAGGAGTTTGTTGCTATGACCAACCTATCAGGATGGTGCATGTACTTCGATGGTGCAGCCAATCAGTCAGGGTATGGGATAGGTGTTCTATTGGTATCCCCTCAGGGTGATCATATTTCGAGGTCCGTTCGTTTGGCATTCTCTGATCGACATCCTATCACGAATAACATAGTTGAGTATGAGGCTTGTATCATTGGTTTAGAGACTGCATTGGAGCTTGACATTAGATAGATGGAGGTATTTGGTGACTCCAATCTGGTACTCAGGCAGATTCAGGGGGATTGGAATACTAGAGACGTGAAGCTTAGGCCATATCATGCTTATTTAGAGTTGTTGGTTGCGAGATTTGATGACTTGAGATATGTCCATCTGCCTAGAGCGCAAAACCGATTTGCTGATGCCCTAGCTACCTTAGCTTCCTCCGTAGACATTCCGATTGATGTAGTTATACGTCCATTGCTGATTGAGATGAGGTCTGCACCCGCCTATTGTTGTTTGATTGGAGAGATAAAGGACCAGGATGATCTACCTTGGTATCATGACATTTATCAGTTTCTCAGATATGGCACATACCCTGAGGTAGCCACTGCCAAGGATCGAAGAGCACTGAGGCATTTGGCTACTTGATTTGTGATTTGCGGAGATACCTTGTACAGACGATCAGCTGATGGTATGTTTCTGTTGTGTTTAGATCGAGCCTCTGCAGATCGAGTGATGAAAGAGGTTCATTTAGGAGTTTGTGGTCCGCATATGGGAGGACACATGCTAGCCCGTAAGATTATGAGGACGGGTTATTTCTGGTTGACTATGGAGACAGATTGTCGTCAGTTTGTCCAGAAATGCCCGGAGTGTCGGATTCATGGTGATCTCATACATGCACCACCATCAGAGTTACACGCCTTGACCTCGCCATGGCCATTCTCAGTATGGGGTATTGATATTATTGGGAAGGTTTCACCAAAATCTTCCAATGGTCATGAGTTCATCCTAGTTGCCATAGATTATTTCACCAAGTGGGTGGAAGCCGCATCATATGCGAGGTTGACATCTGCTAGGGTTGCCAGTTTCATCAGATCACACATCATTTGCTGCTATGGGGTTCCTCATGAGTTGATTTCCGACAGAGGGGTGCACTTCCGAGCTGAGGTAGATACTTTGTTGCAAGAAGTATGCTATCCGACATCATAGATCTTCAGCATATAGGCCACAGACCAATGGGGCAGTAAAGACTGCAAACAAGAATATTAAGAGGATTTTGAGGAAAATGGTTGAGACTTCTCGAGATTTGTTAGAGAAGCTTCCTTTTGCGTTGTGGGCATATCGTACATCTTTTCGTACTTCTACAGGAGCTACGCCTTACTCTCTAGTGTATGGTATGGAGATTGTTTTGCCAGTCGAGACAGAGATGGGCTCATTGAGAGTAGCCCTTGAGCAGCAGATTTCTGAGACAGAGTGGGCTCAGGCTCGACTTGATCAGCTTAACCTTTTAGATGAGAGGAGATTGAGAGCGGCAGATCATGTTTAGGCCTATCAGAGAAAGATGGCTATAGACAATTATTTGAATATTTTCTCTATTTTATGGATAATACATAGATATTGTCTTAATATATTCTTTTGTAACATGGTCATCTTTTAACTAATGGTGATAATTAATTTTTAATTGAATAATGTATCTTTTAACTAATGGTGATAATTAATTTTTAATTGAAAAATATTAAAATGCCCTTTTAAATATGGAATAGATGTGGACTTGACATGGTTTAAATTATTAAAACACGATGTCATCAAGTCAAGCAAATGTATCATAATTTTCTCTTCTTTTTTTTTCCTCATACACGATTTCACAAAAAAGGTAATACCTAAATATTGTGATTAATTTTCCTTTATATGGGATGTAAATGTACTAAAAAAAAAAATTGTTAAAACTACTCAAACGAAATATGCAATTACAAATTTTGGATGATGAAATTTAAAAATTCAAATTGTAACAATTTTTAGGTGAAGGAATGTGTGAGGGAAAAGTGTCTAATCCTTAGGTGACAAGAAAAAAAAAAGTTCAGAATTGATTAAAATCTTGCATAGAAGGTAGTCTTGTACACCTCTTGTACAGTTAGTATTTTTGTCTTATATAGTTAGTACATTTGCTTTGTATAGTGAGTATAACACCCTTGTATAGTAGTGCAAATTTCATATACAATTTATAGGTGATAAGAAAAATAAAGAAGTGATTCAAAATCGATTAAAATCTTTCATAGAGGGTAACCTTGTATACCCTTGTACACTTAGTACATTTCTCTTGTACAGTTAGTGTGATTACTACCAAAAAGTGCTATTTTGTAGACCTAATTATAATGGTTTTAAGCACCTTTGAGTAGTAATCATATTCATTTAACCCAATTAATTCATTAAGGTCCTTAGTAATTGGTTTTAACCATTTTGTGGCAAGTTTACATGTTTTTATCAGCTTATGAATCGATTCAAGCATGCCAAATGATGGAGGAGCTACTTGGACAAGTTAAAGCAAGGATTTTGGACGTTTACAAGCTTGAATTTCAAGTGGAAACACGAGCACAAGCAAAGAGAAGCAAAGAGGACAGCAGTTGCAGTCTTCTTTCACACTTTTGGAGCACTTCCCGAAGTCCATTTTTTACATACTATATACCATTTCAAAGCTCTGGAAGTCAAGAATCCAACGCTTCAAACCGTGCACGATTTGGAGCTGAAATGAGGAAGATATGGCCTTCGGAAGCCAACTGCTCCAGGTTATGCGAAAATTTCGCATTCCACAAGGTGTTATGCGAAATTCGCATAACATTCGCATAACACCTTCAAAATTCGCATAACCCATGCGTGTTGCGAATTTTCCTCTGTTTTTGCCGACTCCACTTTAGATATTTTCCTTTGTATTTTTTGATGTAATTTTCTTTCTTATCCTTGTAACTAACCAATCATAAGCTTTTGCAATTGTAAAGACTATATAAGGGGTGGAAATCACCTCTTGGATACATGATATATAATATAGAATATAGAATACATATTACGTTTTACACTTAGAAAATATACAGAGCTCTCCCGTTTCTATTTTCTTAGTAGCCAAACAGCCTCTAAGGGCTTTTCCTCAAAGGATGATTGGCTAAAACTTTTAGTTTCTCAAAGTATGGATGTTATGTGATGCATTGGATGCAATCCCATGGAAATTTCTCGCACCCGGAAGGTAAGGTAGTCATTTTTCATTAAAGGTTCATTAATGCAAAGTTTGGTTTTTATTTCCTTTGGACAGCTTCCAACGGCCAATACTTGATAAGCTTTTGGATTTCTATCCATTAGTTATCTCCTACGAGCTATTGGAAGGTGAGGTTTTCAATTCCAAGTTTTGTATTAATCCATTAGAACCAATTTCAATGGCCATTGAAAGGTGAGTTTATCACTTGGAATGACTTTGAGTTGCCAATATTTGGTAAGCTTTTGGCTTTAGACCATTAGTTATCTCTTACGAGCCATTCAAAGGAAGTCTAAGGAGAATAACCATTGATGAAATTCACTACCATCTATTTTGCCATTTTAAAGGATTAAAACTTGATTTGCTAAATCCATACCGGTTCGGGAAGCAAGTATCACCATAGTTGCAACCCCAACGCGAGGAGCCTATCCTGAGATTTCCAATTTGCATAAGAGCCAGAGCATAACTATCCTATCTTTGAGAAACTTGTTTTTACACCCTTTCATTTTAGTCTTTAATGTTAGCTTAGATTAGTTTAAATCTTTCTGAAATATTTACATCTTCTTTTAAAGCTAACATCCATAAGAAAATCACCTATTTTTCTAATTTGAATATCACTAGTGTTTGCGAAAACCCTTCCCAGTGAACGATCCTAGAACCACTATGCTATAGTAGCTTGGCTACTTTAGTAATAGTATTCAAGGTATAAATTTTGTTGATACGCCTTTAAAGCTAAGCTACCATGAGTCGCATCATAGTGTAACACCATTGTACAATGATGCAATATATCCATCTTAAGTTATGTGTCCACGTAGGTATGTTAACCATATTTCTAATGGTTTGGTTGAGAAAATGGTGGGTGAATTAGGGTTAATTTTTTTCCCCAAACATTATTACTAGGAAAAGTATCGGAATTTCCATGTGGGAGTTAAATAAAGTGCATGACATGGGTATGTAATCCGTGGGTGACAAGGAAAATGAAGAAGTGATTCAGAATTGATTAAAATCTTTAACAAATGGTAGCCTTGTACACCCTTGTACACTTAGTACATTTCCCTTGTACAGTTAGTGTAATACCATTGTACAATGACATAATATATCCCTCATAAGTAATGTGTTAACCATATTTCTAATGGTTTAGCTGAGAAAATGGTGGATGAATTAGGGTTAAATTTTTTTTCCTCAAACATCATTACTGGGGAAAGTATCGGAATTTCTATATGAGAGTTCAATAAAGTGCATGATATGGGTATGCAATTCATGAGTGATAAGAAAGATAAATGAGTGGTTTAGAATCGATTAAAATCTTTTACAAATGGTAATCTTTTACACACCCTTGTACATTTAGTGCATTTCCCTTGTACAATTAGTGAATACTTTTGTACAATGATACAAATTAAATATGATTTCAGTAGTTTGATTAAGAAAAAGAACGGAAAACTTAAATCCAATTTTTTTGTGAACATATTATAAATTTTATTTTATTATTAAAATAACTAATAGAAAAAAATAAAAAAGAATAATCAATAAATAAAATTTAATTCTTTTTATTATTTTCAAACAAAAAAAAAGTATTAAACAAGGTATTCAATTTTCATTTTTAAAAATAATTTTCTTTTTTTAATTAAACATATTTTAAAAAAGAGACAATATAGAAAATAAAAATTATTTTTAAAAATAAAAGAAGTAAAAACTAAAAAAAAAAATTTAAACCAAACTCAAACATAATCTATATATACAATTTTTAACTACAGTTTTCATTTAAAATTGGTAAATATACCATTCAACCCTTTTATATTAGAAAAATTCAATCTTTATTATACTATGTATTAATATAATCAATTATGGGTGTTAGAAAGACTTTTTATTAATTATCAAAGCTAAATGGGTCTAAAGCCCAATTCTCCCTTATTTTAATGTTAAAATTTTATTTATTTACTTATGTTATTTATTCTTTATTATTCTCCAATAACTCTTTAAAATCCCTTTTTTTTAAAAAAAAAATCTAATCTTCAAAATACGATTTTCAAATATTTTTCTAAAATTTTAAAATCTAATCTTCAAAATAGTTTTCTAAATTTTCCAAATTGAAACTTTAAAATACAAGTTGCAAATAGTTTTTCTGAATTTTCTAAATTTAATCTTTAAAATACAATTTTCAAATAGTTTTCTAAATTTTCCAAATTTAATCTTTAAAATGTCATTTTCAAAAAAAAAAATTCCAAAATTCCAAAATCCCAAATTTGATTTTTAAAATCCCATTTTCAAATAAAATTTCCAAAATTCCAAAATTTCAATTTTTAAAATCCCATATTCAATCAAATTTTCCAAAATTCCAATTTTTAATTTTTTAAAAATCCCTTTTTCAAATAAATTTTCCAAAATTCTGAAATCCCAAATTTAATTTTTCAAATCCCATTTTCAAAATATTATTCCAAAATCCTATTTTTTTTTTTTTAAATACCATTCTTAAATAGTTTTCCAAAATTCCAAGATCCCAAATTTAATTTTTAAAATCCCATTTTCAAATAAATTTTCTAAAATTCCAAACCCAAATTTAATTTTTAAAATCCCATTTTCAAAAAAAAATTTCCAAAATTCCAAAATCCTAAAATATTTTGAAAATGGGATTTTAAAAATTAAATTTGGGATTTTGGAATTTTGGAAAATTTATTTGAAAATGGGATTTTTAAAATTAAAAATTGAAATTTTGGAAAATTTGATGAAGATGAGATTTTTAAAAAATGGAATTTTGGAAAATTTGATTGAATATGGGATTTTAAAAATTGGAATTTTGGAATTTTGGAAAATTTATTTGAAAATGGGATTTTAAAAATTAAACCAAAATTCCATTTTTTAAAATCTCATCTTCAATCAAATTTTCCAAAATTCCAATTTTTAATTTTTTAAAATCCCATTTTCAAATAAATTTTTCAAAATTAAAAAATCCCAAATTTAATTTTTAAAATCCCAATTTCAAAATATTTTCTCAAAATTCCAAAATCCTAATTTTTTTAAAAAAAAATACCATTCTTAAATATTTTTCCAAAATTCGAAGATCCCAAATTTAATTTTTAAAATCCTATTTTTAAATAAATTTTCCAAAATTCCAAAATCTTAATTTTTTTTAAAAATACCATTCTCAAATATTTTTCCAAAATTCCAAAATTTCATTTTTTTAAATATCATTCTCAAATAAATTTTCAAAAATTCTGATTTCCAAATTTAAATTTAAAATGCCATCTTCCAATAATTTTTCAAGATCCCAAAATTTGAATTTAATTTTGAAAACTCCCATTTTCAATTTTTTAAAATATAAATTGGGCTTTGGTGGGGGCTCAACATTCATAACTTTTCTTTCAAAAATAATTTTAGTGAATTGTGCAATTCATTTTGTTTGATTTTGACTTGGTTTTGAGTGAGATTTTTTACATTTTTCATTATATACTAACCTTGTTTTCATGACAACGCTTTATTACCTGCTACTAAGATACACTCTCACCCTCACTTTGTTTATTATTTCGTTATCATGACTTGTTTTGGAATTATGATCATTTTGGTAACCATTAGTAGAGACCCATTTTTAGGGGCTTCACCTTATTTAGTTAATTGTCATGGCTGCTTCACCTTATTTAGTAGAGACCCGTTTTTAGGGGCTTAGAGGGGTGCTACCGTCTTTACCGTACCTTCCCAATAAGTAACCTGATCCCCGAACCCAGTTTTGGTTTTTCACAGACCCTCTTTTCCAAATAAGGAGTCACACTTAGGGTTTTATTTCATATTTTGTTTTCCATTAAAAAAATAAAACAAAAATAAGTGGCGACTCCAAGTCTTTTCTAAAAATCATATTTTTTGCCAAATAAATGAAAAGCAGATCGTGCTATCGAGTGGGAACACATCGAGCTAAAAATACAGGATCCACAGTATTAAAATCCTTAATTATTTTTACCAAAGGATAAACTTGATAATGATTCTAACCATTCAAGTTTTGTTACATTTGGACTACGTTTGCCCCATGAGAAAATTTTGAACAGATTGGGAAATACAAGGGTGAGGTTCATAGGGATAGTTAGACCAATTATGCTTTTCAAAACTTTTTGGATTATTTCTATAAAATATTTTACTTCAAATTATTTTTATATAATGTAAAAGTTCTTAAGGAATCTAACATATAAATTTCACCTCATTTGGACATTGATAGCCTAGTACAAAAGTTCTAAACAAATGGGTAAGAAAATAGAGTGGTCCAACTAAGACAACATTGACCCACTTAGGTTTCTTAAAGTTCTGGGATATTTTTGTTAATTATTATTATCTTAATTATTTTTATATGTTATTAGAATCAAAAGGAAAATTATAGAATCTAATTTCATGCAATTATGAATTCGTTTGAATAAGAAAATAATTAAGGAAACATTAATGGATTTTCAGCAAGGTATGCTGAGACAATTTTTATGTTAGAGAGTTTTGGTAATATTAGATTTTGTTTTAAGTTCATAAACTATTTTTTAAAATCTTCTAGGCTCATCATATATTAGATTTGGACAGTTTCATTATTTTTGGAACTTTCTTGATTGATGAGAAAGATAAAGAAAAGGAAAAACATTGGAACATACTCTGTTTTGAGCAATCTCGAACTAATTTAAGTTGAGGCTTAATTGATTATCTTTTGATGGATATTTAACTCAAAAATTAATTTTTAAGGTTTCTACACTCATAAACAAGCTATTTTACTCAAGTTTCACTTGAATTGGACTCCATCCTAACCTTTCATTTTTAGGAAATTTCATATTTCAATGAGAGTGTTATATGATTAAGAAAGAGAGTTAGTAGAACTTAGAATCATAGATTTCCTTTTTATAAAATTTCCAATTCTCTAAGTCTACTTAAATTTTCTTTTCCTAGGAGAGGATTTGGACTTTGTGGAGCCATCATACTATGAGTTCTATTATACTTTTGATTATGAGAATTTTTGTGAGTAGTTATGTTGTGCATGATTTTGCTAACCTTTTCATAAAATAAATATCTCTTGCATATGTTATATGTATATCACTTGTTTGATTTCTCTAAAGGCTTGAAATATATGTTGAATTCTTATTTGGTCAAGATGCATAAGATTTATGTTGAGGTGCAAAAATGAATATTACCTTACTTTCAAGAAATTATATTATGATCATGCATATGTTTATAAACAATGGCATTACATCCTCTTGTGATATAACAAATGGTTGGAATTTTTTGGACATTAATATCACATGGGCATGATAACACGTACACTTATGAGGTGTTTCATGTGATTTTGGTATGGGACACCACACCACTATGTAGCAAGGGGGAGGCCTTAAGATGGTATTGTGGGTTTTGGACTAGGGTATAAAGCCCAAAGAGGTAGAGTATGCTCTATTATACCCCTAATGAGATGACTTAGATATGAGCTCTTTAGTATTGTTATCAGAAGTAGTGAGACCTTGAAAACCATGTAGATGTGGAGGTTCATGGGTAGCAGGTTTTTGTATAGCCAATCGACTTACCAAATATATGTCCAAATCTATGATTGCATGTTTTACATCTTATATATTCTTTAAATACTATTATGATTATTCTATACTAACTTGTAATTATCAGATTTATTATAGATATGTTTTAGAATTGTTTTTAATATGGATTGACCATCCTAGCACTTGCATATTGTAATTATTCATTGAACTATTTGTTCACTTCATTTAATCTATTTTATTCTCAGATAAGGGGTCTATAGGTTCAATTGAGGTTGAGTCAGGACTAGGGCCAATCCTCGAGAGTGAGCCTCAAGGCCCATAGCCATTCGAAATTATTTACTTATCCTTAATTTGTGGGTTCAAGTACCCTTTCCCTTTTTAGACAAATACTAATTTTGAGTTGTATTTGACCTTAAGGCACTATTGTTACTCCTTTTATGCTTTCACATTTATATTGATTAGAATTTAGTTTTGTTTTAACATAATTCTCTTTCTCTCTATATTAGTTTACTCTTATTCCTCTATTTGAGTCAATGATTTCATTATTTGTTTTCAATCTATAATGAGATCATTGTCTCTTAATGGGCCCTTTGGGTAGGGCCTCTACAATAAAACTCAATACAAATCTCTCCTAATTACCAAAAAGAATTATTCAAACCTATCCAATGGTTAGATCAACTTATGCAAATAGAAACATGTATGGAAATAATTATGAATCCTTTTTCTATTACTGGTTATCCACTAAGAAAAATAATTAGTGATGGACCTAGCTAGAATTAGACTAAAAGAAAAAAAAATAGTGATGGACCTAAAATTAGACTAAAAGTTATATTTTATAAAATTAAACGTTATTGTAAAATTTATTTATCTTTTGACTAATAAAATTTAATCTTAATAGGAATCTTATATTTTAATAAGAAAAAATTAAGAAAATTGTCATTTTAGAATTATAAGAATGTGATATTTTATTCCCATTTTAAAGAATTTTTAGAAATGAAACTTTACTATATTATTATCTATTAAAAACATTGACAACAATTGATATTAGAATAAATAAATTTTAAAAAATATGAAAAAAAATAAAAAATAAAAACATCATTTTCAATATCTGTATCAATTAGTGGAGGATATAGAAATTCTCCATAAAAATAACTTTATATTTTTATTTTATTTTTATTATGTTTAATATCCACCCATACTCCTAGAACAAAGAATGAAAGAGCATTCTATGTCTGATTTACCACCAAGCAGTCACTAGTCACCCTACCAATATCTATAATGAAATTTTCCTTGCCATGGCCACACTTATTCCAAGTTATATGAACATTGCATAATTTCCTCCAATACTCCAATATTTATAACAAAATTTAGAATTACAATATTAAGTGAAGAGTTAATTGACCCAAAAACCACTTAATCTATTTCAAATCTAAATTACACTAATGAGTTTTATGATATTTATAACTTTAACGAGCAAAAATCTCATTTATCATGCAATATATGTGATTGTACCAAAACTTTCAATATGCAAAACAGATCATAACATTCCTATATCTTTATAGCCTATATGTATGAATAAAACTTATATTAAAAATAATAATAATGATCAATTTGCAATAATGAAGCTCAATTGATTTAATATGTTGGTTATATATATAAATTTTTTGTTTTGTTTTGTTTTTTTATTTTTTATTTTTTTTATGCTTATGGAAGAAATGAGGAGGAAAAAAGAAAAACTTTGAGAAATGCAGACCTCATATTTAAAAATGGGAAGAAATTTCTTTGAGATTTTTTTTATTTTGTATTTTTTACATTTCCACATAACATTCATACATGCAAAAAAAAAAAAAAAATCATTTTCTTTTAAAATTTTTATCAAAATTAAACATAATGTAATTAAAATATTATATATTGATCATAAGTAATTATTTATTTTTATTGAATAAAGAAAAGTAAAAATTTATTAATGACCATCTACTATTTTGACATCTTATTATGAGATAGCTCAATATGAATTATATAATTATATGGTAAGATACCTTGTCCATAACATAGGTTCTCCAATAATCCTTTAAATTTATTTACCATTTCTATTCAATTTCTTATGCTACTTCAATCTTTGTTCAATTAAATTAATAATGACTTCTTTACAAATGGGTTAAATTTAATTATCCAATTAACATCTCAAATATGCATCCACTCGGTTATAATTAAATTTACATTATGGGTTTAAAATCATTTAAAAAAATTTTAAAATTTGAAAATAGTCCAAATTTTCTCATACATCAATTCTTTTAAACAATAATTTTTAAAACGATTACGATCGTAATATAAGCATTTAAGAGATCTTATATTTTATATAAAAATTACTATTATTTCCAAATTTAAAAATAGAATACTGTCTCAAAAAGGACACTAAGTTGTTTGATTTTCTAATATATTTTTTACTTAAATATTAAAACAAGTTATTTTAAGTTATAAATCATTTTTAAATAGTTTCCTTTTTTTAACTTATCACTTTTTCTAAAACAATTTTATTTTAATGAAAAATAACCTTTTTTTTTTTTACTTTCTTAAATCTTAAAATAAGTTACTTTAAAATTTAAGTTAAAAAAAAAACGAGCACTAATATTTAATATTAGACTAAACATGAATAAAATAATAGCCTTTAATTGGTGAATTGTCCATAAAAGGGCTTTGTCTACAAGTTATAGAAATGTTGAATAAAATGACTTAAATAATAAAGAGATTCATTTTTTGTAGCCCTACTTCACCTTAATTACAAGTTATGCTTTGGAATGAAAAATAATTTCCGAATTTGCTTTGTTCGCGAACAAGAAACCTATAATTAATACAACTATGAATCTCATGAAGGATTACATCCACTAGTAAGTACAAGAAACAAAAATGGACTTTCTACATATTATGCAATAAATAAGATTGAAATCAAACTTTCTCTTTTTCTAAGGAAGAAGAAAATTATTATTCCAAAAATATGAGAAAGATGAGAATATAATGCTTAACTTCATTCTCTCTGTCACAATTAATTAGTTTAGGAAATAGAAATTCTCCATACAAATAATCTTGTATTTTTATTTATTTATTTATTTATTTGTTTTGTAATCAATAATGACAACAATTGACCCTAGTGTTGAAATAAAAAAAGATTCAAAGAGAAAAAGAGGGAAAAGAAAATTTAAGATTTCTTATTAAGAATTCTCTTGAAAAGAAAAAGATACAACACCATTAGGATTTAAATAAACTATATAAAACCTAAAAAGAAAAGAATAATTCTAAATACAATAATTCTAATATAGTAACTAAATAAGAAAGAGAAATAGTAACTAAATAAAACTAGCAAATACTACTAAATAAATAACTCTAACACCGCCTATAAACTCATGATGCAATTGCAAGAAACATTGAAAGTTTGCCAACTACAAATTGAAAATGAGGAAGTGGGTGTGACTTGGTAAGCAAATCTGCAATCTATAGAGAAAAATGAACAAAGGGCAAAGTAAGAGTGTTATATTGAAGGTGATGATAAGTGAGGTGACAATCAATCTCAATATGTTTGGTTCTTTCATGAAAAACGAAGTTGTGAACAATATGAAGAACACTCTTGTTATCACAATACATCGGTGTGGGACAAGAAAGAGAAACTCTCATATTAACAAGTAACCAGTGTAACCAAACTATCTCACTGGTGGTAGACGTCATAACACGATACTTAGCTTCTGTAGAAGATTGAGAAACAATAGTTTGTTTTTTTCTCTTCCAAGAAATAAGAGAATCTCCTAAAAATATATAAAATCTAGTGGTAGACTTTTGATCTTCAAGATCATTTGCCCAATCAGCATTAGAATAGGCACATAGCTCTAAAGAGGAAGTGGATGGAAATAAAAGACTTTGAAATATAATGCCTTAGGGATATCATAGAATACAAAGAATAGCAACCTAATAAACTATGGTAAGAGAATCAACTAGCTGATTAACAATGTGAACAACATAAGCAATGTCCGAACATGTAATAGTAAGATAAACCAAATTGCCAGCAATAGTATAACATAAAGTATGGTTTAGTAAGGGATTACCATCAGAAGAAGAATACCAAACATTAACCTCTAGAGGATTATCAACAGTCTTAGTATCAGTAAGGTGAGCTCAATCGAGAATATCAATTATGTATTTAGATTGTGAGAGAAGATAACTTTTTGGAGAAGAGGCCACCTCAATACCCAAAAAGTATCATAGAGCACCTAAATCCTTTATTTCAAAACAAGAAGCTAAATCGGATTTCAACATTGAAATCCCATCAAATTCATAACCTGTAATAATCATACCATCAACATATAGAGCAAGAAGAATAGGACCACTAGAGGTGCACTTTAGAAAAAGTACAGGATCGTGATGACTATGGTGAAAGCCAAGAAAAGTAAGCACATCAAAGAACTCTACAAACCAAGCACGAGGTGACCATGTAGACATCTTCTTAAAGATCACCATTCAAGAAGGCATTTTAAACATCCATCTAAGATATATGCCACTGACAAATAGAAGCAATGACAATAAGAGTAGAAATAGTAGTCATCTTTGTAACCAGAGCAAAGGTTTTCTCATAATCCATAATTGAGCTTTGTACCACTCAATCAAACCATTAGAATTAGTTTTGATTGTATGGACCTAGTAAGAACCAATGGCACCTTATCAGGTATCAATCTTATGTAAAAAAGAAAGTTTCTCAATCATAGTTTATTGCCAAAGAGGATTAAGAACAACTTCTCTATATGATAAAAGCTCATAAAGATTGTGAATAGAAGTTGAAAATGGTGTAAAAAAAAATATGAATAAGAAGAATAAAAAAAATCCAATAATCAAGAAGACTTATGAAGATGCTAATTAGAACATGAAGGAAGAGGATCCATAATCTCATAAGGGGTTAGAGTAGTCATAAAAGGAGAAGGAGCATGACGATCAGGAATCAAAGTATCAGTACCTATAGGAAAATATTTGTATTGTCTAAAAAAGAAACAATATGAACAAGTTCAAATTTGGAAACATCATGAGACTCAAAAGGAAAAGAGAGAGAGAGAGAGAGAGAGAGAGAGAGAGAGAGAGAGAGAGAGAAGTATATGCTCAAATAAGTAAACATGATGAAAAACATATCATTTATAACTAACCAAATTAAAGCAACAATATTCCTTTTGTTCTAATATATAATTGTTGGGAACCCTAGATTACTCCATTTTCATGTCTTGGATCTTGTAGGGTGCATTCATCTATTTCTAGGGATCTCTAGATCTAATGCAACAAAAATTAATTAGCTTCAAAAACCATATTAGAATAAAGAACTAGATAAAAAGTGCTCATACTTGTGATCTTGATGTTTCCATATCAAAATCCATCATATGAAGAAGAATCCTAAAGAGTTCGAAGGTCTCATGCACCCAAAATCTTACACTCGATGACTCGAACCATGATCTTAGCACTTCAAAGTGTGGGCAATGGAAAGGAGGAAGCTTTGACTCTCTCTCTTTGGAGGTAGAAGATGATTAATTGAAAGCCATTAGGAAACCCTAACCTATAAGGAGGCATTTATAAGGTTGCCTGTTAGGCTTAAGTGACTTGAGCCCATCAAGGCTTGGGTCACTTAATCTAGCCCAAAATAGGTCATTGATTAATTAACCACATAGGGTTATCTAATTAATTAATTAGCCCAATCCAAAGACCTTGTTTATTATTCCTTGTGCAACCTTACATAGTTACCAAAATGCCCTTATGTACAAGAATGAACCTAGAGTCAATCCAACCTTCACAAACTGTGCCACCATGGTATGTGAACTTAGAGCAAGACCATTGGGACCCATAGGTGTACTGGTTCCATCATAATCCAATTCTAAAGTTGATTCAACATTCCACTAAAGATAATTAACCGCACTCCAATACCTTTTGTAAATAACAATGAGACAACTTTAGTCAATGACCTACTATCCACTACATGCAAACTCTCCATGAACTAGTGTTTGTAATCTAATAAGGTATTGTTATCACCTATCAAGATTACCTCTCAAATCCTTAAGTTACAAATCCCACTTATTATGTGATCAACTGATATACTCTAACTCCAAGGAGCATATGTCAAATTCCACTAAAGGAATTATTGTGGCCACAAGTTTCGTGATCACATATTCTTTGGATCACCCAAGGAGACACACTGTCTCAATCCCATGAGATATCATGTTGCTTCTATTAATAATGCCTTTTTCAACCAACCTCCATCAATAGTGGCTTAATCCATAGGGATATATAACCACTTTAGGGACTCATTCAAAGGTCAAAGCCTCCTTTGATTTTGGCACAGGCTCAATATCTTCTCAAGGTTTAGAGTCCATGCAATATAGTAGCTTGGTGAATCTTGAAAATTGATATTCTTGCGTCTTGATTCATCATAGGTCCTATTTAGTGTACATTAAATACACTAGTGCACTTATCATAGGAAACCCATCCCAACGACCAAGACAAGTCATCTCTCCAATTAGAAGGTGGTGCACTATAATCTCTACTAGATTGCACAAATCCATGAGCTGACTATGGGCAACTCATCTACTTATAAAGAACCCATGACTTATATCTTCTTTACAACTCCTAATGCACCTAAGTCATATATAATGTAAGAGACATGGACTGAATGCTTAAATCAATATCAATACACTAAAAAGATAGCAATGAGATAGTTAAATCTAACTTTGTTACGTAATATCTTGTTTTTCAAGGCTTAATTCCAAAAGTAACTAAATATATTAATAACTTCTAACATCCCCCCACAAACTCACAACGCTACTGTAAAAAGCATCGAGAGTTTGTCAATCGAAAATAAAAAATGGGAAAGTGGGTGTGACTTGGTAAACAACTTTGTAATCATACTATTGAGAAAATTCCTTAGCAATCAATCAAGCTTTGTACCACTTAATTGAAGTACCAAATACCAAGTATTAGTTTTATGCAAAGAAAAAGCTCCTTAATCATAGCTTGCTACCAAAGAAGATCAAAAACAACTTTTAGGAGTAGTTATAGGAGGAGAGGAAAGAGCATAAAAATAAAAAACCAAAGTATCAATATCTGCATGAAAACTATCTATATCACCCACAAAAGGATCAATGTGAACAAATTTAGACTTAGAGACATTATAAGACTCAATAGGAATAGAAAAAGTATATGCTCAAAGAAGAAGAAGTAGTAAAAGACATAAAACTATCAAGGAGAGAGAGAAAAAAAACAAGAACAAGAAAAACAAGGAAAAAAAACACAAAACTATCAAGGAAAGATCAAAGAAGAGAGACAAAAGTAAACACAAAACCATAGAAAAATGAGCGACACACAGAATTTGGATTAATAACCAATGGATCAAAACCATAAAAGGAGAGACAAACAAAATTTAATTTATATTCAACAGATAGAGACAGACAGAATTTTTGATTCATATATAACAAATAAATATGAATTAAATTTTTTCTTGTTTTCTTTGGTTCTCCTCTATTCTGGTCTCTATTCTTTTTCTTTAATTTTTTTGATGCACTTGATTTGGGGAAGTGGATTGATGGATTTATCAGTCAAAAAGGGATAGTCTTGGGCTTGTTCTTAGGGAATGCACTGGCTGATATGTATGCAAAGTGTGGAAAGTGTGAGGTTGTTAACACTGCATCAATTTGCTTTCCCAAGGACACAAATGTTAGTCAAGTAGCTGGTAGACTAAGACAAGTCCCTCTCCAATCACTATTAGAGCCGCTTTAGTTGTATCTCCTCAAATGGTGCCCTATGCTAGAGTCCATTCAAAAGTACCTCTGGCCAAGGTTGTGCAAGTTAGATCAATGGACACTATATGAGTTGTGTTATTAGTTGATTGCATTTGGAAAGATTCTCAAAGATGACACAACATTGGATACAACTGACATTGACAATAGTGGAACAATAGACTATGGGGAATTCTTGGTTGCTATTGAGCCCTTGAATTGTAATACCTGGGTTTTTAAGGACATGTCAGATTCTTTGAGCATAAAGTCTTTCATAAAATTGTAGGTCAAATGGTAAAAAAGAGTGGTAAAGATCTATGTGTTAGTATTTAATTGGGAGAGATTTTGGAAAAGTTGGTCAAAAGTCAATAGTTTGAAAATTTTGTCACATCAAATGTAAGGAATGAGAATTTTAGAAATTAAATTTAGATTTGGAGAAAAATTTAACCATCAAATAATTAAGATTAGGTTTTGAAAATTTTAATATTAAGTATGTTACGGGAATTAATTTAATTATTATTATATAATTATTAGAAAATTGGAGTAAGAAAAAGTTAGGAAAAATTTATATTATATCAAATTGTTATAATGGATAATTAAAAAGAAATTGAATTTAATTTTATAACAAATTGATTTAATTCTTATAATTGGAATTAAGCTTTATAGAATTACAAAACATTAAACGGAGTTGAATTGAAATTAAATTAAATTATGATATGTAAATTTAGAAAAGACATATAAAAAAAGGGTAAATAAATTAAATGTGAATTTATGAATTTAACTTTTGAAATTTTGATGTGATTGAATAATTTGACAAATGAAGTAAATTAAATAAAAGTTATACCAAAGGGTTGAGAATTTGATTTTTATAAATTGAATGACTAATTAATTTATGGAATTAAGTTTTCAAATATTACTTAAATTTTTGTTGATAAATAAATATTGGTAATATTAACGGGTTAAGGGTTAGTACAAATTTCAATTTCTTGGTTGCGGAAAAAAAATTATTTTATGCTTCTAATATTTTATGGAATTGAATTTTGATAATAGTTAATTATATCATGTTTTAAATTAATTTTAGAGTAAAAAGCTTCAGATAATTAAAGTTAAATTATATTTTTCAAGAGCAGGCTTGTACTAAATTTAATTATGAGTACGGTACTATTTTTCGTGAGGCGAAAAATAATAAGTTGGGTATAATTTATAATTGTGAAGTGTGAAGTAAATAATGGTATTTTAAATTATTATTAACATAAATGACTTGTGTGGCATTTTCAAATATATATATATATATATATATATATAAGTGGATTGTTGGGCACAAGAGGCAAAAGAAGAGGAAAAGAAAGAAAGAAAGGTGGGGGATGCACATGGGAGATGCAGGGAGTCGCCATCTATCTGTCTTCGTTGATCCGACGATGAAATGACCTCTAATCGTGATGAAATTTCAAATGGTGATAGTCTTCAACGTGGTGAACACTTCTATGGAGTCGGATTTTTTTATCCTTGTTGGATTTTACGATACAAGTAGGGGTGTGTTTTTCTTAAATTTCTCTCTCGGATTTTTTTGGGCTTTTCATTTTGCTTTTATTTACTTTCAAAAAACTCCATGGAAATGAGTGAGTTGTTGGGTTGTAGTAGATCATCATATAGTTTTTATTTAGGTAGTTTTTGGAAACCCTAAACATATAAAATGATTTGGTTTTGCTTTGAAAATGTTAAATGGGAAGTGAATGAAAGTTTAATGCAAGATAAAAATATTAGAATTGTTAGTATTTAATTGTTGTTCCTATGATAGGATTTACCAGAATGTTGTGGCTATGAAAATTATTTGTATTGGAATATTGGTTAATATATTTTTATGATTGTTGTTATGTTAGAAATTATATAAATTTATTGGTGATATATTAGTGTTGAAAATGTTTAAAATTTTTTAGTATTGACATATGTTTAAAATGATTGTTTTAAAATAATTAATATTATTAGAAATAAATAAATTGATGATATAAATTGGGTTTTTGTTAATATTTGAATTATTGGAAAAAATATTTCTCAAATGTTGTGGTGGCGTAATGGTGGAAAATTGTTGTATTGGGTGTTAATATTGTTGAGATTATTGGAGATAAATAAATTATGATATAAATTGCGTTTTTTGTTGATATTTGTATTAGTGGGAATTTTCTTGGATATATGTGGTTATTTAATTGAAGAAAAAAAAATGGTTATATTGGTTGTTGGAAATTATTAAGCATGTTGGGAATAAATAGAATTTGTGTTTATGGTTTAAAACTATGTTTTGATGCTATACAATTAATTGTGAATTTTCTTTGATGTTTGTGGTGACTAAAGTAAAGAAAAATCGTTGTGTGGATTATTGGAAATTATGAAACATAATGGGAGTAAATAGAATTATGTCTTGAAAAATTATGAATGTTGAAATATGATTTGATTGCACTTCATATGCATCATGGTTGTGTAAAGAAAAAGAAAAATTAAAGAAATAGTTATGTGAAATATAAATGAGAATAAAAATACCCCGAAGAGGTCAAAAATGAAAAGAAAACAAAAATAAGAAATGAAATGACCCTTGAGAGAGCAAATTAAGAAGGAAGTGAGATCCATAGGGCGAAAGACCGAAAAGTTTACCCCGGGAAGACTCCAAATGGGGAGTGTATTTGGGTATAGACATGTATCCTTTGGTGAAAGCCCGAGAACAACAACGTATTGCGTGATTGCATGTAAACATTTGCATCATGGTTGCATTTGGAAGAAGGATTTGTATTATTTATCAAGTGTATGTTTGAATAAATTATTCAAGACTAAAATGACTTGTTTATTTTGTAAATTTAGAATTGTTGATATGCTAGACATATAATTGAATAAGGAAAATGATAATTTTGATTGTTTTAAATTTGTATGGTTAGGGTTTCTTTTAGTGTGTATAATGTAAATGCAATATTATATTTTGGCATATGGTTGTGTTTTATTGACCTATAATTCCTAACCTATTTGGGTGTAAAACACCTTACTGAGCAACGTGAAAATGCTTACCCCTTTATTTTCTAAAATTTTTAGATGTAGATATAATTTCTGAGGGACCATAAGAAGATCAGGAAGTGTTCCATAAAGCAAAAGAACCATAATAATGGTTGTTTTCAAATGTATATTACCCTTTTGACATGTACTAATTTGAGTTATATGACCTTTTGTAAGTTAAATTATATTTTGTTAGTTTGTAAAACATTTTTGGAAATATTCTTTTTGACTTAGAGATTATTGTAAATATTTGATCTTTTGGGTAGGAAGATGACTGATGGATTTATTATACTTGTGAACAAGAGATTGTGTGATGGTTGGTTTTGGAAAAGTAAAATAATATGTTATAGTAAATCTTAGCTTAATAAATTTATTTAGGATTAGACGCTTTATTAAAAAAAAAAGGGTATTTTAATTGATTGCCAATGTAGATAGGAGTAACCCTTAGGGTCAAACCCTTGACCTGGGGTCATGAGTTGAGTTCTAGGTTGTCTAGAATTTGGGGCTTGACATGAATAAGCTAGTGAAGGAGTTGATTCGGTGAGCTTGATTGCTAAGACTACTGATGGTGCTACCAAGAAATTCATTTGTGATGAAAATTTTGACATAATGTCCAATGATTGCCCAGATGGTGACTTTTGTAGAAAATGATTCTGTTTCAAGAGAGGACTCAGAAACAAATTGATTGGAGAAATCCCTTTGGACCTTTTCAATTGCAAGAAGATAGCATCTCTGGATCTGAGTGCAAACAGGCTTACCAGTTCAGTTCTAGAATCTACATCACAGTTGAAACTAACTAATAATCTGGTACTATCCAATAAGTGTTTCCCTTGGTCTAATTCTTGAAAAGATCTGCTCTGGGTTTCAAAAGGACAACAAGCTTACTGGTGGCATCATGAGATTTCAGATGGGGTGATCTTACCTTTGGCAATGGGGTTCTGCTTCCTTTTCTAGCACAGTTGAACTGGTGTGCAAAGCTGTATATGCCTAGGAATGCTACTTGTGCACTTTCAAATTTCTACAAGGGTAAGCTACAACTTCCTTTTGATTAGACGAAACCTGCTTTTTTTTTTATTTTTTATTTTTTGAGACAAATCAGTGAGTAATCATTAGACATGGTTTCATCTAACAATTCTTTCTTAGATGACAAGTCAAATATCAATGGAAGTGGTGCATGATCTCTTCACAGATCAGTTCATACAACTTCTGGTGTGATAAGATTTGTTAGTAGGAATCAGTCCTAGACAAATGGTTAGGGCATCTTGAGGAACCCCACTACTTGAAATTCTTGTGGTCAAAGATTCTGATGAGAAGCGCTATGAGAACTTTTCCAAAAACTTTCATGAAAGCTGCACTTATTTCATCGAATATGCAGAAACTGATTATTGGAGGGGTGTTACAGAAAATATCAGGTTGGGTAAGTAGGCACCTATTGGTACAGGAGATTGTGCCCTGTATCTATATGATAAGATGCTTCAACTTGCTTTAAGTCATCAATTTTCATCAGATATACAGAAGGAATTTAGAATTATTCATACCAGTTGGGATGTCCTCATAGGGGTCTACACAAATGAAAGTTGATGCTAAGGAATGCTCTTCTACAGCTTTGTTGTGTCAAGCTCGAGTTCTTCTTCCACAGACCATTCCCTTCATTGGAAATATACAGAACCCCATCAGTTAGAGAAGTTGTCCTCCGGGAAGGTTGTTATTAAAGTTCTCTTAACTATGAGAAATAAGATTTTGTTAGGTTGTTAAACAATTGTAAGATGATGAGCTGGAATTAGTTACATATTAGCTATAGATTAGTTTCAAATTAGCTATAACATTCTTTATTTCTAGCCTCTTATATCTAGAGCTTTCCTACACATATTTCAAATGATGAATGAGAACGATATAGAGCATTCTATTGCTTCTTCTCTTCCCTTCTCTACTCTGTTTCTCTTTTTCTTATACTCTGTTTCTTTTTCATAATATGGTATCAGAGCATTTGCTCTTGCTCGCCATACTCTGTTTTGTCTTCTTTCATCTCTGATGACTTGAGGAAGCACAATCACTCGGGCTACCACCAGTGTCCCTAGCTCATTGTCATCTATGGAAGATTCAACCAGTCCTTATTTCCTCCACAATTCAGATCATCCTGGTATTGTTCTCGTTTCCCATCATCTCACCGGTGCTAACTATAATACTTGGAGCAGAGCCATGGTTATGGCACTCACTGCCAAGAATAACATCAGTTTTTATTGATGGGAGTATTCCTTGCCCTGAATCTTGATGATCTTCTTTTTGGTACGTGGATTCGCTACAACAGCATGGTAATTTCTTGGATTCTCAATTCTATTCATAAGGATATAGCCGATAGCCTTTTGTATTTTGATACCGCTGTGGGAATTTGGAATGATATTCGGGATAGATTTTGTCAAAGTAATGGTCCAAGAATTTTTCAAATCAAAAAACATCTTATAGCTTTAAATCAAGGATCCTTGGATGTAAGTACTTACTATACCTGACTGAAAATTCTTTGGGATGAGCTTAAGGGTTTCCAACCCCTTCCAAAATGTGCTTGTGGTACTATGAAGACTTGGATGGAATTTCAACAAAGCAGGAATATGTGATGCAATTTCTTATGGGCCTCAATGAATTTTTTTGTTCAAACACATTCTTAGATCTTAATGATGGAACCTCTTCCTCCAATTGCTAAAGTTTTCTCACTAGTTGCACAAGATGAACGACAACGCTCCATTAATTATGGGCTCTATACTCCGCCTGATTTAGTAGCTGCAAATGATTCCAATTCCACCATTGCAATTTCAGCTGCCAGATTGAATTCCAAGCCTAAGAAGGATCAGCCCACTTGCTCTCATTGTGGAATTTTAGGTCACATAGTTGATAAGTGTTATAAACTTTATGGATATCCACTTGGATATAAATTCAAATCCATGAATCCTCATGCTAAAGCTCAAGCAAATCAAACTAGTTCTAGCACCATTGAAGCCTCTGCTACAGCTGATTCACCACTTGCTTCACTATCTCTAGCTCAATGTCAACAACTCATTGCTCTTTTGAGCTCTCATCTCCATTACAATACTCTTGCTACTCCTGAATTGCAGCAACCTGGACCATCAGTCTCTAGTTTCAGCGGTATATTCTCCATTTCTTCAGTTTCTTTTCCTAATTCCCTTGATTCATCGGCTTTGGTGTTGGACACAGGTGCTACTCATCATGTCTGTTGCTCTTTACCTTCCTTTGTTTCATCAGTCCCAGCATCAAATTCCTCCGTTACTCTTCCTAATGGTCAGTGGTGTCAATTAGTAGAATAGGATCTGTGCAATTGTCACCTCATATCACCTTGACTAATGTTCTTTTTGTGCCTCAATTTCAATTTAATCTTTTGTCCGTCAGTGCTCTTACACAAAGCCATAAATATTCTGTTAATTTTCTCTCTCATTCTTGTCTTATTCAAGACCATTCACAGGCCAAAATGATTGGGATGGGTAAACGACACGGGAACCTCTTTGTCTTGGATTTTTCCAGTTTAGTGTCTCAATCATTTGACATTTCAGCAACTTGTAATAATTTTTCTTCTTCCCCAACTGAACTTTGGCATTGTCATTTGGGACACCCATCATATGCAGAAATTCATACTCTAAAGGATGATTTGAATATTTCTCATATTTCTGAGACTCCATCTCATTGTTCAATATGTCATTTGGCAAAGCAACGTCGTTTTACATTTATGTCTTCAAACAATTTATCAAATTCTCCTTTTCAATTGATTCACATTGATGTTTAGGGTCCTTTTCATACAATCACCACTGAGGGATATCGTTGTTTTTTTACCATTGTTGATGATTGTACACGATTTACTTGGGTATATTTTATACGTTCAAAATTTGAAGTTTTTGCTGTTTTTCCAAATTTTTTTACTCTTATTCAAACTCAATTTAATGTGAAAATAAAGTCTATCCGCTCAGATAATGCACCTGAATTGGCCTTTTCTGATTTCTTTAGTGCCCAAGGAATTTTGTCCTTTCATTCTTGTATTGAAACTCCACAACAAAACTCTATTGTGCAACAGAACATCAACACATTTTGAATGTTGCTCGAGCTTTGCACTTTCAATCAAACTTACCTTTGCCTTATTGGAGTAATTGCATTCTCACAGTTGTCTATCTTATTAATCGCACGCCTTCACCATTATTGATCAACAAAACCCCATTTGAGTTGCTGTTTAAAAAGAAACCTTCATATTCTCATCTTAAGGCCTTTGGTTGTTTGTGCTACGCTTCCACTTTGAACCATTCTCATACAAAATTTTCACCTCGTGCTATTAAAGCTATATTCATTGGTTATCCCCCTGGTTATAAGGCCTATAAACTACTTAACTTGTCCACCAATACCACTTTCATCTCCCGTGATGTCCTTTTTCATGAGTCGATATTTCCTTTCCAAAATGATGACTCATAACCCTGTCATTCTGATTTTTTCTCTGATCTTGTTCTTCCACTTCCTATTTCCATTTCTTCCAATGATTCAACAAATCCTTCTTTTAGTCCAATTTCATCATCTCTTGATCGTCCCACCCGGTCTAGGATAGCTCCTTCTTACCTTTAAGATTATCATTGTTCCTCAACTTCTTTTGCTTCGCAATCCACTTGCCACCCTTTATCTCAAGTACTTGATTACCATAAATTATCCACCCCTCACACATCTCTTATTAATGTCATTTCTTCCATTTTTGAGCCTACTACTTATGCTGAGGCTGCAGTTATTCCAGAGTGGCAAGCAGCAATGTTAGAGGAATTGAGAGCTCTTAAGGAAAATAGCACTTGGTCATTGACCACACTACCTCCTGGTAAACACATTGTTGGATGCAAGTGGGTCTACCGAATCAAGTATCGAGCTGATGGAACCATTGAACGATATAAAGCCCGTTTAGTAGCCAAAGGCTACACTCAACAAGAAGGTGTTGATTACCTTGACACTTTTTCTCCCATTGCAAAATTGGTAATTTTTAAGGTTCTTCTTGCTCTAGCTTCTGCTCATGGCTGGAGTCTCACTCAGCTCGACGTCAATAATGCATTCTTGCATGGTGATCTTCATGAGGAAGTCTACATGTCTTTACCACCTGGTCTTCACCATGAGGGGAGTCCTTACCTATCAACACTGTTTGCAAACTTCACAAGTCCCTTTATGGGCTAAAACAAGCATCTCACCAATGGTTCTCTAAGTTCTCTAATGTTCTTGTCAACACAGGTTTTAAACAATCAGCTTCTGACAATTCCCTATTTGTTAAGATCAATGGTAATTCTTTCATTGCATTATTAGTTTATGTTGATGACATCGTCATAGCAAGTAATGATCAAGAAAATGTGGATGAGTTGAAGAAGTTTCTTAATGGTTGCTTTAAACTTAAAGATCTAGGAAATCTGAAATATTTCCTTGGTCTTGAAGTTAGTAGATCCTCTAAAGGAATTTCTGTTAGTCAAAGACACTATGCTTTGCAATTCTTGTCTGACACGGGATATCTTGGCTGCAAAACTAGAAAGACTCCTATGGATCCAAATGTTAAACTCTCACAAGATGAAGGAGATTTACTTGATGATCCTTCTATGTATAGAAGAATGATTGGTAAATTACTTTACCTTACAATAACAAGACCAGATTTATCATTTTCTGTCAATCGGTTGAGTCAGTTTCTTGCCAAGCCTCGGATTCCTCATCTATAAGCAGCATATCATGTTTTACACTATGTTAAACCTACAGTTGGTCAAGGTCTCTTTTATTCCTCTTCATCTGCCATTGAATTGAAAGCTTTTGCAGATTCTAATTGGGCTGCTTGTCCAGATACCAGGAGATCAATTAGTGGATTTTGTGTTTTCATTGGTGATTCCTTAGTCTCTTGGAAGTCAAAGAAACAACACACTGTGTCTAGATCATCTGCTGAACCGAATACCGTTCCATGGCAAATGCTACTTGTGAATTAATGTGGATTTTTTCCTTATTCAAAGATCTGCACTTAAATCATCCACAACCAGCATTGTTGTTTTGTGATAATCAAGTTGCCTTGCACATAGCAGCAAATCCTATTTTTCATGAAAGAACAAAACATATTGAACTTGATTGTCACTCAGTAAGGGAGAAGGTCCAGGATGGCAGATTGAAAACACTTCATGTTTCTTCTCAACATCAAGTAGCAGACCTATTAACAAAGGCCCTCCATCCAACATAGTTCACACTTCTACTTGGCAAGATGGTAACTCACAATATTCATTCTCCATCTTGAGGGGGAGTATTAAAGTTCTCTTAACTGTGAGAAATAAGATTCTGTTAGTTTGTTAAACAATTGTAAGAGGATGAGCTGGAATTAGTTACAGGTTAGCTACAAATTAGTTATAACATTCTTTGTTTCCAGCCTCCTATATCTAGAGCTTTCCTACACATATTTCAGATGATGAATGAGAACGATATAGAGCATTCTGTTGCTTCTTCTTTTCCCTTCTCTACTCTGTTTCTCTTTTTCTTATACTCTGTTTCTTTTTCATGATAGTTGTTGAAGTAGACAAAAAAGTATCTCTTTCAAAAAGCAGCAACACAGGAAATTCAATCTGGAACTAGGCCTGACCATGTCACTTTCACTGCAGTGTTAGCGGCTTGTGCCCATTCCTGGATGGTCAACGGAGCTTGGAAGATATTTACTGAGATGTTTCTAAACTAGGGCATTCAGCTTTCTGTTGAACATTATGTTTGAATGGTAGGAGTTCTAAACCGAGTTAGAATGCTCTCTAAAGCAACAGAATTCATTTCTAAAATGTCAATTGAACCAAATGCCTAAGTCTAGGTGCACTGCTGAATGGGGTTTCAGTTTCTGGTGATGTCAAACTTGGGAAGTTTGTTTGAAATGGAGCCTGAAAACACAGGTAATAGTGTCATTATGGCAAATTTATACTCACAAGCTGATTATGGGAGAATTGTGGAGATTCTGCACAGCAGATAGTTGAGATTTGATCCTTGTCCCATTGAAATCGGCCTACAAGGATCAGGAATCAGAAAGAAGCTTGTTGGAGCTGTTTCAAAGGCCAAATCTGAAAGCTTTCATAACGGGTGGTGGTTTGAGCCTTCCTCAGCAGATAACTAGGCAACACAAGGGCAGCAGTCACAACATCTGCCATCAAAGCAGCAATTGATGAAACTTCAGCCTGAATGCAGAACTCATTGCTGTTGTTGTTCAGAAAGAGAGCCTGAATGCATATTCCACTCTATTGGTTCTGATGCTCTTGATGACGCACTCCAGTGTGTTTTCAGAGGCAGAAAAGATTAAGAACTGTTAGAAGTGGACTATTTTCATGCAAAATCTAGTGCAAACTGTTAGAAGGAGCATAGATTCCCAAGCCACTCCAAAGCACGCATTTGACACAATTCTGGAAATAATGGCTGGAGAAGCTGAGAGAAGGTTCAATTCCATAATGGACGAACTCTTCACTGCCCCTAAATTGAAATCTACCTTAACCAGTTTGTCTGAAGTTGAATCATCAAGAGGTGAAAAGTGCCAGAATTCAATGTCTGCAGTAACAGTAGCCGAATCAGAATCTAGAGGCTTCCTGTACGGATTGAACCATCTGGAAGTTGCATAATGAACAGCTGTATGAAACCAGTGATACGAAATAACAGCAATCCAGTGGTTCACCCTTTGCATAACCATGACTATTAATGAAACTATTAAGTGTCAAAATGACCATGACTATGAATGTATTTTCACCTTGAACTAGGAGATCTTTTGATTATTGTCTCTCACTTCTCCTCACATTATATCTTGGTGAGTCCTCTTGCTCCATCAGTGTACTCACAAGTCCATCTTTCTCAAAAGTTTTTCCCTTGCTACCTAAACTATTTATAGAGATATTCCTATTACCTTTCCTTATTCTACAATGAATATTGTGATTACAATCACGCATGAACTCAGAATATTTTGTACAATATTCTTTTTACAAAAAATATAAATACACCAATTGGGAATATGAGAAACTTCCCTACAATTTTTCAATTATTTTTATACTTTTTGTCTATCTTTTGGATATATAATTGTTCTTCCTTGTTTTCTTTTTAGCCTTTATTTTCTTATGTTGATCATTTTGTGATAAAAAGAGAGTAAAAACTTGATATTAAGAGTAATTTTTTTATCTTTTTTTATCATATTATATATTATTATTTTTTGCCACACTTTGTGTTTCACATAATTGTTTTTTAAATGTGTGAGAATAATAGAAAAGTGTAACAAATGAAAATTTTAGACTATGATTCAATATTGGACTCAATGAGATTTTTACAAGAGTTTGGAACCTTGTTGTAATCTTTGTGCTTTGTTACAAAATTGCTAAATGGGGAAATTGTTGTTGTACTAGTTTAATTGGCAATTTTGTGTTATTATTTGTCTCAAAATATCTTTAAACTTCTTGAGATTTGGATTTGAATTGATTTGGAGTCCTCAATTTCAATGTAAGTACGTATGCTTGGTTGGTAAAGATCTTAGAATAACAATTATATGCTCTGGGTTCAATATGACATAAAAAAGGAGCTCAAAAAGCATGGAAATTGGGAGGAATGGTGTGACCATTCAAACTGTCCTCCATGCTTAGTAGTTTTCTAACTTCAGTTTGTTTATTTAAATAAAAACTAATGTTTTGTAGGTTTTAAAAAGTGAAAACTCTCCTAATTGATTAATAAGATTTTTAGAATATTTTAAAATTGGAAACTATCTATAATGGGATTCTAGATTTTTAAAGTATAAAAAATTTATTTTATTAAAAATTAGTTTGACTCCAAAAGAGGATCATTAGAGAGAAATTCCCCTCTAGAAAGTTTATACCTCCATCTTTTAAACATTTAAACATTTCAAGATGCATATTGAAAGTACCGTCAGACTCCACCAAAGGTTTGAGATCTTATCATAAAACTTTAATAAGAGTTTCGAAAGATTTGAGCACATAGAAGTGCTTGGTTGACATTGAAAAGGACTTAATGTAGGTGCTTGCAATATAAAATCTTAGAGAGTAAGTGTATGCAATCAAGTAAAATTGTGTACCCTTTTGCTATAGTTAATGGATTATTAGTGGTCAGTTTATGGTTTTTTATACCTTGTAGGTTGCTAAGTATTTTTTCTATGTTATATCCTTGTGTTCATTTGTGCGATCAATTTTGTTTATTTGTATATTAGATTGTTTGTTCTCAATAAATAATCAATTTAACAGAAAAAATTGAACTCATGATTAGCTATTCACCCTACTTTACCCAGTTTCATGTATCAAGACTACAAAAAAGTTCTTTCATAAAATATAAATTGCACCTCTGGGAACTACTAATTCAAAACTTGAAATACAATATCGAGTTATTATAATTTTAATAAACATTTTCTAAGTTGTGTTTCTAAACTAAATATTTTTATATTTAACTATAGAAACAACACCTTCAATTCTCATGATATTTTCTTCCTAATTCATATTTCAAATGACATATTTTTATTTTTATTTTTCATATAAGCAATCTTTTATGCTATATCTTTAATTACATTTAAAAGAGGACTTATCTTGAGTTTTGTAGTGCATATAAAATTGATTTTTATTTTTAATAATATTCAAAGTTATCTTAGTTTTAATTCATAAATGGGGCACCAATATCATGACTTACAATATTGGTGCATGTTGGGTGGAGAATTAAAAAAGAATGATATTGATGGATGTGTAGGGTTCATGTTTGGTGAAAAATGAGACTTTTATTTACAATAGTTATAAAAATACAAGTGGTTATTCCTAAAATTATTATAAAAAAAATATGAAAATTATTATAAACATGGGAGTATTGGAGTATAAAAATTGTTATAAAAATTGGATTATTAGAGGAAATTAAAGAAGATTTACTTTGGAACAAAAATCATGACAGTAATACCATCTTGCTTGCGTTGCCTACGCTTTGTTACTATCCTATTCTTTTATGATTTGTTTTCCTTTATCAACTCTACTTATTAATTACTATTGAATATGCTTTAGGTAATAATGATTTTTTTTTCTCTTTAATTGTGTTCCTTTACTCAACAAGTTGATTCTAATGGGGATTGGTTTATTATTTTGAGTACAAAAATTTGGTACAATTGGTTTTATTATTTATTATACATGTGTTATATAGTGAAAAATTAAACATAGCTTCTATGTAAGGAGTGACATCAAAATATTTTATACAACAAAAACTATATAGCTAATAAATAGTATTTCTAAATATGCATGAAAGTTTTAGCCTTACTTTTTTTAATCAAAACAATTGGGTTATAGGTTGGTATAAATGTTACAGTCAATGATTAAAATTTGGGTTGTAGGTTGGTATGGTTGCTACCCTCAAGGATCAAATATTGGAAAATGCAAAAATATCAATCCAAAATTAGAGAAAACACTATTATAGCCGACAGTAAGCCAAGTTATCATCCCCGTAACATGAAATGGCATAATCATGTTTTAAGTGTTTTGTTGCATATATTAAATTGATCTCTTATCCTAAAACTAATAAAATCATCAACAATTATGAATCTAAGATCAAAGATCAAGGGACCTTAGCTTTAAGAGAAAACTAAGTAAAAAAATGAAGAAACCACAAGTGAAGATTGCAATTTGAAGTTAAGAACCATAGAAAGGGTCTAGATAATCTCAACTATAAATCAAGTCTAAGTTGAGTCGACTCTGATCAAGTGATGAATTTTGATTCAAAAACAAGATCTAACATTTAAATTCAAATCTAAAACTCTTACAATATTATTCTTTTTCTCTTCTGCTTGATTCAATCATTTATGCACTAATTCATCTTTTGAAATTCCTCATTAATTTCATGCACAACCAACCAAATGAATTCACTACTGATTAAAGGATGATCAAACATCAATGGAACCAAGTAAACATTGATTGTCTATTTATTTAGAGAGAACCATGGGAAAGAAACTTTATACAACAAAATAGGTTATAAATCACAAGTTTAAAATGCAATGATATAATCAATCGAAGTTGCCTCTAGTGATATCTTCTTCTCCCTTACTTCTTCCTAAAAAAAAAATGAAGTATCAAGCGCCAAATATCTTGGAAGATCTCTCCTCACATTGATGAGAAAATAGAATAAAATAAATTGAAAGGAAAAGTAAAAAAGGGAAATTGAAATTGAAATTCAAAATAGCATCTAGAATCCTTCAAAAGAAAAATAAAGCTCTTTGGAAAATCAAAGATGAGCTATCCAAAAGCTAATTAACAAATTCAAATCTACCTATTTATATTACTAAACATGCTAAGTGGCACTCTCTAGTAATGCATCATCAAGGGCTAAAGTATTATAAAAATCATAAATGTTCCATCCTAGATCAATTGACCCATGGTAAAAACTATAAATTATCCTCAAAACTCTCGATTTTAGTCATTCAATAAAAATAGATAATTTGCTGAATTGGAAAAAGATATCAAGCAACTCAAATCAATATAGAATTGATACAAACATTGCATGAATCTTCAACCTTTCAAACCGCCATAGATTTTGCCTTTAAGGTCAAGTATTGAATTGGTATTCTTTCAATTGAGAGGACATAAAAACCCACTAACATGAGTAGATAAGAGCATATCCTTTATCAACATATATCAACCACACATCTTCATTTTCAACTTCTCAACCTAGCCTTTTCTAGTCCCTAGAAAATTAAGAGAATAGAATAATCAGACACTCGAATCATATTCATGGAAACATAAACTAGATTGTATCTCAAATTTAAAATTCATTAGGGTCGTAAAATGTTTAAAAAATCCAATTCACAACACAACAACATAGTTCCAAGTCACTCCTTTACTTTACCAATGGATACCTAAACATACTTCAATGTTTAATTTCAATCTTATTTACTCCTAAATAATTTTTTTTATGTCATTTTCATTGAAAACTTAAAAGGGATCAACTGACTACTCCCAAGTATTTCACTCAAGGTATTAGGCATTAGGGACCATTAAAGGCCAATTTCTTGGTTTTTTTGCCCCATAATTTCGTAAATAATAACTAATTTTTAGTTTATATAGCAAACACATTATCAATGGCTCCTAGCCACTAGGTTTTCAGAATCAGGTTTTAATGACAAGAATGTTATGATTCCCTTCTGTTCAAGCTATCAACTAGTCAAAAGCACTCTTATCTTTTTATTCATTTTTATTTTCTTTGGCTCATTAGCTTTTTCATTGGTAATTATATATTTCAACCATATTGTGTATATTGTGTGATTTGAGTCTCAAATAAGAAATAACCTCAAAAAACTAATTAATATAAAAATTTCTAGGACCTCAAACTAACAATATCAACATCGAAGGGCATAGAAAGGTAACCAAACCAATTAAACTAGATTATATCATTATGTCAACTAATTTGAAGATTGCCAAGACTTCTAACTAACAATATCAACATCCATAGACATAAAAAGGTAAACAAATTAAATTATATCATATCATTATGTCATGCCCTTAACATGCATGATCATCAATAACCGCAATACTATCCTCTTGTTTATTGTCCCCCTCATTGTTATCAATAAAACCACATTTACATCTCTAATAGTCTATTCATTTGTAGTCCTGAAATCTCAACTTTATCAGAATCAGCTCCCCAAATTTCATCAAGAGAATCAGTCTTTACACTATCCATAGCAACATCCATATCTTAAGCTCATCCTCAGCACTATTATCATGAACATCCCTAATAGTACTATAATATACAACAATATCAACCTCCCCTAATTAATGTTAACCAAACCATGCACACATACAAATAGTAAATAAAGAAAACAGGATATTTTTAATGTGGTTTAATAATCAATGCATGTGATCCCTATATCCACGAAGTGCATCAACACTCAAGAATCTACTAATTAAAATAAAATAAGGGTTATAATAGTAAAGCTCTCACACTCCTCTCAATTGGGGCCGCACACTCTCTCTAAAAAAACCTAAATCATAATTGGGTTATACATATAATGAGGGAAAAAAAATTGATTCAAACATCACAATCCAACACCTAAAGTATCAACAACATCTCTATGTAGACCCTCAATTTTGTCCCTTTAGCACATGTCTTTAAATCCACTTCCAGTGCTCCACGGTAGTTCCTTGGTGACCCAATACTACTCACCACTTACCTTTTTCTGAGTCACCTTGGAGACTTTGGTTGAGGGATTATTTGATCCCTTATTGTGACCCTTAGCAGCCCTAATTTAGACTTAGGCTTTTCTTGTTTTTTTAGGATAGCCTTTAGATACACTTGGCCCATTAGGCACCACCCTAGGCCCGCTTAGTCTCATCATAGGCCCGTTTAGGCACATTGGGTCTATTAAGACTTTTCTTTGTAGCGTGACTTATATGACTTGCGTGTTTGCATGGCTCGTGGGGCCCAATTTTTGTTAATTTGTTTATCTTTATTTTATTTTATTTGTTTATTTATTTATTTATTTATTTTTTGTTATTATTATTTATTTTTATTTTTAGTTTTGGTTTTATGATTATCAATTCACCTGTTTTTTTTATTTATTTGTCATCTTCCTCTTTATATGATTTTCCCTAATTTATTTATTTATTAATTGTTTAACTTTTTTAATTTGTTTACCTATTTAGTTATCCACTCAATTATTTACTTCTAAAATTTCATGTTTTTGCAAGGAAACTTACCATTGGAGTTTAAGGAAGGTGGGACTCTTCTTGGAAGGTTTTGGAGGGGAATTTGAAGTTGGGAAGATTGCTTTTTGATTGGAAGATTAAAAAAAAGAAGAAAAGAAGAAAGGAAATAGGAGAGTTTTCCTTTTTGGAAACAAATTTAGGTCTTGAGGGGTGATATATGTATGTGAGAAAAGAAATTTGGCGGAGGGATTGAGAAACACGTATTGGAATTTTTGGGGGCTGGAAGAGAGGAGATTCAGGGATCGTCTTGAGGAGAAGCACAAAGGAATCGAAAAAAAAGAGCAATTGCAACCAAGGCTGTCCAGGTATGCACCTCGTTGTTTTTGGAATTCTTACCTATATTAGATTTTTTCGCGTGTTCGATTCCTGAATATTCAATTGTTTTGTTGATTTTGTGTGGACGAAAAGGGCCACAATTTGTTTTGTTGAGATTGGTTACTTGCTTGATTGCTTTGTTTTGATTTTGGATGTCATTAATGTCTTCGGAAGCATATAACTCCATGCTTGTTCCCACTAACCTGAGCCTATTGAAAAATCATGAGATGTGGTTTTATTTTTTTTAATCTCCCATGTTTGTTTTCCCATCGTTCCTCCTACTCTCTACCATATCTGTTTTGCCTTTCTTCCTACCCGTCACATGGCCATCAACTTTTCATATGAGGATGACTCCAAAGTTTGGGCATGCAATCAAGAGATTCAGCAAAGAGATCAATTTCTTCAAATTCTAGCTATACATGCCAGATTGTGGGTTCATATAAAAGGAAGTTCGTGGTAGTTGTTGCTATTCTTTTTCTATTAACGGTTCTGTTCCAGCCACTGCTATAAAAATTGTTGTCATAATACGAGACCCAGAAGAGATTTTTTCTAAGCAATCATGTCTAAGTGGCTTGTCGGCTGTTTATGCACTTGTTATGGTTGGTGGCAGTCATGTAAATTTATGGATTCATACGGAGTAGAGATATGGCTTCTCGGAATTCTACCATTTCAGGGTGTGTAAATTGAGGGCAGATTGAGGAGCGCGGGAGTTGTTTGAAGAAATGCCCACGAGAAGGAACCTGATTCCACCATTGAGAAAATTTGTAGTTTTATAATGGTGTTGTTCAGAAGCGTGTCGCTATCGCAAGAACAGGAGGGAGAAATCCATGGATCTGTTGAAGGTCAGTCAAGTGCAGGGTCCAATGATGAATTGATGCAATCTCTGCCTGACGCGCTCTCCAATATAGCCTCTCCTGAAATCTTGCCCATTATTCTAAGTCTATACACGTTAGATATTGAACTATCAGTTGAGCAAATTTCAGATCAAAAGGGTCATGGAGGTAACAGAAAATCAGATGAAAAGCCTATGGTTGATCATGGTTCTGTTTTATTTATCCATTCAAAGAAAACAGCTTCTTCAACCCATATTGCAAGACCCCGAACATGGTATAGAACTGATGCTTCATCTTCGTCATTAAATAAGTCTTTCTCGATTGCATTCCCTCCACAAAGGAAATCAGAAATTGGAAAAGTACAAGGTGCTTCTTACATTCATAAGGGCATCAGCCTTGTAAGAAAACCCGCTCTAGTTGTTGTCCTTCCTCAGGGTTTACATGGTTTGAGTTCCTTTGTTTATCGATTGAATCCTTCTGGTGTAGATAAAATGAGAAAGAGATCAGGTGTTTATATTCAGCCAAGAATACCCAAACAGGAATGTCTTGTTGAACCCCCAATATACTGAAGATTAAGGCTTCCAAAATTTCGTTGAACTTGATGAGAAAGTCACCTTTCTTGGAGAGTCAACAATTTGAAATGGCAATATGAGGAAACTCTCTGCTAATGTTCATGGTTCATTGGGTAACAGTGAAGATGCCTTGGATTTTATCCGGGAACCAGTGCCTACCATCACTGCTGACAGTGTTGATGCTTCTGAATTGAAGGCTAATAGCTTTGGGGAAGGGTCTGCCCATGGACCAATCAAAACACCCGGTGTTGATATCACTAATCATGCAAAAGATACTCGTAATGAAAAACGGAGGATAAGGAAAAAGCGAATTGCCTGAAGGATTCAAACAAGATGCCCTCTGTTTAGAGAAATCATCAGAGCCAATTTCCTCAAGATCTCCAAAAGCTGTTAAATAACTTGTACCAGATTCTAAGTTGAAGGTAACAACAAGCAGTGTTGAGGTTGGATCAGTGGAAACTGCACATGAAATGGAAGCTTATGTCAGTTGTTGCACAGAAATTGATAGGGCAACTGAAAGTTCAGTGGCATTTACTCCCTCAACCATGGTATCCATAAATGTTGAAACTGTTCCGTCCAATGCTGTATTACTCGTTACTTCTCACGGTGATAAGAATTCATCTTTTGACACTTCTTCGAGTAAAAGTGATAGTATTGGTGTTAAAGAAATTATTATTGCAAAATCTGCTACATCAGATCAAGAATCTATTCCTGTTCCTACCTTATATTTTGCAGAATCAACTGAAAAACCTAAAGGAGTAGAGAAGAGGTGAGGCTGTGTTGGCTTATGGATTTTTTTTGGAAAAAATGGATCCCACACGAAGCCAAGCGTGAGCATGGTTTGAGTAGAGTTATCCCAGGAGCATGGAATTCAAATTTAGAAGAACGAGATGGAAAGAAAATGCAGGGAATACAGTTATTTCATATATAGTAAGAGCAGGGACAGTTCAAGCTTAGTTGGAAGTTATTCATCCTTTACATCACAGCAACTATCAGCATATTAGGAATGAGGAGGTTTTGGCTTTCCATCGTCATCTTCGGAAAATAGTCCGTCAGAAAGTGAACGGTTGTCTGATGAACTATAAAATGGCTCAGGTTCATGTGGGTACAACATTGTTGCATAGGCAGCTCTTTTTCATAGCATCAAGTCTTCGTTTTTGAACAAACCATTCATCATTGCCTACAACAAGATTGATTTGCAGCCATTAGAGGGTATATCAGAAGAAGACACGAAGTCGGTCATGGAAAGCAAAACTGGAGCAATCTCACACGAGGCACAATCTCAAGATGAAGATGCTTTTGTTCAGGCTTCTGCTGCAGTTGCTACTGGTGAGGTGATACCAACTTGTGAGAGTTTTGTTGCAGACTTCTGTTCTACAACGGGGCAAGAATCGGTGACAGATATTCTGCTACCGCATCTTATATCAGATTGGGTGCCATTTTCTGTCAATGACCAGAAAGAAGAGGAGGTAGCTTTTGGGGTTAAGTGTAGACCAGTTTTTTTGAATGTTTTGATGGAGTGAGAAGTTACCAATCAGCTCTAGGGAACAGCGGGATATTGAACTGGACTTGTTCTGTTTTCAGTATAATAACTGCAGCATCCAGTCTTGCATTTGGATCTCTGTATGTCCCCACCGAACATCAGCATGTTGAAACTAATCTTAAGGCAACTATTGCTGGAATTTCTATTGTGTTTGCCTTCCATGATGAAAATCAGAGGCATTCATGTGATCTGGGTGGTGCTCAGGCAAATGTTGGTTCGAATGTTCGTTATCTTGGTGCAGAATGCGGAGACATGCTCTTTATCTCGCAGGTCAACAGGTATCTCCTCAAAATATGAAGTTTGAAGCGACAGTGAAACATATTGAACTTGCTGATTACTTTAGGGACGAAAAGGGTGTTATGAATTTTGCATTGTGCGGTTATAATAACACAACTCTTTTGGTGCAACATCTGCAAGCTGAAGTTCAAGGTGCCTTTCCTCCATTTGCCTTGTCAGCTGAAGATCCTGATATAGAAATACATAGATCTAGTTCTGCAAGTATTAATGAGAATCCCACTTCACCTAAGGAAACTGATGATGGGAATACTATGCCCTGCGTATCAAAATCCAAGAGAGTCATTCAGATTCTTCAATTACCCTACTGCCCTGTTTTTAAATCTACACATCTTTGCACCATGCAAGGCAGTTATTTTAGTCTCAGTTTCAAGAGTAAACGGATGTAGTGTTTCCAGTACCTCCAATAGTGATTCAAGCTCTTCATCAAGCGATTCAGGCTCAGGCACTTCTTCAAACGGTAAGTCAGAATGTGATTCCTCAATTTCGGTAATGGCCCTGCTGAAGATAGCTAATGTGGTCTTATAATGAGAACTCCCTGCTCCGTATAAGAGGAAGGTCTTGATTCAAGGTAGAAAGATGCATGGTTCAATCAGTGACTAAGAGATACTTGGTTTTCGAAACGGCTAGGTCCAGACTTTGCAGCTGTCGATAGAGATGTTCTGGCCAGAATTGCATATTCTAAATTATTTGATTGGGTTGTGGGCAAGACAATTTGTTCTCCTTATGACAGATAGATTGCATTCGAAGATGGATGATCTTTTATAGACTGAATTCTGCCATTGACCTCCATAACAAGGTGATTAAAAATGTGTACCTGATATTAAAACAGAAATGAACTTGGTCAGTCCCAAAGATTGAAGGTAACTTAGCTGAGCAAATTGAAGATGCTGGAAACTGCACTCTAGGGGGGAGGCTGCAAGACAAGCTCGGGTAAAAGCTGATGAAATTGCAAAGCTGATGAAAGAAAATGAGTAGCTAAAAATTGTAAATGAGGATTTAAAGAGAAAATCCAATGCAGCAGAAACTGAGTCTCTATGAGAAAAGCAAGCTGCTCCAGAATTTCAGATTGAGAAGTCAAGGGCACAGATTAGAGAATTTGAAGAAGAGAAGAAATGATTGACAACCAAACTACAGGTGGAAGAGAATAAGGTGGAGAGTATTAAAAAGGGCAAGTGACAAGCAACACAAGTCGAAGCTGCGTTCGTGAGTCAGGGGTTGCAGGGCATCAGTACTTCAGAATTTCAGATTGGAGTTCTTCAGAATAAAGTCTTTGCTGGAACTCGAAACTTACAAGAAAAACCCGTCCCAAGTTCGTCCAACAGAAGTTGAATCAGTTGAAACTCGAACACCATATTTCTTTCCTCTGCCATGGCTGCCAAGAGCGTATCTAGAAAGTCACTGTTTTGTCTGGAAATGCTAATTCCTAAGCTTTTGGGTGTGAAGATGGAAACCTACGGGGTTTACATAAAGCAGGAAGCACTTATTTAACAGTTTGTAAGAGGAGTAAGCGATTATAAGAATCTGAAATCCTCTCGGAGATGCTTCTCAGGACCAGTAGCTGCCCCACTTCTAGCTATATTTATTGGTGAAAATCTTGAGTCACCCAATTGCCTATGGATAGGCATCCTTGCTTACAGGCAACCCTGAACATGGTGTGCAGCTGAATTAATAATCCGTCATCTGACAAGTCTTGGAGATGTTCCCTGCTGCTGTTGAGTTCAGAAAGCTCAGAGTGCATGAAAAAGCTTGCAGAAAGTATCTCAAACATGTCACAACAAAACAATCTGGCAAGAGCTTACTGCTTGAACTTGGAGCGAAGTCTTTGATGATCTTGGAATTTCTCTTCTTCTGACCATAAACCCTGTAATCCAGTATATGAATTTTGATCAGCCTCGGAAAATGCCAGAAGAGGGCAGAATGCGTTTTGGGATTCAAGGAAACTCAACCAACTAGCAAACAAATGGGCTTAGGATATATGACGAAGATCGTGGTTGTCCAATCTGAAGACGACTCGGACTCATCAAATGGAAGAGCCCAGGGTATGGAGGGGACCCTAGAATATCAAGCACAACTCATAGACCAATATGGGACAAAGAAAGAAAACACAAGAAGGAAGAAGGAGAAAATCCAGAGAGAATAACACCAGTGATTTGCAGAGGTCTTCTCACGAATCTGTTTCAGCAATGCGGTCTCAAGTGCACCTCCAAACCTCACTCACATAGTGGCCACCTTGCCACGTACCATACCCCTCCTAATGCTTCTTCTTTTTCTTTTCTTTTTCGTGATCTTACACATCTTAAATATGAATTTCAAAATCGTTTTCCTTAAAAAATAACTCTAGTTTTCCACAAAATCCTTAAGAGTTTCTAGGCATAAAATTTAGATTTTTTTTAATAAACTCTTTGCTGTCATTTCTCTCCCGGCATGCCTTCTCATCATTTTCAACTAATTTTAACAGTTTTTCTCGTTTTTTTTTAAACAAGCATGAATACACTTCATGATTCCAAACAATGGAATTCATAGAACAAACTCATGCGAAATCAACTAGGGCTTTGGTAGGGGCCCGACATTCATAGCACTCACTTCAATGCTATTTGCTTGATATATTGATTTTTGATTCTTCTTAATGACATACATGAATTTGTTTTATATTTACTGTTGAGATACCCTTGTTCCCATAGATGTGTGGATGCTTGCTAATCAGGTACGCCTTTTCTACCCCATAACCCCAAAATTCTATGAATGTATATGTTCTCATGAGACACAACCATGTTTGATGCCATAATTGATTGCCTTGATGCTTGTTTGATCGTCTTTGACGAAAATACATACTATGTGTCATATCTCCAAACTAATCTCTATGTTTCATGATAGCGCTTGAGAAGCTGTTTAGGTACGCATCTCGACTCTATCTTGTGGTTTGTTTTCTTGTTAGACATGCAATATGTGAAATCACCTAGCCTACTTAGGTACCTATAATTAACCGATTAATGGCCACACTTCCCTTAACTTAGTCAGTAGAGACCTCTTTAGGACTTAGAGGGGTGCTACCTCCTAGAGGTACCTTCCCAATAAGTAACCTGATCCCCGGACTTGGACTCAGGTTTTTCAAAGACACGCTTTTCCAAAAATTATGGAGTCATTTTTTTAGGGTTTTATTTCTTATTTTATTTTCCCTTCAAAAATAAAAATAAAATAAGTGGCGACTCCAACTTTTAAAAAAAAAATTAATTTTTCACAAATAAATAAAAAGCGAGTCTCGCCGATCGAGTGGGGACGCACGTGAAAAATGCGGGTCCACACTCTATCCATAAAATTAGGAACCCTTTATCCCATTCTATATTACTACCATGAAGAACATTCTCTAAACATTTAAGTAAAATATAAGGACATGACAAAAATCCAGCCACAAAAGTAGAAGGGCTTAAACTGATAGTAGTCCTAGTAGAAGACTCAGGCATCTGGACTATTTGTGTGTCTCAAAAATATCAGGATGAATAGAAGGTCCAAGAACAAAGGGATCAACAATAAGGGCAGTAACAGTATCATAAGTACTCCTCCCTTATGCTCTTGGTGATAATGATCTTCAGCTTTCATCTAATATCGATGGCCTTTTCATTCTTTCCTACCTCATGTAAAGAATAAGTCTAATCGTCTACATCAAATTCCCCAAGCAAGCATGAAGTCTCGACATTCTTGCAAACTTATGAACCAATTGAATGATTGAAAAGTTTCCTCATTGTCAAAACATTCTTTAAAATAATAGTCTAAAGTCTAAATATAAAATAAAATTTTTGTGTGTATTTACTAACATTTAACCGTTCTATTATTCAACTGATAGTTGTTCCCCCATGTCAAAGGTATCTTTGATTGACATTATCTTAAAAAGCTTAGTAAGTATATATATATATATATATATATATATATATATATATATAGATTGGAGTTAAAATTAGAGTTATTTTGGATAAAATATTAACAATTCTAACTGCGGTTGTAATTTGGGTGTCTTAGGTTGAACCAAGTTCAGGCCAAACAGTCAACATGTGCCCAATCTAACCAATCTTTTATATGAGGTACTCAATTTAGTCTTATTTTTCTAAGCTCGGGTTGAGTTGGAGTTAGACCAGATTTGGGTTGGTCGAATTAGGTTACGATTAATCATGTAGTATGATTAAAAATCCATTATACCAAAATTGAAATAATGATTGAGACAAAATTTCAAGATAACAAACAAGTAGAAAATAAAAATGGATTTATATATCTTTTCAAAAATGAGAATTACATGATATAATTATTATTTTTGTTTATCCTTTCAAATCTAAAATGAACATAAATAAAATAAATATTATTATATAAAGTAATATAAATTATAAAAATTATAAAAATGTTAAATTGGGATATAGCTTGGTTTAGGTTGTTTGAGTCTTATCCTATGTCCAACCAAAATTGAATTTGAGTTATAAAAAAACAACTCAAATCCAACACAAATATTAAAAATGATTGCTAAAACTCACCCAAATATTGAATATTTCTAAAGTTTCAATATCAATGGAAATTTGAATGGAAGTCTGAAACTAAGATATAAATTGCACATAGTAGCAACTACTAATTCAAAACTTGATGTATACATTATTACCTTACTATAATTTCAGATAAATTTGTTTATATTCTTTGAAACACTTATATATATATATATATATAGCTATCCAAACAAGACTTTGTCACCAATTTTTTAAATTTAGGTTTCAAATCATTTTTTCCTTTTTTTACAACTAATCTTTATGTCATATATTTAATTAATTAAAAAAATTATCTTGAGTTTTGTCCTAGATATACAAGTGATTCCTTATTTAAAAAAAACAGAAAGAAAAAAAGAAGAAGCTAATATTATGCAATTTAATATGGGCAGGAAAAGGAAGAAGATGAAGTCATTAAGTTTTGTAGAAGAGTTTCAAGCGGAGTTCAACATTCCTTTATCAATTGGGCTATGGTTTTTGGAAGAGAATGATGTGAGTTTAGCAAAAGTTAGCCCTATAAAGGGCGAGTTGTCTTGTCGAAGGGCTACTTCGGAAGCGGGGCTAAAGTTGCCTCTCCCACTACTATTTAAAGATTTCGCTCATCATTTGCAATTGGCTCCAAATCAATTTTGTGTTAATACTGTTTGCTTAATCATGTCGATGGTGGTGTTAAACCATATAAAGGGCTTGCAGATTATGACGAAAGACGTCATCTACATTTTGTTGAAACCACTTTATAAAAGAGACATAGAGGAGGAAATTTTTTTTTTATTGATATGGTGATCTTTTTTAAACTTCACCTGATACAAGCCTTTTATAGGCAAAACCATCAACCGAAATAGAAATACTAAAAAATAGGAATAGAAAGATAGCCAGTCACTCTAAACGTGCTGCAACGACCTCCCTAAGATTCGGACAATTCCTAATTTATTGAAAAACTAAACAGAGGCATATTTTTGACACAAAAACAAACTTGACTTGTTCAATACATCCTCTCAGTCACATGTTGATGTTGATAACTTTAACACTCTCCCTCAACATCAGCTTCCAAAATCTTTACCATCTCGAGGTGATGACAAAAGCTTTCAAACTTGTTACCACTCAAACCTTTTGTGAATAAGTCTGCAACTTGGTCTTTTGACTTAATCTGCTTTAGGTCAACCTCTTCTTCCAGGATCTTTTCCCTGATAAAATGATAATGCACTTCCACATGTTTTGTTCTTGCATGAAAGACTAGATTCTCCGCCAAACGAACTGCCGACTGGTTGTCACAGTACAATGGAACTGCATAGTCCACTAGTTGATGTAGATCATTCATCACCCGTATAAGCCACGTACTTTCTTGAGCTGCCATTGCTGCTGCTCGGTACTCTGCCTCTGTTGTTGTGGAGAGATCTCGCCGGTTGTCTCTTGCTACACCAAGAAATTGCTCCTGATCCAAGCATAAACACATACCCGGTAGTTGATCTGCGGGTGTCGTGATCTCCTGCATAATCAGCATCACAGTAGCCAACTAGCTTGCAATCTTCACCTTGCTTGTACAACAGACCATAATCAATTCTACACTTCACATGTCTCAAAATTCGTCGAACTGCTTCCAAATGAGGCTTCTTTGGATTTTGCATGTATCGACTCATCACACCAATTGCATAAGAGATATCGAGTCTAGTTAAAGTTAAGTAAAGCAAACTACCCACCAATTGTCGATACATTGTTGCATCTTTCAAGTCTTTGCCTTCGTGTTCACACATCTTGGCATTTGGTTCCATTGGTGTTGAGATCGGCTTACATTCGCATACCGAACTTTTTCAACAAATCTTTGACATATTTTTGTTGACAGAGAAATATCCCTTCGTGTGTACGATCCACCTCTAGCCCAAGAAAGTGCTTAAGTTGTCCAAGTTCTTTCATCTCGAAACGAACTGACAAGTTCTCCTTTGGTTGGAAAATTTCTTCAACATCATCTCCAATGATGATTATATCATCTAAGTATACAAGTACAACAACTAACTTTCCTCCATTAGCTTTGACAAACAAGTTAGAATCTGCAGGTGTTACTGAATACCCACTTTGAGTTAGAAATTCAACAAATCTTACCATACCATGCTCTGGGTGCTTGTTTCAATCCGTAGAGTGCCTTTCGCAGCTTACATACATATTCAGGATGACCTTGACTCTAAAAGCCCATCAGTTGATTCATATAGATCTCCCGATCTAACTCTCCATGCAAGAATGCATTCTTCACATCCATCTGCCACAAGTCCCAATCTTTGTTAGCTGCAAGTGCAAGTAAGACTCGTACAATTGTAAGTTTTGCAACTGGACTAAACGTTTCATCATAGTTGATTACTACTCAAAAAGAGCATATTTTAGATAATAATTCTCATGATTTTCACATCTTTTGAGTAGTAATTATGCCTAAAACACTCAATTAGCATGTTGTTGCCCTTACAAGAGTTACTAACAAGTTTTATGAAGTTTAGGAGTCATTTCAAGGTATAATTTTGATATATTGGTGGCAAAAGAGATTAATCAAGTTGAAGAAAACATATGAAGTTGATGATAATCCAAATGCATAATGAAAGAAGCAATGAAATGCACTTGGACCAAGCTTTGGAGCTTAATTGAAGGTGGTGGAGATGGATTAAACATGAAAAAATGATAGAAATTGCAAAGAGGAGCCGAAATAGAATGATTTCCGATTTCGCATGACCATGCGAAATTTTCGCACAGTCATGCGAAACGCTCCAGAAGAACGAAATTCTAGCTGATGGCTTTTCCACTTCGCACCATCATGCGAGATTGCTAAGGGCTCGTGCGAAAATGCATTCTCTCCAAATTCCTTGATGAAGAAGCATCCGGAAGACCTCTAAAATGTTGCCAAGTGTCCTTTTTACCTTGGCCTATAAATAGAAACGGGATTTTACTCATTGAAAGACTTTTTAGGACTTTTGATACATTTTCTAATTGTAGAACTTTTCATACTTCTTCTCTCTATATAATTCTCTACTTTCCTTCAGTTTCTCTTATTTTCTCGGTAGCCAAACATTTCTTGTGAGATCAAATCTCCAAGCATGAGTGGCTAAATCTCGTTTTTCTTGGAGGAGAGAGGATCTAGAGGTAAGATCTATGGTGAATTAGAGAATTGAGCTTGAATTGCAAAGGTAATTTGATCCAATTGATTGATTAACTGAAATTTGGGGATTTTTCTCTTCAAATTGTCTTGGATGATTACTACAATGCAAGCTAGGTAGATTCATTAAATTCTTAATGCTAGATTTAATGAGATTGAATAGTTGCATTGTGTGAATCATTGGAAGATAATTTAAGATGAATTGAATATATGATTTGAATTGATCTCTTGGATTAGATTACCTAATTTGAAGAGAAATTAGATCTAGACTTAAAGCTAAATCAAAAATCAGTTTAGATGAAAATTTAGGTTTTCAATCTAACTTGACGAAAATTAGATCTCAACACCTATTCACCATGGAAATTGCTCTCTAGAAAATCCTAACTCCGAGAATCTCCTCTCTTATTCATTTTCCTTTCAATTTGAATACATTGTTACCTTGAGATTTTATCATGCATTTTCAAACCAATTTCATTTGATCACAATCATTTCTTATCATCTCATTCAAGCCTTAATTACCAAGAATAATCCATCCTTGTGGACGATACCTAAAAACCACTATACTACAGTAGTTTGTACTAAAACAACTTTTTGATCGGGTACAAATTGCTATAGAATAGTGAATTAGGTTATAAATTTTGTTTTGATCCAACAAACGACAAAATCCGAGCGATTAATAGTCTAGTCAATATTGTTGAGAGAATCCTCGAGCTACCAAACGAGCCTTGTGCCTTTCTATTGATCCATCTATGCGACGTTTTATCTTATAAACCCATTTGCAGAAATAGGCTCTACATCTCTTGGCTTTGGCACGAGCTCGCAAGTCTGATTTCGTTTTAATGTTGCAATTTCCTCTTTCATAGCTTTACTCCAGTCTGGATTCTGAAATACTTCTACAAATGTCTCTGGTTCTTTTGCGTTTGCATCTTCTACTATGGCAACATTGGCATATTTGGGATTTGGCTTCTTGGTTCTTGCTAATCTTCGAAGTGGAATTGGTGCTTCTGTTTCACTAGGCTCACCTTCTTCGCTTGGTTGTCCATGCACACCAGTTTGCCAAGGACTTTGAGTTTCGTCATCTCTGATATCACCATCGGTTGCATTTTCAGCTTCACCTAAGCTTAGTTGGATTCGAGCAGATTGCAACTTATCCTTAAAAACATCTTAATATGGTAATATTTTCTTTTCTAAGGACCACATGAAGATGATTCATCAAACACCACATTCCGGGATGTGTAACACTTTCTAGATGTAGGATCGCAACATCTCCATCCTTTTCGTTGACTATCGTATCCTACTAAGACACACCTAACAACCTTCTTGTCCATCTTGCTGCGTAGATGATTAGGTACAAAGACATAGCAAACACATCCGAAAACTCGAAAATAACTAATTGTAGGCTTTATGTTCCACAATTTTTCAAAGGGTGATGAAAAATTTAACCTTTGTTGAGGAAGCCTATTGATCATGAAAGCTGCAGTCTTCATTGCTTCTACCCAAAACCATCCTTAAACATTCTTTGCATGAAGCATACTTCTACAGATTTCTGCTAGGTGCCTGTTCTTTCTTTCTGCTACGCCGTTTTGCTGCGGAGTGTTGGCACATGTGAATTGATGGCATACTCAACATTCTCGGAGGAAGTAAAAAAACTCATTTGAGGTATACTCTCCCCCATTGTTAGTACGCAGACAATGGATTCTTTTATCAACCTCTGCTTCCGTCATTTCCTTGAATTCTTTAAACTTTGAGAAAGTTTATGATTTTTCTTTCATAAAGTACACCCACACGTACCTGGAAAAATCATCAATAAAGGTCACCATGTATTTCATCCCACTAAGAGAGGCTTGCTTAACAGGTCCAAACACATAAGAGTGAATTAGCTCTAATGGCCCCTTTGCTTTCCATTTTGACTCTTCATACGACAACTGATGCGCTTTACCATACTGACATCCTGTGCTGATTGTATCTTTTCTCACTTCAAGTTGTGGAAGTCCCTTCAGCATTGACTTTTTCATCATCACAGTTAGTTTGGAATAACTAACGTGACTTAATCGCATATGCCATAAATCGGTTGTCTCGTTCTTTCTGGTCTTGTCTACATATGCGATTTCTGCAGACATCACATAGACTGACTCTAGTCTCCATCCCTTTATCACCGGCTCTTCCATAATCTCAAGATCACGATAAACTTTCACATCTTGAGGGCCAAATAGAACAAAATGGCTTGAAGACGTTAATTGTGCTACCGAGAGAAGATTTTTCTTCATACCTGGGACGTGATAGACATTTTGAAGCGACACATCATTAGTATTATATTGGGAAGAGACTACCGTATTACCAATGTGAGCTATTGCTAGTTTTGAGTTGTTCGCTGTGACTACCATATGTCTTCCCTTGTACTCCGACAAATCCTGCAGTTTTTCTTTATCACCCGTCATATGATTTGAGCAGCCTGAGTCAATGATCCAATCCTTCTCATAATCAATTTGTTCAGATGTTGTTGCTATTAAAGTTGATTCTCCTGTTGCAGAAAAAAATGCTTGAGCGTCCGACTCATCTTCGCTTTTGGAAGTAGCAGCATTACTTTCCACAAGCCCTTTTTTCGACCAACAATCTTTTGCCATGTGACCCTTCTTTCCGCAATTGTAGCACTTCCCTTCAAATTTTTTTCTGGTGCCAGGATTCTTCGAATCTCCCTCAACACGAGCGCTCCTTTCACCTTGACTACTTTTTGCCTTGTCCTCATTCTTTTTAGTTTTGCCAACGGTGTGCTGCTTGGAATTCCACCTACCTCTATGGGCATAAAGCGCTTCCTCTTCACCCTTGAGTGAAACTCCTCCCATTTGTTTAGCCAAGGCTTATTGACCAGCAAGCAAATTCTCAAACTCGATTTTGCCATCCCTATACAACAACAACAAAACCTCTGAATTCTGGTCTCAAACCATGGATGATTATTCTCTTCATCCTGGTTTCACCGATTGGGAATTCTAGATCCAACTCATAAATTTCCCGGCATAACGTCTTCACCTTATGAAAGTACTGAGCGATCATCAAGCCATGTTGTGCTACCGACAACAATTCACTCTTTAGAAGTTGGAGCCTTGTGTCATTCTTCTCTAAGAACAGCTTGGTGAACGTATTTCAAGCTTCGTAAGGGGTTTTGGCATCTCGAATGTGCTCTAGCACATCTTCTTCGATCGTTGTCTTCAAAGCAAACATCACTTTGCCCGCTTTTATCTTCCATTTCCGCAGTATACCATTCGTATGCTCAGCCTCCGATTGAGTAATTTCGTTTCCGTTCACAACCTCCCACAAGTCTTGGCCTTGCATGTACGACATCATGCATGTTGACCAAGTATTGTAATTTTGGTTGTTGAGCTTTTTTATTCCGCCAATGACTTGAAGATCACCCATTTCACTCTCTCTTTTCCTCACGTGTTTGACTCTCAAACACTCTTTGAAATCCCTCTTCAACCTGGCTCTGATACCAAATGTTGAAACCACTTTATAAAAGAGACACACAGAGGAGGAAATTTTTTTTTTATTGATATGGTGATCTTTTTTAAACTTCACCTGATACAAGCCTTTTATAGGCAAAACCATCAACTGAAATAGAAATACTAAAAAGTAGGAATAAGAAGATAACCAATCACTCTAAACGTGCTGCAACGACCTCCCTAAGACTCGGACATTTCCTAATTTATTGAAAAACTAAACAGAGGCATATTTTTGACACAAAAACAAACTTGACTTGTTCAATACATTCTCTCAGTCACATGCTGATGTTGATAACTTTAACACATTCATCATGCCAAGACGTCTTGTATTTGTACGAATAGTATTTATCTCTCTAAAGTGGAATGAGTGGCTTCATTACTGGAGGTCCTACTATGAACAAGGAAGTGAATTGAGAAACAGTTATTGCATTTAGACATTGGGAATTTGGTGTTTCTAAACCAAAGGGCCTCCCAAGGGTGTCTCGAGTACAAGGTATTTGGGATAGGTATTTTTGTCTTACCTCTATTTTTATTGGCTATGATGTATGAAACTAACTTGCACCATTTGCAAGAGAGTTGGGAGAAAGAAAAATAGGAGATCTAAAATAAAGAATTTAACCAATTAACAAGTGATTTCTTGGCCCGTGAAGAATAGAACCAAAACGAAGGGTATGCGCTCAGTTGGAGTTAGGAGCATCTGAAGCTGGGAATTCAAACCTTTGACCCGCCTAAGTTTGGGACTAATAGTGTGTCAAATAGTGCATCGGGTCAGGTTTTTTTATTAGTAACATGCCATTAGGCATGGAAAATGACCTTACTAGGTGTAGACCCTCAGTTTTGTCCATTTAGCACATGTCTTAGGTGTACTTTTAGTACTCTATAATAGATCCCTTGTGGTCTATTGCTACTCATACAACCCACCTTTTTTAGCCACCTTGGAGACTCTAGTTGAGGGATTTATCTAGCTTAATTGTGACACTTGGTGACCTTGAATTAGACTTAGGATTTTCCTTCCTTTTTTAAGATAGCTCATTTAGGTACACTTTTAGGATAGCATACTTAGGCATATTTAGGCACACTTTTTTAGGACACTTACATGCATCCTAAATCATTTAGGTTCACTTAGACACTTCTTAGGCACACCTAGGCACCTTCTAGCTTGCACACACTCACTCAAGGTAACCTAGGCACCTTCCAAATGACACACACTCACTTTAGGTCACTTAGGCACATTACACTTTACCTAGATTCATCTAGGCACATTACACTTCACCTAAATTCACTTAGATACCTTTCTGATTACCTTAGGCACTTTTCAAATCACTCTAGGTCACTTATACACTTTTCAGGCTCACCTAGGTTCATCTTAGCCCACTTAAGTTCACCTTGGCCCACTTAGTTCAGTTAGGACCACTTAGATTCACATGGGCCCATTTAGGTTTACTTGGGCCCATTTAGGTTCACTTAGGCCCACTTAGGTTCACCTAGGCCCATTCAGGTGCACATAGGCCCATTTAGGTTCACCTAGGCCCATCGAGGGACACCTAACCCACTTAGGTCCACCTTGACCCACTTATATTCACCTAGGCTCATTTTGGCACATCTAGGCCCACTTAGGTTCACTAGGTCCACTTAGGCATCTTGACCCACCTATCACATTTTAGGTAATTCCTACATGACTTACATAATTTGCATGATTTGCATTTTTAATGCTTGCATGTACTTGATTTCTTATCTATTTATTTATCTATTTTATTTATTTATTTATTATTTGGTTAGCTATTTATTTTATAGAATATTGCAAGAGATTGATGTTATTAATTGTGTAAACTGATGTCTTAATTTTTTTTGTGTACCTATGATAGACATAATGTTTTTAATTGCATAATTTTAATTAGTTTTAATTTTCAATTTCATGACCTTTACTGATTTTAATTCTTATTTTATTTTGGCATGAGATTTGAATGCACACATTGGAGAAGATCCTTGATGTACACGGCTGCATATATGTGGGAATATTCTATACAACATGGAATAGGAGAATATAGGATTCTGGAGGAGCTGCCACGCACCATAAGATGCATCATTGAGGGCCACTTTGAGAACTCACCCTCAGGTTCCCCACTCCAAGAACACACCATTATCTCCATTGTGACATCAAAAATCTACATCAACTCCTTTGACTTGCCAGCGTGGGTGTCATTCAGAGGGACACATCATCAATAGAGTCTAGATTGGTGCCCGATTAGCAGCAACACGACTAGAGGAGTGCATCACCATTAGCATCTAGACGGTTTTGAGGCATCACTAGCTTAATCATCTCAAAGGGTGCACCATGACTTGAGAGGTGAATCACCACTTGCATCTCCAAGGGCACAGGTGCGCATGTTGATTAGAAACTTCTCTTCACCGACATGCCATTCATTAGCATACCCATCCCATAGATGCACCATTTGTTAACTGTACACGATTGGAGCTCATCATTAGCCGCTAGCCCCTTGAAGGAAAGAGACCATGCTGCCACTTTTAGGACATGACATGCACCTTGATGGAAAACCAGCTGCATCACGGAAGAGTGTGAAGGTGAGTTCCTATTTTCAGGACGCTTGATTTGGATTTTTTTTTTAATTAAATTTTGATCCATTAGTTTATGTATTGTTTTTATTAATTAATAATTCTTGAATGATTTTGTGTTAGTTTACTTATCTTAAAAGTCTTTAGTTTTTAATTAAATTCCATTTTTGAAAGTTCATACTTTTAGTTTGCCATGAGTTAAATTTGATTTATCTTGTTTAGTTAAAGTGTTTTAGATTAGTTTTGATTCATTAATATAATTAATCCTATATGGAAAAGTTCAATTCCTTTTGATTTACTTGTCAATTCTTATATCAGTTGGAACAATTTTTTTTGCTTTCATTTTAGTTTTTTTCATTATGCATAGATTCAAGAAGTTCGGCTTTGTTTAATTTTGTTTGGTTTTCTAATATTAGATTGAAAAGTTTATTTATATATTTATTTTTTGTTTTACTTAGTTTTGATCCTTTACTATAGTTCAAAAATTTTAGAATTCTCTTTTTAATTTAGGTTTAATTCAGTATTTTTTATTAGTTCGAAAAATCAGAATTCTGTTTAGTGTTGTCTTTGATTCATTGTATAAATTCTAAAAGTTTAAAATTCTGCTTTGTTTTAATTTAATTCATGTCAATTTGAAGTTGATAATTAGTTAGTTAGATTACTTCTTGCTAGTTGTTAAGTTAGTTATAATTTTAGTCTTAGTTTAGTTCATGCTTATTTTAAATTGATCATTGGCTAGTTAGTTTAATACTTGTTAGTTCTTAAGTTAGGTATAATTTTAATTTTAGATTAATTTATGCTTATTTTTATTTGATAACTTGCTAGTTTGATTAATTTTTAATAGTTGTTAAGTTAGTTATAATTTTAGTCATACTCTAATTCATGCTTATTTTTTAAATTGATGATTCGTGAGTTTGATTGATCATTGCGATTATTAAGTTTTTTAGAATTTTAGTTAATTAATTTAGTCAATCTTATGTTATTGTTTGCATGCTTCCAAGTTCTTTAATTTAGGTTTTGATTTCATCAATATTTTATTTTGTAGTTGGCTAGGGTTTAAGTTAAGTAATTTAGTTAATCCCATGATTTGTTTGCATTTTTTTTTTAAGCTTGTTAATCTTAGTCTTTGGTTTATAAATATTTATTCCATGTGTTTACTTGAATTTTAGTTAATTGATTTAGTTAATCTCATATTTGTTGTTTCCATATTTTCAAGTTTGTTAATTTTAGTTTTTGATCCATCGTGTTTTATTTTGTGTTTTTGAGATTCTAGTGGATAGTTCTTGATCAATACCACATTATTTAGTTTGATCCAAATTCTTAGCTTATTTATTTGGGTGTTTCTTTGTTAAAATTCAATCTTTAAAGGCCATCGGAAAATAATGAAGATTGGCCTCTATTCTCACCACTTTAGTTTGCTTGGTTGTTAAAAAATTCAATTAGAAACCTTAAGGTTAAAATCTTTTTTAAAAAATATGCAACTATATCTCATTTAGTTTGCACCCTTTTGTTTTCAATAAAGTTTTGGTTTTGAGTGGAACATGAATCCAAACTTGTGGTCTCAAATAAATGGGATAATTCTAGGTTAGATTTCGTATATTAATTGGGGATTTGGTGAGACCCCTACATAAAAATAACGTTTTTTCAAAACCTTTTATTGATAGCTTGCTCATTTTACTACGTCCCTGAAAAGAAAATTCAATTTGACTCACTTATGGTACCCCAAATTTTTTTTCTAAGATTGTATGGTTTTGTAGACATCTTGAATATGAATTTAGAACTTTGTTTGAATTAAAAATCAATTCTGAAATGGAATATATAAATGAGTCTTTTAGGGGTTCTGTTTTCACCCAATTCTACACACCCAAAATGTTTTTATAAAAATAAATTAATAAATAACTTTGTAAATTTGATTTGATATTTTTCCTTAATTCTAGACTTCCTTAAATTTATTTTAGACATATTGAAAATAATTTTCCCAATTGAAAGATATAATTTTCCCTTTCTACATTCATTGCGCTGCTCGAATTTTCAATAGAAGGGATGTTTGATTGTTTTTAAAATTGAGTTGTGTGCCTTATGACCTTGTCTTTATATTTCTTGTAAAATAGATGTTCTAAAAATGTTGTATTATTTTTTATTTTTTTTTATGATTTTTTAGAACTTCTATGTCAGTTTAAAAAATCAGTTTATACATGCTATTGAATTCCGCCCTGATCTAGACCTTTAGAGATGTTTTTTAAAACTGGAATCAATTAGAGCATTATTAAATTTTTTAGCCTTCTGGTTTACAATCTAGAAATATAGAAGAGCTTCCCTAAAATATTTGTAATTAAATTCACATTCCAAACAATTTTTTAGGTTTTATTTTACAAACTTTCCTATTATAACCGCATGCTAAAGTTCCAGTACAATGCTTGCTTTATTATTTAAACTAGTGTTGTTGGCATATCTTGACTTTGTTTTGAATTTTATTCTCTAATATAGACATAATAAGAATGTTGTCTGATTTTTTCAAGACATAATAATGTTTGTAGATATTTCTTTAGGATTTTTCAATTGAATGCAACTATTCTGCCCTTTGTTGCATGTTTTTGTTTTAGTTACTAATTTTGATACTTATAGCTATCTTAAGTATTAGTTTAAATTTAACAATGAGATTGTATGTATGTCCTAGGTGATAGATGATATTCCTTTGGATTCTTGCCTTTTTCTAGCTATACATATGTCATTTATATTAGTGCTTTGCATCATAATTACTTATTATCATGAATTGTTGTGACCTTATTTCATTACATGTAAGCACACTATAAGTTATGCATGATATCTAGGTATACCTCTTTCCCTTTTTATCCTTGTACTTCTGTGAATAGATATGCCTTGTGTGTAAAATACTCTCATGCTTGATTGTGTTTTGAATTGCTTTGACTAGTGTATGGTCTCCTGAATAGAATAGAATAGGATGCATGTTGTATGTTATATATCTTGTTGTTTGAACTAACTTTGATGTCTTATGGTAGCACTTAAGCTACGATTCAGGTGAGCATATTACAATTTCTTTATGATTGTGTTTTGAATTCTTGTTTGGAATGCTAGTGATAATAGAGTTTTGAAATCACCTTAGCCTACTTAGGTATTCTTAATCAACTGACTAATTGTCATAATTCCCTCAACTCAGCTAGTAGAGACCTCTTTAGGGCTTAGAGGGGTGCTACCTCTTTGAGATACCTTCCTAATAGGTAACTTGATCCCCAAATCTAGACTCGGGTTTTTCAAAGACTTGCTCTTCCAAAATTTAAGGAATCATTTTTCTTAGGGTTTTAGTTTCTTATTTTATTTTTCCTTACAAAATAATAAAATAAGTGGCGACTCCATTTTTTCATAAAATAAATTTCTTCACCTTAAAAAGCAAGTTTCGTCGATGAGTGGGGACACACATGAAAAATACGGGTTAACACTTGGTCTAAGCTAGAGGTACCTGTTAAATGTTTTACGTATTTCACATGTGTTTTTGTATATCAGTTAAGATCCATTGATATTGATTTTAATGTGTTGTTTCAAGGATTGGGTTTGGATGGACCATTTGAGGCCAGGCTAGCAAAGGAAGTCGAGGCTCATTCCGATGCTTCTGGTGGTAACAAGCAAGTGACCATGGAGATATTGGAAGTGGGTGAAACTGTGGGTACAACTTTGATAAATCTAATTGTACCGCTTCAAGGTGCAAGCAATATGTTAAAGTCAAGCATTGGTTCTTCCTTGTAGGGAGCAGGATCGTCCTCAGATCTCCTTGTGTTAGCCTTGCTTCTTCTAAGATGGCAGAGCATCCTCCCAGTTCTTAATTTCAATTATTTTTACTAAATAAGATAGGAAGTCTTTTCTTGCATGGTACTCTTAGACACTTGTGTTTGAAATGCTATGTTGCATTTTTTTGTGTAATGCCTTCTTTCAAATTTTTTAATGTGGCTTGATAGGGTTGTATGTTGAGTGTTGCATGTATGCAGCTCTTTAGTTGTCAATGTTCTACAAGCATGGAGATTGAATTGTGGTTAGGCTTTGCAAATGAGAAAAAATAATTGTTGCACCAGCTGTTTGAGGTGCACATCGATTGGTTAACCACAATTCAATTAATTATGCATTGATTCCCTTGTGGCAAGTCATCATTAAGGAACCAAGGCTTATAATCAAACTTGTGCTGAAAGAGTATGGCCTTGAGGCTTATTGCACCATTCATTATTTTTTTAGGGCAGTTGTAACAGCTTGATGAAGCTCAAAAACATGTGGCCTAAGTCTACTATTCACATAGGACAGATTATATTATTCATATAGAGAGTATTTTGCTAACTATATGATATGCGTAGGACCAAAAAACTTTAAAAGGGCAAACAAGTAGTTTTAGTCAAGTGTAGTACTTTTTTAAGTATACCTGGTTCCATGGACGCGGTAGCTAAGTGCCATTCGGGTAGGTGAGCCAACAGGCACCTGTGGGTGCCATTTTCAAAATACAGAATGGGCCATCCCAAGTCAAGGTCGAATTCCCTTCTTCTGGGTACCTATTTGAATCCAAAACAACTCAAAGTACTAGATCTCGTTCATTTTTTAGGTGATGTCTAACCTTTCAGTTATAGTTTCAAGCCGCTCGTTCTCTATAAGTTGTAGCTTGAATTGCTACCATTTTTTTTTTCTTCAAGGAAGGTAACAAATTCAAACAAAGCCTTGTGATTAATCTTGCCATGATATGCATGTACCCATAGGGAAGGTAATCCTATTTCCACAAGTACAACTTTCTCTACCCCATAAACTAAGGAGTACAGGGTCGCTGAGTCGGATGACCCGATAAGTACAAAACAACTCAAAGTACTAGATCTCTTTCATTTATTGGGCGATGTTTGACCTTTTAGCTATAGTTTCGAGCCACTTGTTGTCAATAAGTCGTAGCTTGAATTGTTGCCATTTCACTTTTTTCTTTAAGAAAGTTAACAACTTCAGACAAAGCCTTGTGATTGATCTTGCCATGATATGCTTGTACCCATAGGGAAGGTAACCCTACTTACATGAGTACAACTTCTTCTACCCTATAAACTAAGGAGTACGGGCTCGCTATGCGGGATGACCCGATAGGCCCATAAAACGCCAAGTAGCTCCTCAACACATTTGGCTTTGGATGACTCTAGTCTTTTCTTTGGCACCATGATAATAGTTTTATTACTGGCTTATGTTTGTCCATTCCCTTGTGGATAGGTAGGGGTAGAGAAATGGTGTTCAATGTGCAGTTCTTAACACAACTCTTTAACCTCCCAGGATTCAAATTGAGTTCCATTGTTTGTGGTAATCTCCTAGGGGATGCCAAATTGACAGATTATGTTTTTCTAGTGGAAATTCTGAACATTTTCCCCTTTTACTAGGGAAAGGGGTTCTGTTTCTATTCCTCATTGAGTGAGTAGGAAGCCCAAAAAACGTCCACTGGTGACCCCAAAGGTACACTTAGAGGGTTTAAGTTTAATTCAATAGTTGTGCAATGCAAAGAACACTTTAGCTAGGTGTTGTGGTTATTGTTGAGTAGATTTGCTTTTAACCACCAGGTCGTCCACATAAACTTCCACCACTTCACTAATTTTCCTTTCAAAAAGCCATCATACCTTGAAAGATCGCACCTGCATTTTTTTTAACCCAAAGGGCATCACCATGTAACATTCGGTTCCATGTTCGGTGACGAAGGCAGTTTTTTTGACATCATCAGGGTGCATAGGAATTTGATTATATCCACTATAAGCATCTAAGAAAAATAGTACCTCATGTCCCGATACTGAGTCTACCAACCGATCAATACAGGGAAGAGGATAGTTGTCATTTGGGCATGCCTTATTAAGGTTGGTGTAATCGACACACCTCCATTTACCATTCTTTTTAGGTACTATAACCACATTAGCTAGCCAAGTAAAATAATGCACCTCTTAGACAAAATTAGAAGCCAATAATTTATCAAGTTCCTTTTTGATAATTTACGCCTTGAATGGGGCCATCTGATGCCATTTTTGTTGTACGAGAGTCAAGTGTGAATCTATATTAAGCTTGTGATTGAAAAACTTAGGGTCTATGCCCGACATGGCTTGGGGCTGCCATGTGAACACATCGGTGTGAGTTTGCAAGCATGTGTTCCACTTGTTTCCTTAAGAATTCCAAGATCAGCCATCTAAGCTGAGTGATATGCTTGTCTTGTATCCCGATTGACATCTCTTGAGTTGGTTCTCCAATCTCTTGTTGTTGCTGAGGTTCCTTTAGAGTAGGCGTGAGATGGAGTTTTAATTGATATTTGGTTCAAAAAAAGGTGTTGGGTTGAACACCCCCTGCTTGCGCCTTCGTGCTAAGTACCTATTATTTCAATAATTCCCTTAGGTGTCGAACAAAAAACGTCAAATCTGGAAGCAAATTTTCTTATTAGATTCATTGTGATCGTACAACGGACTAGTTTTCCTTTTATATAATGGTGCATGTTGACTTTCCCAGATAATCTTGGTGGGCATTGCAGTTTTTTAGCTAGATTTCAAATTAAGAATCAAGAGTCCTATCGGTGGCAATAAGGTGGAGATTCACGGAGGTACCTCTCTATGCATGGTACTTATGGTTGTCTCTTTTTGAGATAGAGGATTGGAATGAGTTGCTTCTCTTAAAGGGTACTTGATTGGTAGCTAGGTACCTATTTTAGATACTACCAAAACCAATCATTCAATTCCTTTTTTAGAGTCTCTTAAGTGGTGATCTAGGGCCTCCCAGACTCTACATCATATTCCATTCTCGTGCGCTAACACGGTTTTACATCATCAATTAAATATATACCGATGATGGAGACTCTTTTTGCCATAAAAACATGAGCAACCTCGAAGAACTACTCCATATCCCATATAAAGTTCTCCAACTCTTTTACATCTCTATTGCCCTTAAAGCCTTTTAGTTCAAGAACACAGACTTTGAAAGAAGAGGCTTAAGAACTCGTGGGAGCTCAATATAAGCATATTTTGTTGAGGATGATGTTGTCTCCTTCAAAAGCCTACACCATGGCCTTGCAGTCATCAACCAAGGCCTTCACTTCTGCCTTTACACCAGCAACCTTATCCTTCACATAGTTTTCATGAGACTTAACCAAATTTCACTGTACTTGGATTTTCCTCACTAAATGTTCTACCCACGAAGCCATAATGGCATCATCACTTAGTCATTCTCCTATCAATGCTTCTAACCAAGATACCATTTCTTTCAAGGCTTCTGTTACACTGCCACCAACCATGTCATAGCAGGGCTCTAATACCACTTGTCACATGTACCCATGAAAACCACCACCAAATTTTTTCCAAGTGTATAGTGCTAAGAAACTGATCTTAGCCAACCTTCCCAAAAAGCCACAAAACAAAATCCAACTTAAACAAGATAACAATCAATTATGAGAACTTTTCCTAACTTGTATTTTATTAAAATAACAAGATTACAAAATTGTTTTACAAGTGCTCAAAACACTTATACAACTTCCCAAGTCAAAGAACCAACCTCATTGATATGTTTGAATATTTATGTGAAATAAATTAGGATGCATTAAATAGGACTTGATTCAATAAGATTCAAATAGAATCTTAGGTTATTAGTTGAAATAACAAAGTAAGATGGGAAGAGAATCTTAGATTATTAATGATTTTCTTCCATAGAATTGAGATTTTACTTCTTTCATTATGTTTTATTCTTTTTAATCAATTTTTTTTAATTTTAGAAATTAAATTATTTTGTTCCTTTTCATGGCTTGTTGAAAAATGTTTCTTGCTTTATTATATATGGATTACTTAATTCATGAAAATTTTGTAAAAAACTATAATGCAAAGTTTATGCATTTCAAGATAAGTTTAAAAATGTTCCATACTTGTTTGGATTAATTTCATTCACTTTTTGAGGATTAATTAAATAAACTAAGCCAACATTAATTTCACATTTTGTCTATTAGTATCTTGTAGATGTATTTAATATATTTTAAAGAATAAAATTTAATTTTAGAGAATTGTTAAAGACACCACTACTAAAGCTTGGGAAGTTTCAAATTAAGTGTATCTTTTTTAGGTTATTTGAACTCCATCTTTTTTAAGGTTATTTTAACATTCTTATGACTATACACATTTTTGGGTTCCAAGAATTTAGGGATTTATTTGAAGTTCCTTCTTACCATAGAATAACCACATAGTCATAGATCTCTAGATTTTAATGTATTAGGTTGGGTGAGAAAATATTTTGATATATTTTAGATTATATTTGGTTACTTTTGTTATTTCTCTCTACTTATTTTGACCTCGTTTTCTTTTCATGCTTTATTTTCTTATGTTTATAAAATTTTGTGACAAAGAGAGTAAACAAGTAGATATTGAGAATACTTTTTATTCTTTTTATTTGTAATATATACTATAACTCTTCTTCCTGCAAGATTCTTCTCAAGCTCAAATCTTATTTTAGCTGGTGGTGTTGCTAAGTTATAGTTCTTCATCCCGAACCTGTCTAAGATTTCTTGCACAAATTTGTTTTGACAAACAAAGAAGAATTCCAATAGCAGACTGCACAATTTCTATACCTAGAAAATAATGCATCATTCCAAGATCAAACATATCAAACTCAAGCATAATTCTCAAGCATGGCCCTACCATTTCCTATGTAAATCAAATCATCAACATATAGACGTATCACAAGCAACTTTCCTCCAATTTTTGCGTAGAGTATATTCATATGGACATTATTGAAAACCTTCCTTTACGAAATATGCATCTATACGATTATACCAAGCTCTGGATTCTTGTTTTAGTTCATGTAGTCTTTTTCAATTTCATTGTTGCTCCATCGCCGGAATGTTTCTTCATCAAATATGACATCCCAACTGATTATAATTTTCTTAGTGATAGGATTGTGCAACTTGTAGCCTTTTAATTGATCACTAACACACACCAAGAAAAATGCACTTCTCACCTTTGTCATCTACTTTCATTCTCTTTTGGTAATTTTATATAATTGAAGTTTTATTGAAAATGAAAATAATTTTATAATTATAAATAAATTAAAAAGTAAATCATTGTTTAGTAAAACATAAATAGTAGTATTATAGTAAAATCATAATTTATAGTTTTAGTACAAAATATACTATTTTATTATTTGTTAGAAAGAAAAAACGATATTAACATATTTGCCTTTTTTTTAATTAAAATTGAATAATACTAATTGTGGATATTATTTTATTTAAAATGAATAATGAATGAAGTTTTACTTTTTGAACATTTAAATAATCCAATATTTTTATTATATATGCATATATTTAGTACTCAATTTTAAACATAATATTTTAGAATGTTTTGATTTAATCTACAATTAATTAGATTGATTTTTTTATTGTAAATTATTCTTAAAATTAAAGAATTTATTAAAGATTTTGTAACATATAAATAAGCCAGTTTTTTTTTTTTTTTACATATATGCATATATTTAATACACAATTTTAAACATAATATTTTAGAATGTTTTGATTTAATCTATAATTAATTAGATCGATTTTTTTTTTTATTGTAAATCATTCTTTAAAATTAAAGAAGTTATTAAAGAATTTAAATTATTAAAATTATTGTAAATTTTTTTTCCAATGATTATATATATTTTTTATCTCCAAATTATTTTTAAAAATTATTAAACTCATTAATAAATTTAAGAAAAAAATATCACTTGATTTGAAGTTCATTTTTCTAGTAGAAATTTTATAAAAGTATGAAAATGTGCACAAAAGAAATAATAAAGTTATTATAAACCAATTTTGATCCATAAATTTATGGTATTAATAAGTTTATTATTTGAATTTTAAATTATTTTTAAACATTGTTAGACTTGTTAATGAATTTAATATATTAAGTCATATTTAATTTGGCGTTCATTTTCCTAGTGAAAAAAATGGGAAATTATAATTTATATAGAAGAGAAATAATAAAGTTGTTTTAAACCAATTTTTGTCCATAAATTCTGATATTAATAAGTTTATTATTTAAATTTTAAATTATTTTTAAAAATTAATAGAGTCTTGTTTAATTTGGAGTGAACTTGCCTAGTGAAAAAAAAATAATAATAATGATTTTATATATATAAAAAATAATAATAGAGTGCATGTGTTTTTGTATTGTTTTTAATAAACGGTTGAAAATAACTATTATTTATTTTCTTAAAGTTGTTCTCTATTTCACTTTGTTTTTTAAAAACTAGAAATAGAGAATAATAACTAAACAAAGTTTAACGATTAATTAGTAAGGTTTTGCATTTTATGAAATACTTTGATGTTACTTCTCATATTGAAGCCCTATTTAATTTTACACAATATGATACCACGGGTTAGTTAATCTATTATAAAAAATAAAAACAAATACAAAAGTTATGTTACCATATAACATGTTAATCTATTAAAAACACAAATAAAAAAATTATGTTACCGTGCAACACTGAATTTTGAAATTGACAAAAAAATAATTTCCAATATTACACTCATGCATCCATATACTTTGATAGGGATAGTGATTTGAGTCTTGTCATTTAATTTGTTTTCTTCATCTAATTTATTTAGGGTCACTCATATTTCTACTATATAAACCCATGTTTCATTGGGATAAAACAATTACAAAAAACTAGTTAGTTAAAAAAAATTATAATTATTAACGAAGGCATATATGGTAATTTATAAGTAAAAATTATAAAACCAAGCCACTGATAGAATAAAAAAGCATTAACAAAATATAAGGAAAGCAAGATGATGTTACATAACCATTTGGAGTTTAAATTGATCTAGTTTAATTTCCTCCAATACTCCAAGTTATATAATATTCTAATAATTTTCACAATAATATTTTATAATCATAGTACTCTACCAATAGTAAAGACAAGACTCACTCTATTAAAAACTTATAGGCATTATGTTTATAACTTCTCTAAATAAATATCTCATTTTTCTTTCACCCAACATGCATCCCACACTTCCATTACATGCACCCTACACATCATTTCTATAAAAAAAATAACTCATTTTTCACCCAATCATGATATTGTTGCCCATTTATGAATTCACACTATGATAAACAATTGTATAAGTTTTTCTTCGCAATGTAATTAAAGATATAACAAACCAACTTTCAAAACCTTCATAAACATCCGTTTTTACTTAAAAAGGAAGTTGGCAAACCAAAAGGCATGGTGGAGAGTTTGAGTGGTCATCCACCCCTCTCCCATTTTGCATGCCTTCCATGCTATCGTTGACAATCTTATATTTATTTATTTTGTTTGGTATGTGTCATGAGTAATAGATGGCCTCCGAACCGTTCGTACAGCCAACCATTCCTCGTTTGGATGGTCACTATGACCATTGAAGCATTTTGATGGAGAATATTCTCATGTCCAAAGAGTATTGGATAGCTAACCTTTTCATAAAATAAATATCTCTTGCATATGTTATATGTATGTCACTTGTTTGATTTCTCTAAAGGCATGAAATATATGTTGAATTATTATTTGGTCAAAATGCATATGATTTATGTTGAGGTGCAAAAATGAATATTACCTTACTTTCAAGAAATTATTTATGATCATGCATATGTTTATAAACTATGGCATTACATCCTCTTGCGATATAATGAATTGTTGGACTTTTTTGGAAATTAATATCATATGGGCATGATAACACGTACACCTATGAGGTGTTTCATTAAAATCAAATGAAAAAAAATAAAAAAATAAAAACATAATTTTCATTATTTCTATCAATTAGCTAGTGGAGGATATAGAAATTTTCCATAAAAATAATTTTATGTTTTTATTTTATTTTTATTTTGTTTAATATCCTCCCATACTCCTAGAACAAAGGATGAAAGACCATTCTATGTCTGATTTACCAACCAAACAGTCAATAGCCAGTTTACCAATATCTATAATGAAAGTTTCCTTGCCATGGCCACGCTTATTCCAAGTTACCTGAAAATTGTATAATTTCCTCCAACACTCCAATCTTTATAACAAAATTTAGAATTACAATATTAAGTGAAGAACTAATTGACCTAAAAACCACTTAATCTATTTCAAATCTAAATTACACTAATGAGTTTTATGATATTTATAACTTTAACAAGCAAATATCTCATTAATCATGCAATATATGTGATTGTACCAAAACTTCCAATATGCAAAACAAATCATAACATTCTTAAGATGTACTCATTGATGGTTGAGGTTGAGGTTGGGTTGTAAGGTTGGGATGGTTATTCCAACTTGAGGTGTAGGAGCTTTGGTAACCATACATGTCTCTCACAGTTGGAATGGTAGGGCACTCCCCTACCGTATGCTCATATGAATCATATCCATTCAAAGCATACTTACTACCCCATTGGCTTTGTTGAACTTGCCTTTTCCCTAATTCAATCCGATCCCTCATGGATAGGTATGCAAATTTGTCCTTCTCATGATCATAATGAGAGCTTTGATCTTCATGTGGAATTTCCATTTCTAAAAAAAAATATGATATTCAACTAAGGCTCTTTTCTTCAACTTGTACCAGGGTTCCCTCTTGGTATCGAATCCAACAAGGAATGCACAAATTGAAATTAAAACAAAAATAAAAGAAAAGAGAATAAAAAAAAAATTTAACTAAATAAAAACTAAATTAAAAAAAAAAATTTATAAGAAAACTCACCAAACTTGTGATGAAGATCACAAGTTACCCTTAATGGTTGCTTCACTGTACTTGTGGCACCTTCCCCGGCAACGACGCCATTTGATTCGACTCATGGTAGCTTAGCTTTAAAGGCGTATTAACAAAATTTATACCTTGAATACTATTACTAAAGTAGCCAAGCAACTATAGCATAGTGGTTCTAGGATCGTTCATTGGGAAGGGTTTTCGCAAACACTAGTGATATTCAAATTAGGAAAATAGGTGATTTTCTTATGGATGTTAGCTTTAAAAGAAGATGTAAATGTTTTAGAAAGATTTAAACTAATCTAAGCTAACATTAAAGACTAAAATGAAAGGGTGTAAAAACAAGTTTCTTAAAGATAGGATAGCTATGCTCTGGCTCTTATGCAAATTGGAAATCTCAGGATAGGCTCCTCGCGTTGGGGTTGCAACTATGGTGATGCTTGCTTCTCGAACCGGTATGGATTTAGCAAATCAAGTTTTAATCCTTTAAAATGGCAAAACAGATGGTAGTGAATTTCATCAATGGTTATTCACCTTAGACTTCCTTTGAATGGCTCGTAAGAGATAACTAATGGTCTAAAGTCAAAAGCTTACCAAATATTGGCAACTCAAAGTCATTCTAGGTGATAAACTCACCTTTCAATGGCCATTGAAATTGGTTCTAATGGATTAATACAAAACTTGGAATTGAAAACCTCACCTTCCAATAGCTCGTAGGAGATAACTAATGGATAGAAATCCAAAAGCTTATCAAGTATTGGCCGTTGGAAGTTGTCCAAAGGAAATAAAAACCAAACTTTGCATTAATGGACCTTTAATGAAAAACGACTACCTTACCTTCCGGGTGCGAGAAATTTCCATGGGATTGCATCCAAGCCATCACATAACATCCATACTTTGAGAAACTAAAAGTTTTAGCCAATCATCCTCTGAGGAAAAGCCCTCAGAGGCTATTTGGTTACTAAGAAAATAGAAATGGGAAAGAACAGGAGAAGAGAGAAAAATAGAGCTTTATATATTTCTATATCTATATATCAATAATTTTTGTTACAATGGATGCAAGGGGATATAAATAGAGAAGTTTTTCCAACCTTCCTAGCTAATAAATCTTATGATTGGTGGATTACAAGGAGAAGAATGGAAATTTATACAAAAATATCTAAAAGAAAAGATCTAAAGTGGAGTCGGCAGAAATAGGGGAAAATTCGCACCACGCATGGGGTGTGCGAATGGTGTGCGAGTTTCGCACACCGTTCGCACAGCTGAGGGGGTGTGTGAGTTTCGCACAAGCCTGGAGCAGTTTTCTTCCGAAGGCCATATCTTCCTCGTTTCAGCTCCAAATCGTACACGGTTTGAAGCGTTGGATTCTTGACTTCCTGAGCTTTGAAATGGTATATAGCATGTAGAAAATAGACTTCGGGAAGTGCTCCAAAAGTGCCAAAGAAGACTGCAGCTACTGTCCTCTGTTTTCCTCTTTGCTTCTTTTTGCTTCTCTTTGCTTTTCTCCTTTTGTTGGCTTGCTTTGGTGTAGCTAAAAGCTTGCTTTAACTTGTCCAAGTAGCTCCTCCATCATTTGGCATGCTTGAATTGATTCATAAGCTGATATAAACATGTAAACTTGCCACAAAATGGTTAAAACCAATTACTAAGAACCTTAATGAATTAATTGGGTTAAATGAATATGATTACTACTCAAAGGTGCTTAAAACCATTATAATTAGGTCTACAAAATATCACTTTTTGGTAGTAATCAGATCCTTTGCCTTAATCTAAGGCCTTCCATATGTGCATCCATTGACCCTCAATCATAGGAGCTAAATTCATTTATTTTATAATCAATCTTTATGTGTAATTAAGTCGTTATACAATTTGTAAATGATTATATATATGAAAGTCTCTCACCACTAACAAGTGTGGTGGCTTTCAAATATTCTCATGGTATTAGAGCATACCTGGATTAACATCCCACGGTCCCCAATGGTCTCTGATTCTTCTTCCACCCTCCTTCCCTTCAATACCATGATTCACATGGTTACTATCAAACTCTCATCCTCCAACCATCTCTTATGGAAGAGCCAACTTCTTCCCCTTCTCGAGAGTCAAGGTCTACTGGGTCATGTGGACAGTACTCTTGAGCCGCCACCTCCATTTGATCTTCCCACCTCTTAGACACCAAATACCAAACACTTGGCATGGAAAGCCACTAATCAGCGCCTACTGAGTCTTTTTCTCTCCTCTCTCACAGAGGAACCCATGGCTGAAGTCGTTGGCCTCTCCACATCCCGTGAGGTCTAGACTGCTCTCGAAAACACCTTCAGCTACCGCTCTAAAGCCCATGAAATTCACCTCAAAGATGACCACCAATTGATGAAGCGTGGCACCCTTCCAGTCACTGCATACGCCCGTGCTTTCAAAGCCTTATGCCATTAGCTTCATGTCATTGGTCACTCTGTTGATGGAACCGACAAAGTCCACTAGTTTCTTCATGGCTTAGGACCCGATTTCTTCAGTTTTTCTACTGCCCAAATGGCACAGACTCACCTCCCCTGCTTCTTGGATCTTGTGTCCAAAGCTGATAGCTTTGAACTTTTTCAAAAGTCTCTTGAAAGTCCGACACCTTCAACTGCAGTGTTCACCGCTAGCCATGGCTCCTCTCAACATGGGGGTGGCTCTTCTCATTCCAAACGTGGCTGCGGGAATGGCTCCAGCCATGAGTTCTCCAATCACAGCCAGGGTCATGCCTAACCCATTCAAGGTCGTCGACCACCACAGTGCCAGATTTGCCACTTGGAAGGCCACTATGCTGATCGGTGCAGGTAACACTATGATCGACCCCAATATGATCCCTCAGCGCACCTTGCAGAAGCTTTCAACACTTCATGCTCCATGTCTGGCAATGAAGCCTCTGATTGGTTCTTGGACACAGGGGCTTCGACCCATATGACTCCAGCCCACTCTACTTTGGACCAGTCTACTACTTACACAGGTAAGAATTATGTGATTGTAAGGAATGGTGCGTCCCTACCTCTACCCACACTGGTAAAATTTCCCCTTCCCCAAATCTTTATCTATTAGATGTTTTGGTCGTTCCTCACCTCATTAAAAATCTTTTGTCTATTAATAAATTAACGCATGATTTTCCTTTATCCGTTACATTTACCAATAATTTTTTCGCTGTTCAGAATCGCCAAACAGGAAGGGTGGTGGCAATCGGTAAAAGAGATGGATGCTTATATGTGCTAGAACGCGGACATTCCGCTTTTATTTATGTCCTTAAAAATAAATCACTTCATGCTTTGTATGATTTATGGAATTCTCACCTTGGACATGTGAATCATTCTGTTATCTTTTTCTTTTTTTTTTAAATAAAAAAAGATAGCTTTATCTTACAGCTTTATTGTCGTCTCCTAAATTATGTGATACATGTCAACTTGCGAAGAATCATCGTTTGCTTTATTCTCGTAATGAACATAGATCTTCTAGTGTTTTAGATCTTATTCATTGCGATATCTGAGGTCCTTCCCTAGTCAAATCAAATTTGGGATTTGTCTACTATGTTTTATTCATTGATGATTATTCTCGTTTCACTTGGCTTTATCCATTGAAATTGAAATCTGACTTCTATGATACTTTTATTCATTTCCAAAAATTGGTGGAAAATCAACATTCTACTCGTATCAAAATTTTTCAAAGTGATGGTGGTGCAGAATTTACTAGCAACTACTTTAAATCCCATCTTCGTACCTCTGGTATTCATCATCAACTCTCTTGTCCATATACTCCCGTCCAAAACGGTCGCGCAGAACGAAAACACCGTCATCTGACTGAGACCGACTTGTCCCTGCTTTTCCATTCCCACACTTCCCCTTGCTTCTAGGTTGATGCCTTTAGCACTGCAGCTTATATCATCAATTGATTGCCCGTACCACTTCTTGGAGGTAAGTCCCCTTTTGAGCTTCTATATGGTTCCTCTCCAAATTATGAAAATTTTCATCCCTTTGGTTGTCGTGTTTATCCTTTTTTACGTGATTATATGCCTAACAAATTTTGCCCCTGTAGCATTCCTTGCATTTGTTTGGGTTACAGCTCCTCTTACAAAGGTTTCGTTGTCTTGATCCTACCATTTCTAGGCTCAATTTGATGAGACTCACTTTTCCTTTCTCACTACCTCTTAGGCTCAACCCCTATCCTCCCTCCAATTCTCAAATTTTCTAGAACCCAGTCTTCCCCCTCTAACCATGCTCCCATCTTCCCTTATGCCTCATTCCCGGCATATTACACAATCCGGATCTACCCCTTATGGTATTTGTACTAATCCAGTGGATGAGCCTTTGCAGGTCAATGATTCTCTTACAGGTCCATCTTTGCCACACTCGAATACTAGTCCCACTTCTCTTAAGCTCACCACCGAGCTGCCTACCCCTACTCCTATTGCGGCTGCTCTAATGGCTTCTCATCCCATGATTACACGAGCCAAAGTTGGTATTTTCACAAATCACCATCCAGCGAATCTTGCTCTTTAGGATCCTCTGGTCTTCTCTATGCTCACTTTGCATCCATTGAGCCCAAAGGATTCAAATCTACTGCTAAGAATCTTGCTTGGCTCGCCACTATGGATGAAGAAGTTCAAGCCCTGCAAACTAATCGTACCTGGATTTTGGTTCCTTGCCCTGCCAACACCAACATTGTGGGTTCCAAATGGGTGTTTTGGACCAAATACTTGCCCAATGGATCAATTGAGTGTCTCAAAGCTCGCCTTGTTACCAAAGGTTATACACAGGTACCTGGTCTCGACTACACTGACACTTTTAGTCCTGTTGCTACAATTGTCCATGTTGTCCTCTCTCTTGTTGTGACCAACAAATGGTCTCTCCGTCAACTTGATGTCAAGAATGCATTTCTTAATGGTCATCTTATTGAACATGTCTATATGGAACAACCTCTTGGGTATATTGAACTTCACTTCCCTAATCATGCCTGTCAGTTGAAGAAAGCTCTTTATGGCCTCAAACCGGCTCCTCATGCCTAGTTTCAGTGCTTCAGCTCTTTTCTCATTCAACTTGGTTTTTATTGCAGTCGTGCCGACACCTCACTTTTTGTCTTTCATAGGCAGTCTGACATTATTTATTTGCTTCTTTATGTTGATGAAATCATTATTACAGGCAACAACTCATCTCTTCTTGGTAGCTTTACTCGTAAGCTTAATACTGAGTTTGCTACTAAGGATTTGGGTTCTCTCAATTACTTTCTTGGTCTGGAAGCTACATCCATTGCTAATGGTCTCTTTCTTAGTCAGCTGAAATATGCTCGGGACATCCTCACACTAGCTCAGTTACTTGATGGCAAGCCTATTCACACCTCCATGGTTGTTTCTCAGCATCTATCTTCTTATGGTCCTCTGTTTTCGGATCCTACTTTTTACCAATCTCTTGTTGGTGCTCTCCAGTATTTGACTATCACACGTCCTAATATTGCTCATGTTGTAAACTCTGTAAGTCAATTTCTGCACTCTCTGATTGAAGACCACTTTCTTGCTATCAAGTGCATTCTTCGCTATGTTAAGGGCACATTACATTTTGGCCTCACTTTCCATCCATCTGCTGCTCTTGGTGCTTTAGTTGCTTACTCTGATGCAGGCTAGGTTGGATGTCCTGATACTCGTCGCTCTACCTCTAGTTATTCTATTTACCTTGGTGACAACTTGGTTTCCCTGGAGTGCCAAAAAGCAACCTACTATTTCTCGTTCTAGCTGTGAGTCTGAGTATCGTGCTTTTGCTCTCACTGTTGCTGAACTTCTTTGGCTCATGCATCTTCTTCGTGACCTTAGAATTTCCCTTCCACAACAACCTCTTCTCCTATATGACAACAAAAGTGCAATTTTTTTGAGCTCCAACCCCGTTTCTCACAAACGGGCCAAGCATGTTGAGTTAGATACCACTTTCTTCATGAACTTGTTGTTGCTGGCAAACTTCGCACTCAGTACATACCCTTATACTTACAGGTTGCTGATATCTTCACCAAAACTGTACCTCAACCTTTTTTTCAATTTTTTCGCTCCAAGCTCCACGTCTATTCGAATCCGACGCTCAGCTTCCGGGGGGGGGAGGATGTTGAGGGTCATCTGCTTTAATCAAGGCCTTACATATGTGCATCCATTGACCCTCAATCATAGGAGCTAAATTAATTTATTTTATAATCAATCTTTATGTGTAATTAAGTTGTTATACAATTTGTAAATGATTATATATATGGAAGACTCTCACCATTAAAAAGTGTGGTGGCTTTTAAACATTCTCACTACTTACTCATGATGTCATTGCTGCAAATATTGCTACTTCACAAGACAAGAATTACAACAATAAGAATGGTGGCCAAAGTCACAATTAAAATAATCTCATTTCCAACAAAAATGGCTATAGACACAAACCAAGTAGAAGCTTAAATGGTGGACCAAATCAAGGATATCAAAATAAAAATATTGAACGTCCACAATGTTAGCTGTGGAAACTTCAGTCACACTGTCATAAGTTGCTACCATTGGTTTCATATTGATTTTCAAGGATTCATTACCACCAATAATTCTAATACCCTCCATAAATCTAGCAACAACAACACCACTTAAATGCAAGCCATGCTTGCATCCCCATCCACCACAAATGATGAAGTTTGGTTCTTTGACACTGGGGTTATGTATCACCTCACTCCAAGATTTTTTGCTCTCTTAAATGTCTAAAAAATACAAGGGAAGAGATCAAGCGATTGTGAGTAATGGTAAGCAAATTTTCATCCTCAATGTTGGCACAAAATCTTTTCCTTCCACTCTCAAGGTCTTGCACTTAAAGAAGGTCTTTCATGTTCTTTGTCTTACTAATGTTTCCAAATTTTGTACTGACAACGATACCTTCTTTGAGTTTCGTCCTAAATTTTTTCTTGTCAAGGGTCAGGTTACAAAGAAGGCCCTACTTCAAGGACATCTTAAATATGGCATATATGAATTTTCTCCACAATTTATTTCTCCACTTACTGCATTCTTCACTTCCAACTCAATCCACATATCTAAGCCTTCACATCACATGGATGAAATTTGGCATTCCCATCTTGGTTATCCTATTGATGTTGTTTTAAAAATAATTCTTACTATTTGTAATCCAAAATGTTTGTTGTGCTTGTCAATATGAAAAAAGTCATAGATTACCTTTGTTTTGTCTTAATCTAGATCCTCTCACCCTTTGCCTTGATACATATGGATTTATAGGGGCATGCTCCTATTCTATCCACAACTAGTGCAAGATATTTCTTATTATTAATTGATGATTTCTCTTGGTTTTCTTGGCCACATCCTTTACATAATAAAGATGAAGCATTACCTGCTTTCATTAAGTTCAAAGCACTTGTTGAAAATCAATTCAATTCTCCTAGTTTATGCTTGCTATATGATAATAGTGGTGAATTTAGAGCCTTCACTTCCTATCTTGCCAACCATGGAATTCAACATAGTTGTTCTTGTCCAAAAACACCTTAACAAAATGGGTAGGCTAAACGCAAGATAAAACGTGTGATTGAAACTAGTCTTATTTATTAGCTAATGCATCCTTACCTTTAAAATTTTGGACACTTGCATTCCATACAATAATCTTTTGTTAGCATCTTAGATCTAAGCATCAAAAGCAATACCAATTTTTCAAAACATTGATCTTTAGGGTTAAAGTACTAAACTTTAGGTTTGGATGTTCCCAATCCTTAAATACAAGTGTTGAAGACTCAAATCAATGTTTTCGGAAGTCTTGTAGACCCAAGATCTTTCATTTGATAGCTCTTTCTTGATCTTGGCACACTTTCAATGGGAGGGGAAAAAAGAGTGGAGGCAGTGTCTATTCTTTTTCTCTGAAGGTGGAAGACAACTCTATAGAAACCTAACCCCTAAAGGAGGTATTTATAGGGTTCCCCATTAGGTTTAAGTGATTTGAGCTCACTAAGGGCTTAGGTCACTTAATCTAGCCCAAAATAGTTCATAGTTGATTAATTAACCCAACAGGGTTTACTAATTAATCAATTAGCTCAATTTAGAGGCCTTGTTCACTTGCCTTTATATAACTCTATATAATTACCAAAATGCCCTTACGTACAAAGGGAACCTAAAGTCAATCCAACCCTCATAAACTGTGCCAACAAGATACATGAGCGCGAGCGAAAACCACTAGGACCCATAGGATAACACTAGTTCCCTCATAATCCAATTCTATAGTTAATTTAACATTCCACTACATAGAATCAACTACACTCTAATACCTTATGTAAATAGCAATGAGACACTAAGTGCTCAAGTTTGTGACTCGCTATCCATTGCGTTCAGTATCCCCATGAATTGGAGTTTGAAATCTAACAAGGTGAAAACTATTAACCTTTCAAGACTACCTCTATTATCCTTAAGCTATAGATCCTCCTATTATGTGTTTAACTGACATATCTGATATCTCCAAGAGCTTATGTCAAGTTTTATTGAAGAAACTACTATAGTCATAGTTTATATAAACACATCTCTTTAGGATCGCCCAAGGGGATACTCAGTCTCAATCCCATGAGATATCATGGTGCCATTATTAAAAATATATACCTATTGGTACCAACTTCCATCAATAATGACCCAATTCATAGGGAATATATAGTCAACTCACAATCCCACCCATAGGTCAAAGTTATTGCTAACTTTAGCACAAGCTTGGTATTTTCTCAAGGTTGAGAGACAATACAATGAAGTAGTTTAGTGAAGTTATGATTACTTGATAGTCATATGTTATGACCTACCGTAAGTCCTATCTAATATGTAACTACACACACTAGTGCACTCATCATGGGAAACCCTTCTTAATGGCTAAGACTTATCATCCCTCCAATTAGGAGGTAGTGTACTATAGCCTCAAAAGGATTGCCTAAGTCCATAGTTCAATTGTGAACAAATGATATACTTATAAGGAACCCAAGACTTAGATCTTTCGTGCAACTCCTAATGCATCCAAGTCATGTACAATGCAAAAGATGTTAGACGAGAATGCTTATAATGTACAATGCATGGAATAAGGATAAATAAAGTGAAACTAAAATATCATTAAATAAATAATGAATTTTAAATATGTTACATCATGTCATACTTTTAAGGGCTCTATCCTAACATTTTTATCATCAACTGTTTGCCTACTAAAGTCCTTCAATTTCAATCACCATTCCAAATCCTTTATGAAATGATTTTGAACTATCATCACTTAAAAATATTTGGTTGTCTCTACTATCCATACATTGTCCCTACAATAAACATAAACTTCTTTATCCCTCAACTCAATGCATATTCCTTGGATATAGTCCCCTTCATAATAGTCTTTATTTTTACTATGGCATATATCGAATGTATATTACTCCACATGTTGTATTCTATGAAAAATATTTCCTTTTTATTCTTCTAATAATATCTTTTCATCTTTTACTTCCTCTCATTCCATTCCATACCCCTTTACCCGGACCCGTTTACCTATGTCTTCCAATATGTCTTCACTAGAACCCAAGTCTACTTTCTAGTTTACTTCATCTACTCATATAGCAGATTCTAGTTTCTCTCCCATTCCTTCCATTATAAGCACCCTATGTCATATTCCTCCCTTTAAAGCCACCATACTCGACATTATTCAGGTTCTATTTGCTAATTCTTACTTCCAACATTGAAAATGGTTCTTGTGATCCACCCCTTAATCACCATCCAATGATCACCCGTGCCAAAGTTGGAATTTTCCAAGAAGAAACAATTGCTCATGGTTCATAAAATTATTGAACCCACTACCTTCACACAAGCTTCCAAAGATCAGGATTGGGTTCTTACCATGGAGAATGAATACACTACTCTTTTGAAGAATAATACTTGACAACTTGTCCCATCTTCTACTTATGCTAATATCATTGGATGTAAATGGGTGTATAAACTTAAATGCAAACCCAATGGCTCCATTGATAGATATAAAGCTTGTTTGGTAGCTCAAGGTTTCACCCACACTCCAAGACTTGATTATTTTGACACCTTTAGTTTGGAAGTTAAAGTTTCAACGATTAGAATTGTTCTTGCCATTTCACTCTTCTATCAATGGCCACTTCGATAATTGGATGTTTAGAATGCTTTCCTTAATGGCGATTTAAATGAATAGGTTTTTATACATCAACCACATGGTTTCATAAATCCAAACTATCCCTCTCCTGTTTGCTAACTTGAAAAAGCCTTATATAGCCTTAAACATGCTCTCCAAGCATGGTTCACAAAGCTCAGCACTACCCATATCAAATGAAGATTTTAGTCCTTCCAAGTTGACAATTCCTTGTTTTTTCATCATTTCGCAAATAACATTTTAATACTTCTCATCTATGTTGATGATATCATAGTCGTCGAAAATAACTCGTCTCAAGTTTTTTCTTTTATCTCCTATCTAAATTCATCATTTTGTATCCATTATCTTAGTCGTCTAAACTATTTTCTTAGAGTAAAAGTTGTTCAAGGCACTACATTGCATCTCAACCAGTACAACTACATTCACTATCTCTTAATTTGAATTGATATGATGGACTCTAAACCAGCTCTCACACCTATAATGCTAGTTAAAACTCTTTCTCAACATGATATGTTATCTTAACACACCTTGATATCTCATTGGCTATAAACAGAGCCTGTTAGTTTATGGCTACACCTACTAATCTCCATTAGTTTACTGTTAAAAGGATACTACATTGCTTGAAGAGTGCCTTATCCTTTAGCTTACACATGCACCAATCTTTCTTTCTTAATATTCAAGGTAATACAAATGCGGATTAGGCCTTTTGCTTGGATGATCGCAAAAGCACATGTGGGCACTACGTTTTTCTTGATCTAACTTTAATTTCGTGGCCATCTACAAAATAACAGGTTGTCTCTCATAGTAGCATTGAATCTGAATGCCATGGCTTAGCATCTCTTATAGTAGAAATAACCTGGGTGCAATTCCTTTTGTCTGGTGTGACAATCAACATGCAATTTTGTTTAGAGAAGCCCTATTCTTCCGTTCATGTTCAAAACATATTGAACTTGATCTTCACTTCATCCACGACAAGGTTCTCAATAAAGAACTTAACATTCATTATATTCCCTCATCTGATCAAGTCATTAATATCTTCACGAAATATCTCCTAAGCTCTCAATTCTTCAGCTTGCAAACTAGACTATCCATTGTTTCCCAGCTTGTGAGCTTGCAAGGTGATGATAACCATCAAATATATACATGAAGTTTCAAGAACCTCAATTGAAGTTAGTTAAGCACTTAAGGAGTTATACTAGCTATTTAACAATTAGAAGATCAGTTCCATATTGTAACAAACAATAGATTAGTTTCATATAGTTAGAGGTTAGCATAAAGCATATGTAAATTGAATGCATTGGTTGGTTAATGAATGAAATGCATAAAAAATTCTTTCATCTATGAAAGCTCTATTACATAAATTGTTGTCATTGGAAATGGTGTAACCTTTTATCCATTCCCTTAATTTATCCATTTACATCAATAATGTATTATTATTGAAATTTGAAAGCATCTTTTGGTGCTCTCTTATACATTGCCTTTTGTCATTTAGGCATCAAATTGGTATTCTTCCCATTGATAAGATACAAAACCCTATTGACCTGATTAGATAAGGGCATCCTTTATCAACATGTATATCAACCCATCTTTATTTCAACCTCTCAATCTAACTTTTGCTAGTCCCTAACAAATTAAAAGAATAGAATTATCAAACATCTAAATCATATTCATGGAAACATCAACTACATTGTATTTCAAATTTAAAATTCAATTGAATCGTAAAATGCTAGTGAAAGTCAGTTCATAGCACAACAACACAATTCCAAGTCATCCCTCTCCTTTAGCAATGCATACTTGAACATGCTTCAATGTTTAATTTCAATCTTTTTTCCTCCTCAATTACCTTTTTAAATTATTTTCATTGAGGACTCAAATGAAATTTCCATAGCATCTCCAAATGGAAACTATATCAATAATTTTTTTCTCCTCAATCTAGGATAGACTTAGCTTTTGGTTTATACAAAAGATTATATTTCTTTATTTATCAGTAATTTTTTTCTTCACTCTTCGCAGGTTTTTTTTTCCCTTTTTTTAGTGAAAGAAATATCCTTCTTTGTGGCTCAAAAGGAATAAACTGATCTCTCCCAAACAATTCACTCAAGGTACTAAGAATTAAGAACCATTGAAGGCCAATTTCTAGGTTTTTTTCCCTTAATTTCTGAAGTAATAACTAATTTTTAGCTTATATAGAAAACATGTTATCGATGTTCAATTAAGTTGTCAACCAGTCATTGCATTCTTATCTTTATTCATTTCCCTTTTCTTTGGCTCATTGGCTTTTTCTCTAGTAACTCTAACTTTACAGCCTCAAAACATTTTTTCTTAATCTTAATGGTCAATTCTCAAGCAAGATATCACAATTAGAGTCTCAAATAAAAATAACCTCAAAACTAATATGAAAAATTCTCAGCCTTCAAACTAACAATATCAACATCCAAGGGTATAGAAAGGTAAAGTAAACAAATTAAAGTAGATGATATTGTCATGTCATTCCTTTGACTCAAAAAACCTCAATAACTAATTTGAAGATTTCTAAGACTACAAACTAATAATCTCAACATCCAAAGGTATAAAAAAGTAAAGTAAACAAATTAAATTAGATTATATCATCATATCATACCCTAAAAAATTATTCCTTTAATAAACTAAGAATTAAGCTAAACAATCCACGGATTTAATATATACCCTTTCACTCTTTAAAATCCAACAAGGCATGCACAAACAATGATAACTCAAAATTAAAAATTTTGGCAAATTAATCTTCCCCAACCTAAGATCCACATTGTTCTTAAGGTGCAATGAAAGACACATACAAAGGTGGGAAGAGTCACCTCAATATCAACACAACATGCTTGCTTAACATCAAACCAATAAACAACACACAAACCAAAATTAGATAAGGATATGAAATCTAAATAGTATGCCAAAATGATCTTAGCAAGTGTCAGTTCAACAACCCGAAAACAAGTGAAAATGTATTAGAATGAGAGCACTTACATTGTGTAAAAGCTTTTCCTTAAGCCCGAACATTCATTTTTTTTTTTTTTTTTTTTTTTTTTTTGTTTTGTTTTGTTTTTTTTTTTTTAATGTTTTTCACATGTACAGTGTTATCTTCGTATATAAGATTAAAATCTACTAACTTTTACCAAATTATTTTCTATGCAAAAAAGATCTAAATCAAGTGCAATTAGATTCTTCTATTTCATTTTCAAATTTACTAACATATAAAAGATCCTTAGGTGAAATATTCCGCAATCTTTAAGAAACTTTAGTCATTTATAATTTTCTTAGTTGAATCTCCCTATTTTTCATCAATTTATCAAAAAATTTGTAATAGGTTATAATGTTCCAAATATGTAGTAAAACATTTATGGTAAGCTCTTCTATTATTTAACAAAAGTAATTAAGAGTCATAATAGCCTTTTTCAAAAAAAAAAAATTAATAATAATAATCTCAAAAATCCAAAACTGGTTACTTCCATCAACCAATCTCAATTCTATTGTATTAGAGATGATTGAGCTTTGAGTTTTCTAAAGGACATAATAATAATCATACTCTCCTTCTACATTAACTTTCATTCAAAATATGTTTTTTTGATCTTATTTTCTCTCAAGTTTTAACCATATTGTCCTTACTAATTTAATAAAGTCCTCATTTTTTAAAGTCATTTGTAACTTCCATGTGTAAAATTATATCAAGGATTTCTATGTTAATGCTACAAATTTTTGTGATATATTGGGTGCAATAGATTATTTAGCTTTGAAAATGTTGGAACAACTTAACATGGGGAATAATTATACTTAAATTTCTTATTCAACTTCCAGATAATAGAAATCAGAGTTCATAATGACCAAGTCAAGGCCCACCCTTAGGCCCAAAATTTCAACAAGTCCCCACAAGACCAGTTAAATTGCTGGTGCATAAAAATTCTGGACGAATTCTGCTTTGTGTATTTTTTTTAAGGTAATGATTGAGGTTGAAATCTTTGAGACTGTTGTAGCTGCTAGCTAGCTAGCTGCTACCATGATTATGGATGACAATGGAATGGGTTAATTATTTCAAGCACCCACCCCTAATGGGACGATTTGAAAGTAAAATAAGCGGGGTTAGGAATGGGTTAAATTTTTTTTTTTTCTAAAACCCTATATGAGTTTGAGTAGTATCTTGTCCCACTCCAATTATACATAAATTAATTTAATTTAATTTAATTTTTTTATTTTAATATATAATAATAACAATAAACTACTTTGCAATAAAATAAATTATAATATTTTAAGTTTTTTTATAAAATATATTTACTTTAATGTGATAAAAAATTTTAAAGATAACTTTTTAAAAAAAATCAATTTTTTTTTTTTTAAAAAAAAGTTAAACTAGGCAAGGACCCAACCTATTTCATTTTTTTAATGGGACAGAGATGAGAAATTATTTTGAATAAACTACTGGATAGTATTGGGATAGGGTCCGTTCTGAGCTTGTCCCATTGCCATCCCTACTCATGATAACTTAAAATGCATTACTAGTTAACTTAGTAATTTTATTAATAAAATAAGACGAGAAAAATTATTTTACATAATAAAATATTTTTATTTAATATCATCAAAATAAAATATTAAATCAACCATTTCATTAAAGAGAATAAAATAGTAATTAAGCTAAAAAAATAAGTTTAAATGTTTCATCTAATTTCAAAAACAAATTTAATTTAATCTAAGACATTTCATCTCATTCCAAAAGCAAAAACAAAATAAAACAAAGGAAAAGATCCTTTAAACATCCTTATCTAATTTTTTCCATTGAATACACCATCAAATAACTAAACTAACCCAATATCACCATCTTATATTGATCCCAATCAACCTTCTTTATCTTATATCATCTCTATAAGCTTTGAATTTCTTAACTGATAATGGATGAATTTTTATTTTTATAATCAGAAAAAAGTCTAAGAACTCTCATCTATCCTATGCTTTTAGAAACTGAAAAAAAAAATGGAGTTGTTATTTAATTTCCTCCAATAAATCACATTTTTTTTTAATTCTTCTTATAATTTTAAAAATAAACATTTCAAAATGGACAATTTATTAAATCAAAAAACTTTTAGCCTGTTTCAAATATAGGTTAATTAGAGTATAATATTTATAACTATAATGAAAAACATTTCATTTCTAACTAGACATGCATCTAATGTACTAACATAACACATAATTCTTACTTGTAAATGAACCAAAAAGGCATGATTGACAAATGTGATATTAATGAAAATATTTTTTGAAAGCAAAAACCTAATGCTCTCAATACAAGATCATGTATGACAAGTTGTTAGCCAAAATGGCATAATAAATGCCAGTTAAAAAAATAAAATAATTAAAAAAAAAACCTAATGTCACTAGTGATCCTAGTGGTCAAAGTGCGGACCACTAGGACCTATAGAAGTACTAGCTCCCTCATAATCCAATTTTGAAGTTGATTCAACATCCCACTACCGAGAATCAACCAAACTCTAGTATCTTATATAAATAACAACAAGAAACTATGTTTACGAGCTTGTGACCTACTATCCATTGTGTTCAGTCTCCCCATTAACTAGTGTCCATAGTCTAACAAGACGAAAGCTATTGGCCTTTCAAGACTACCTCTACCATCTTTGAGTTACATATCCTCTTATTGTGTGTTCAACTGACATGTCTTAACCTTCAAAGTGCTTATGTCAAGTTTCACTTAAGGAACTACTATGGTCATAGTTTCCATGAACACAACTCCTTAGGATCACCCAAAGTGGCACTCTATCTCAATACCATGTGATATCATGGTGTCTCTATTGAGAATGCCTATTACTACCGACTTCTATCAATAGTGACTCAATCCAAAGGGAATATATAATCAGCTTACGACCTTACCCATAGGTCAAAACCACTGGTTACTTTAACATAAGCTTAATATTCTCTCAAGGTTGAAAGACAACACAATAAAACAACTTGGTAAGGTCATGACTACTTAATAGTCTTAAGTCATGACTCACCGTAAGTCATATCCAATGTGTAACTATGCACACTAGTGCACTCACCATGGGAATTCCATCCTGATGACTAAGACCAACCATCCCTCCAATTAGGAGGTGGTTCATTAGAACCTCTAATGCGTTGCCTAAACCCACAAACTGGTCATGAACAAGTCATGGATTTGTAAGGAAGCCATGACTTGGATCTTTCATGTAACTCCTACTGCACCCAAGTTACATACAATGCAAAAGATGTAGGCAAGAATGCTCATAAACCGTAATGTATGGAATAAGGATAGATAAAAGTGAAACTGAAATATCTTTAAATAATGAATTCCAAATTTTGTTACATCATGTCATGCTTTTAAGGGCTCTATCTTAATAGTGCTAGCCCGTGGGGTTTTTACCGATAGTGGGAAGACACCACCTTGTAATATTTTGGTTGATTGGATTTGTAGAGAAGCCTTAAAAGTAAACAAATTTTCATGTAGTTTCGTAAATGTGATCGTAGTTTCATAGGCTTGCAAACCTTGAATAATTTATTTGTATTCATCATTGAGACCATCAAGAATTTTCTTAGTGAAATCTTCATCATCCCTTTACACTCCAAGAATAGCAAGTTCATCAGCACTAGACTTAACATGCTAAAGAAATTTAGCAACACTTTGAGAACCCTTAGTAGGGTTTTTGAAATGACTTTTCACTTGTTTAATGCGTGACCCATGCCTCATGAGAGGTGGTGGCCCTAGCAATAAGCGATATAATAGTAAAAGAGAGAAAACCAAGGATAGCATTGAGAACTAACTAATCTTTGATGAATCTAGATTGGGAATGTTAGGTTTAATGAGGTGACACCATTGGCAATGATGGTAGTAGGTAGGTAAGGCTTGGTGTCATTAATATAACCAAATAGATCATTGCCAATGAAGAGAGATTGGAATTATAGTTTCCATGTGAGATCATGGATGTGAGTTTGAGGGAAAGTTGAGTGGTGACATTAATGGTGATTAGAGTTGGGTGTGTTGTGTTGGTATTTTGGATCATGGCTATAATGGTTTCATTGTAAGCCATGGATGTTGAGGCTATGGTTTAGGATTCGGAGGCTCTAATATCATATATCATATGGAGGAAGAAGGAAATATAGAAAATATGGCATAGCCTTATTATTGATGATTGATAAATATTTAAATAAAGAACAAGTTTATCTCCTGCTCTAATTCAAACTTTATCTTCTGTTTTAATTCAAACACAAGTCTATTTCTTACTCTAATTCAAACTAATAATAAATAATTTTTAATATTTAAATTAAGGATAAATATTAGCTTTTACTAACACTTTTACTTAAAGTTTCAATTTTCCTTATATTTTAGTTCACATAAGTACTACATTTTCCTTAAGATTCCTTTTGGATGAAATCTCAATTTTTATTTTTATTTATTATTATTATTATTATTATTAAGTTTGTAAACTTAGATTTGAAATCTTTAATTTTTTTTAATTTTTTTACATTTTACTCTTTTATTGATACCACTATGAAAAATAATTCTAGTTTGAGATGGGTGTAAAGATATGGATAACATTAAATTCAATTAAAAGTTTAGTATACCTCTTTGAATATCAACTAGTTTTTAGATAAGATGGAAAAACAATGGCAAAGCCTTATAGTGCTCTCTTGGATCCAATTTTTTTTTTCTAAGATAGGGATTTGATCATTCTCTAAGGGATTAGCTTTAAATGTATAGGATTAGCTTCAAATTTGTACTTATTAGTAGTGTACATAAATATTTTATCTCTTTCATTGCTTCCTATGTCTTACCCCTCTTCAATTTATTTTCTAACTTGACCTCTATAGCAAAAAAGTGGTCACCTTGTGAAAGATCAGGAATTCAACTACGAGAATTATAAGTTAATTATTCTAATTGTTAAAAGGCTAAAACATCTTCCCTATCATCTAAATACATAAGATAAAGTTGTTAATGAAATGAATATAGTATTTTATACCATTTAAAGAAAGCACAAGTGACCATCCTCTAAGGGTTTAGTTATCATAGATGTAGAATTGTTAAAAGAAAGCTTATGTGCCTTTCCAAGTAGATAGGATAAGCCAAAACAAGATTTGTCTTTGTTGCCATGAATTGTAACTTTACCAATACTAACAAAAAAGTCAAAAAAGGGCGATGAGAACAACCAATGTCTATGATACATTATAATCGATTCCTACTCTTATACAAAGAATTTAAATACTATAAAATTTCAAAATTCATTATCTATATCAAAAAATTATACTTAGACAAGAAAAAGAAAAAAAAAATCTGTAATTTGAGTAAACTTAAATTAAACCTAATGTGAATAACCAATTTGTACGAGACATTGGAATCAATTTCAACTCTTATACAAAGCATTTAAATAATATAAAATTTCATAATTCTTTATCTATCTCAAAAAAATATAATTAGAAAAGTAAAAAAAAAATTATTTAATTGAGAATTTTGAATTTTTCAAGCATATTATCAACCAATGCATAGTTGTTAAACATATAATTCAATATTTGGATTTGGACTTTATATTGAGCCCTTGTGCTAGCCCAATAATAGTGAAATTATCGTTTTAGATCATGTGACTAGTCATTCACTTTATTTTAGGCTATATATACTTGTTCGAGCCTAAAAGCGAATAGACTTCTCACTCAATCATAATAGACCCAAGTAGAAGAGAACCCAAATAACTAAACCAAATTGAACAAACTTAGGCTTTTTTTTTTCTCCAAAATTTATTCACTTAATTTGGCGAATGGGTGGAAAAGGTAAGACAACTAGAACTTGTACAAAAAAAAAAGGTTTGGGCTAATCATAAATAGATTTGGGTCAAAATTTTATTAAATGAGTTAAACATACTTCAATAATGGGCTATGTTTTGGTCAACCCACCGACGGTGTACTTGTAGCCCATAAGCAACCCTAATTTAGATATATATATATAATACTTTTACTTTCACCCTAAGTTTTTTTCCTTAGCTCTAACCTTCTCAATTGTTGCATCTAACATTTCTCACCTTCTCAACCCTCAATTCATCTTACCTTAGTTTATCAATCTCTTCCTTTGATGTAACACCGTGGAGATGGTAAGTGTTTCAACCTTAAGGTGGTAATCTTCTTAAGGTTCTTTCTTTTGATGTTAACCTTTGTTGAAATTTATAAGAATATAATTCTTTTTTCTTAGGGCTATCGTGCCTTTTTCTTAGGGCTATCATGCCTTTATAGATTTCATGGATTATTTTCAATTAGGTTTTGGTAAAGAATACTTTTGTGCCCTATTGAGTTCGTGACAGAAGGTTAGAAGTAATAAAAAAATTTGAGTTTAAAACAAGAGTAGTTCTTGGAAAATAGGGAATGTCACTATTTTATATCATTAGCTATGCTTGGGCTAAGAATTTAGTCAATTTGTATCACCATTGTTGGGGATGGATCTAATAATTTTAAGAGATTTGATGTTCTTTGGTGTGTGGTCAGTTGACCTCTAATCCTTATCTCAATTAAGTAATTAAGCATATCTTTATCATGTTCTTTTTCCTTTACTAACATTTATATTATAAATTGAATATTATTGTGATTGTTACTTTAATAAAAATTAGTCTATGCAAGCACTTTGTTATCAACATTGAATCACCTATTTTTGTTGCTGATTTGTCTTTTTTTTTTTTTTAGATTGAATATTGTTTGAAAGGTTATAGAATATGAGAGACAAATTGGTAGGAAAGTTCGCATTGATAGAGACATCCATCTCATTACCAAGTAGAATTGTCAAAATGGCCTACTTAGTTAGACACATTTATATGTATCATGAGTTGTAATTTTATTAAGAATAATACAAGCTAAATTATTTTTAATTTAAGACAGAAATCACTTGAGTTTAGATATTAAGTAGTATTTGGTGAAGTGATAAATAGGTATAGGAGAAGTTTTTATACTCAATTATGAACAAATATTTATAAAAAATATTCAAAATAAGACAAAAAGAAAAGCCTTTGAAAAAAGAAAAAAGGTTTGCAAGTTTGTATTCTTGTTTGAGAGTGAAGCAATTTATCCTTTTCAATTGACAATTAGGCTTTGCCTTGTTTAGACTTTGGAAGATTGGAGATATTCATGAGTTTATATCCTTAATTATGTGCCTATGCCTCCCCCACCTTTGTTGCTCCACCTATATCATTTTATTTTCTATGTACAAAAAGAAAGTATTTATATACAAATCAAATTAAAATTATTGTACACAAATCTATTTTTTTCCACAACTTGTTAGGTTACGGATCTTATTAATTATTTAGTAATAAAATTTAGGAGAGATGAAAGTAAATGGAATCATGAGCTCTAGTTTAATGTAAGAAAAATCATGAGCTCTAGTTTAATGTAAGAAAAATCTCTTAGACTAAAAGAAATCTTTTCATCTTGCCTTAGGTAAGTGCAAATAGAAGTATCACATATTACTATTGTAGTAATAAATTTTCAAAACTTCATCATTAACATAAGTTCTCTTTTCATCTTGGACATTACTTTCTTTATTGCTCAAGTTTAATTAGGGTTTCTATTTCTCTAATCATCCTAAGCTTTTGGTCACTATCAAGGGAGTAAAAGGGGATCACTTTGTCTATAGGAGAAATAATTACCATATATATTTACTTTTTATTTCATATAAAAAAATGGTAACAAAGGACAATTGCCACAATAGTAGTTACTACTAATCACTCAACATTGATATAGCATAAGAATAAATAAAAAGAAATTCATAGGTAGTTTTAGTTAATGTTGCTATTGAATAAAAAAAAGTTCTTTAAGGTATGAAGATTAAGGAAAGGTTAGATCTAAGTTGTAACATGGAAGAACATTAATGAGTCTTTGTATACATTAGAAAATTAAAGTTTCTTTGAATAATAGGAGCCATAAGTTTTTTTTTTCTTTTTGTTCTTTTAATACTCATCATTAGAGGCTAAATTGTTTTTCTTACTAGCTTAGAAATCAGGTTATGGTTTCCTTTTTAGGCTTTTAATAACCCAATTTATAATATTTTTTATACTTTAGTTTTTTATTTGATGGCTTGTTTTGCTAAGAGTAAAGAATAAGATAAAAGAATCTATCGATATTTAAGAATATTTTTCTTTGCTCATGACATTCATATCAGTCTCAATAATAGTTTAAATTTGGTTGTTACCATTTGTAATCATATGGTGTTGATAATTCTGGCTATTGATAAGAATTTTTGTTATTAGAAAATTTACTAGAAATTAAAGTACCCATTATTATTGTGATCAATCTTTAGACAATTCTACAATTCTTTCCATTCATTCATTCATGGACAATATATAAATCAAGAGTTCTATGTAAGAATTTTACTACAAAACTTGAACTAGGAATCTTGCAATGCTACACTATGTATGTTTGAATTGTTGCAATGAAGTTGATAATAGTTTAACTTCTCTCTTATTTACCCATATTATGTTTCTTTGAAAAAATTTAAGCATGTGTGAATGTGTGTGTGAATATTTTATGCTCATAATTAAGCTTAGCATTTTCTTTCTTTTAATTTCTACAAAATGATAAAGATTCCTTACTATTTTTAAATTTATATCATATATTAAAATTTGATTTTTTATTTTATTTTATTTTTTTGTTATTAATGTAGGATTATCTTTGAAGGTTGTAAGTACAATGGCATGAGTGGAGTTGGAATAGGTATGTGTTTGAAAGTTTGGGTTTTATTAATATTTAGTTATTTATATGTATTTGATGATTTTTTGTAGTGGTCTTAAGTTATACACCTAGCTTGTGAAACTAAACTATTAAATCATCTAAAGATCTTTTTTATTTCGTTTTGTTTAAATTGTTATATTTTTTTGACAAAAATAATAATTTTTTATAGTTTATATCTTATTCGTGATGAAATAAATTGATATTTGTTAATAATTTCAAGTGTTACATGTAGTGTTTTGGATTTTATAGAAACTGATTGCATATGCATGCTATTATATTAGCTTTGGTTTAAGTAATTTTGCACTTGACATGTTTGACAATATTAGCTATGGAACCATTCAACATGACATGAATCCATAACTACAACTTGGATTTATTAATTCCTAATAACTATCCCAACAATCATGCAATTAATGACATGTGTTATTCTTTTTTAAAAGCTTAAATTTTTTTTTTCTAAGATTAGATTTACATTTAAAGGGAAAGTACCATTTTAAGAACTCCATTTGATTCTCAAGGCATATTCTAATAAAATAAGGCTTGAGACACATTGAGCCACAATCTTTCGTTGTCTTTCATTGCTAAAGGAAAACATTTTAGGTGATTGATGACATATATACCAATTTAGCTCTTAGAATCTTCCACATACTTGTTCAACTTCCTTAAGGTATTTATGACAATTTTACCTTCTATAACTTGGAATTGTAAGACATGTTGGATCATATTTGGCTAAAGGAGGAAGGGTTCGTCATTGTAAGCTATTATGGTGCAAAAGGGTGCATTAGCCATGGGTGGTTCTAAATAGTCTCTAAAGTGTTCAAATTTGGGGTGGGTGGTTCCCCTTATTCATTTTGTGGTACTACCACTTTGACCATTTTCAATGGATTAGTAAGGGTTTGCATGGATACAACCAAAGGTCCAATATAATCCCTACTGTAGTTGGGCCTATCGAAATTTATCCCATACAAGTTATTTCTCAACAAGCAAAAATAAAAATCTAACGTGAACAAATGTAAGAAAATGGATTTTAGGGGTGAAAGGATGATTATGTGAATAAAAATTAATAAAAGAGTGGAAAGAATTTATTAGTTTGTCATGAATATCACAACCACGCAAACTTCTAGATACATAATTTTTTTTCTTGAAATTTTGTCAATATACACTTTAATTTCCAAATTTTGCAAACCACGATGTCCCCAAATATAAAGAGTGACTTGACTAATGAATAACCTAACCTCTATTTTTTTTTCATTCTTTTAAAAAAAAAGTTACCTTCTTATTGAAGTCATATCATACTAAAATATTAATCTAAAAAGTTTCTTCTTATTATATCCAAGTTACAAGCAATGGGTTTGGGTTGAAGATTAAAAAGGTGTAGGTGAGGTTCTAAGGACTACTTTAATTAATAAATCTTTGCTCTGGTGAATTGCTAAGCATCCTTTATCTTATTTATGTTGAATTTTCCTTGCTGGAATTGTTATATATGATGAAAAAATTTCTTTTTTATGATAAGAAGACGGGAAGGAGGAGCATAAATAAGAACTAAAATAGAATATACATGAATAAAATAGAAGAAGAAAGATATAATAAAAAGAGAAAGCAAAGTACCTATGTTCTAAACTAAACTTCAGTAAATATCATCTTAGTTTTATGCTCAACATTGGTTTATTAATATTTATAATAAAACGATGAATGAAATTCCCAGTACATCTAGAATTTCATATATATTTTTTTTGTAACAAAATATTAAAGCTTTTATATATGTTAATCAAATGAATATAGATATAAAAATATCTCTATGTCAAGGTTGAGGATCATGTGGATCATGTGTATAGGCTAGTGTTCATATTTTAGGAACATAGAAAAATATAAAAGAAACCAAAACTAGTTCTGGTAATAAAAAGTATTCATAATGTGCCTCGAAATGTTTTGAAATGCCAAAAACTAGTTCTGGTAATAAAAAGAGGTTTTTTTAGTTTAAAAGAAACCAAATGATTCTTCTACTGTGGTTCATCAAGCTTTAATATCTCAACACTTGTACTCATTTCAATAACAAGATCTTTAGTGGTAACAATTTTTTCCATTGTTGTATTTTTACTACTTTAAAACTTGAATTATAAATTATGAATTGCTACACTATGCGTGTTTGAAATGCTGCCACAAAGTTGACAATAGTTTAATCTTTCTCTTATTTACCCAAATTATGTTTCTTTCAAGAGGTTAAGCACATGTGGATGTGTATGTGTGTGAGAATATTTTATGCTCATGATTAAGCTTAAATTTTTCTTTCATTTTATTTCTTCAAAATGAAATTTTTTTTACTAGTTTTAAATTCATAGCATATATAAAATTTTCAACTTTCTCAAATAGGAAATTCATTTTTTTTTCTTAATGTTGGATCACTTCTTATAGTTGTAAGTACAATGGCATGAATGGAGTCGGAACATGTATGTGTTTTAAATTTTTTATTTTATTAATATTTATTTAATAATTTTTTACATATTTGATTTTATTTATATATATTTCATGATTTGTTGTAATGGTCTTAAGTTATAATCTGGAAGATTAGTTTGTTACACTAAAGTATTAAATCATTAAGTATTCTTTTTATTTTGTTTTGTTTGAGTATTATAAGTTGTTTCACAAAAAAATATTTTTTTTTTTATAGTTTATATCTTCTTCTTGATTAAATAAATTAATATCTATAAAAAAAATTAAATGTTTATATGTAGAGTTTTGAAATTTACAATAAATAATTAGTATGGTACAATATTAGCTTTGGTTTAAGTCTGAAATGTGATTAGAAAAAAATTTCTTGAGGAAGGCCATGGATATGGACCATATCACCAAATTAATGCTTAGGCTACATAAAAGATTAAGATAGTATATCCTTACAGAATTAGGTTAGCCTCTTAAAATTATTTTGAAATTTGTTGGCTGCTCACTTGGTAATCAACTGTTTGCAGGGTGAATAAGAAGGGAACTTGCTACTGCTAAGAATAAGTTTTGTAGATTTGAGCTAATTTGAGTTAGTTTATAGTAGTAAATCGTTATGTTAACTCAATTTTTAAACAATTGCACTTGTTACAAGATGTTGATAGATGTAAGTAGGAGGGAAAGACATATTCAAGGATGTTCCAATAGAACTTTCAATCAATGGGTATGTTGAGTACTCTTAACATCTATATTATTATATTAATTACTATTATTAATCACTTTCAAGAATTGGTTTTTGAATGTAGGTTTCTCATACCTAAGTGAAACAAATGCATCAGATTCCATGTGCTAGTGCTTTTGTATATAATACCTTGTTTTTTTTTTTTTCATGTTACATGGACTTATTAATTGTGTAAATAGTAGGAAAATTTTAATTTATATCTCTTTTATAGATTCTTACTAAAAAGGAAAAAATGATCCCTACAATTCTTTCTCTAATAGAAAAATTATTAGAGAAAGAATCTCGTTTGGTGGCAAAAGATTTTATAATGATAATTTATTGTGTAGTACTTAACAAATCCAACAAAATATTTAATGTTATTGTGTGATTAGTATTGGAGAGGACCAACTATCAAAAAATATAATTTCCAGAGGTTAAGAGAAAATAAAAGAAAATGTAGAAAACAATGATTTGTGACTTTTATTGCATTGACAAACATTACAAATAAAGTCAAAAAGACTTAGAAGATGATAATTCTAAATTGCAACTAGAGATTATTAGTGTCACGAAAACTGGTCCATGCCTCATGAGAGGTGGTAGCCTTAGCAATAAACGATTATTAGTCAAAGAGTGATAACTGAGAATGGCATTAAGAATTCATTGATCTTGACATATCTAGAAAGAATATCGGGTTTAATGAGGTGACACCATCTATAGTGATGGTGGCAAGTGGGTAAGACTAGGTGCCATCAATATAACTAAATAGATCATAGCCAATGAAGAGATATTAGAATTATAGTATCCATTTGAGATAATTCATGGATGTGAGTTTGAGAGGAAGTTAATGATGATAAAAGTAGGATGATGTGTGTTGGTATTTTGGATGATTGTAGTAATGGTTTATTGTTAGTTATGGATGTTGAGGCTATGGTTTAGGATTTGAAGGCTCTAATACCATTCACCTTTCTTATATCTCAAATTCTAAAGGATACCAAATTCAAGATCAATCTTGCTTTGAGGACCGCTCAAGTGCTTAGCACCATTAAAGCGCCTGATGCTCTCACCCAAAGCACTTAAGCAGTGGTTAATGCCTCTTTTGCTGAGATTTGGAAGATACTTCTAAGAATTTCACACAAATCTTATTTGGAAACCTTATGATGCCGAAACTTTTCGGCATATTTGCCTATAAATACCTCATTATAACCCTTCTTGGGTTAAAGATTGATGAGATTTCAATAAGGCATTTTGAAAAGAGAAAGTCTGACAAGCCACACCATTCTTGATCTCTCATTCGAAGGATTCAAGCATTGAATCTTGAGTTGAAGACCTTCATCCCTTCAGCAAGGTTAAAGCATATTCACTGGAGCAATCAAAGGTTGCTAAGTCACGAACGTAGATCAAGTTGTAGGTGCTAGGACATTATGTCTTGATTATATGTTGGCAATTTTTTTCCTTATATTGTTTAATCATTGAAGTCTTTTTAAATAGTGACTTTCTCTTCATTGAAGATCAAAGGTTGTTGTTTATCTAACTAAGAAGTCATTGGTACATCTAAAGAGGTTTGACTTGTGGAAAATTAGGTTATGTTGTTGTATTAAGAGGATTGTTTTAAACTTAAAATGATTTAAAATTAGAATTTTAAATTGAGTAAGATCACTCAAGCAACCTAAAGCGCTCAAGCACTCAGGACCACTCGAGTGAGCCATGCTGCTTAAGTGCCCCAGACGCTCAAGCAATTAGTGCATTGGCTCTAGTGTTCATGCAAATTCTACTGAGTTTTTTTTTTTATGTAATTTCAACTGATAAACCTTCTAAAATCAAGACTCTTTAAGTTTTTGCCTGTAAATACCTCCCTATTAAACACTTGAGGGTTAGAGATCAAGAAGAGATCGTATAGAGTTTTTGGAGATTGGTTAGAGACCTTATATTATTTTCTAGAGGGGTTTCCTAGAAAGAAAGCCTAAAGTGTGGCACAATTCCTAATCTCTCATTCAAGGATTAGATCTTTGAATCTTGGGTTGAAGACCTTCGTCCCTTAAGAGTGGTTGAAGAATCTACTAAGGAGCAACGGGAGGTTGCTATCTCATGGACGTGAATCGAGTTGTAGGTACTAGACAGTAAGTTTTTAAGGGAAAACAGTAAGGTAAATCTGTGTAACTTGATTTCGAATAGTGGATTTAGAATATTAAATCTTATACCTTGTGGTTTTTTATCTCCATAGTTAGTGTGGGGGTTTTCCACATAAAAATCTATCGTCTCTCTATTTATATTTGATATTCTACTTGAATTTCCTATGATTGATTATCCCTAAAATCTTGCAAGTTATTCTTAAGCATTAAAAATCATATTCTTATATACCTAAAGATTTTAGGTAGAAACCATTTAGTTATTTTGGGTATCCCTGATATCACTTGGGGTAAAAGAATTGAGTATAATATATAAATATTTACTGAAAATTTTTAAATCACCCATTCATTCCCACCCCTCTAAGTGTTCTCTATTGGACTTTTGCTGATTTTTTACTAGGTACTGGAGAGTAATTCTTTAGGGTAAAGCATCTAGGTAAATCTATGTAACTTCATCTCATATAGTGCATTTAGATTAATGATCTTAAACCTCATAGTTTTTTTATCTCCATAGAATAAGGGTTTTCCATGTAAAAATCATTGTGCCTCATTGCAAATATTTATTATTTTGTTTGTATTGCCTATTGTGAAAAGAATTGATTATCCCTAACTACTTCTAGGAAAAAATTAGGCATAATATATAAATATTTGTTTAAAATGTTTTAATTACACCTATTCATCCCCCTTCTAGGTGTTACCATATTGGACTTTGGTTTTTCACTCTATTTGCTACCCTTATTGATACGTGATAACACAAAGAAATCATCCTTGTGACATGAATTAAAGAAGCTTTTGCCTATGAGACAAATTCCACAAAATATTTTGGTACCTCGAACTTAATTTGAATTGAGCTCGAGCCAAGGTTCGAACAACACAAGCTCAACTCAAATTTGATTTGATGTTTTCATAATATTATAATGCATATTATCTTATACAATAATATTCATTTTTAATATATTTTTAAGAAAAGAATATCAAATTACATTATATCATACCTTTGCATTTTAAAAAAAAGATATATAAACTTATTTTTACTTTTTTTATTACTATCTTGAAATTTTGACCTATTTACTATTTAAATTTTCATATATTATAGAATTTTTTTTTTTTTAAAAAAAAAAACTACAGATAGATTTCAAGTACCCAACCAACCTAAATCTAACCCAACTAATCCGAAATCAACCTAAGATTTGAGAAATGAAATCGGGTTAGGTTTGGGTTAAGTAGCTTGCATTAGAGGTCTAGTTTGGTTGAGCTCGGGTTGATTGTTTCTTAATCTGGGTTGGGCTCGAGTTAGTCATCAACCTGATCAACCTACCCAAGTTGTCGTCCCACTTTACACACCAAATAGCGACTTCCAATGCCTACAAACACTTGAAATATATAATCAATACTCCTTATAAAATCAAATAAATGGAAACAAGTCTAAGTGTGTAAGCATGTATGTATTGCTCTACTATGAACAAAATTAGGATGCTACACCTACTCTTCTAGTCAAGTGATATATTATGTGATAAAATTACAATATCACACATCTTCCTTAAAAAATATTTGAAAAACCATATAGTATGAATTATAAAATACAAATCATAAAATTATGAAGATATTAAATTAGGATTACACTAGACTAGGTTGTTTAAAGACTTGCTCCAAGCCTAGATTGAATAGGTTGAAAATGTAACAACCCTAGTTCAAATGAAATAAATTTTCATTTTTACATATCTTTGTATCTTAAACTTAGAATGAATAATTTTTTGTGAAATAATTAAATCCTTAATAAATTAAGATAATTAGGAAAGTTAAATAACCTCAAAACTATACAAATAAGTTAGAAAAAAATTACATTAATGGCTATTAATATAAGTGTACGTAATTAATTTGAGAATGCATTAGAAGTGTCACATGTCGTACTTAAGGGTTGCCAAATATCACAGAGATGTGAAGAATTGTTGGGAATGTACTAGAAGCACCACATGTCACATTTAGGAATTTCCATCAACTTATATTTGAAAAGGAAATATTAAAGGGAAAATCTAAAGAAAAACCATTTCTCTTCATTTTCCCCTACATATTTCTTCTTCTTCTGCTTTTCCTTCTCCTCCTTCTTCTCCTCTTTTGAAAACTTGTTGAGGGAAAATGATGTAAAAATGGGATTCAAACATCATGGAATAGAGATTTTCATCTCTACTTAGAGTAGTAAAGGTAAGTAATCTCATCTTATATTTTTCCTTCTTCTATTTTCTTCTTCTTCTTCTCCACCTCTTCTTTGGGCAAGTGTTGTTAGAGAGTAGGTTTTAACATGTGTGAAATTTTTTAATACATTTTTTTAACCAATTTCTCTTACTTTTTGGATTGTTTGGCTGTCCAGAAAGTGAAGAAAAATATTATAATTTAAGTTTGATTCACATATAAATTGTTAGAAATATATGGAAATGATATCCTATGATGTTGATACTCAAGGGGAAATTGGTGATTCTTTTCAACCCATAATGGGTGAACTCTAATTTATTTCAACATTGGAAGAATCCAAATCAAGTTCAAACAAACTAACATAATAGATTGAGTTGGGTTTACAGACATAATTTCATGAGAAAAAGGGGTTTCCCAAGAATGAGGAATACCCTTTATATATATATAGATATTCTGACCAGCTAGTAATTTTGGAATTTTTGGTAAAGTATTAAAATCCTTAATTATTTTTACCAAATGATAAACTTGATAATGAGTCTAACCATTCAAGTTTTGTTACATTTGGACTACGTTTGCCCCATGAGAAAATTTCGAACAGATTGGGAAATACGGGGCGAGGTTCACAGGGACAGTTAGACCAATTATGCTTTTCAAAAATTTCGGGATTGTTTCTATAAAATATTTTACTCTAATTAAATTATGATTTTCAAGACTCCTTAAGGAATATAACATATAAATTTCACCTCATTTGGACATTGATAGCCTAGTACAAAAATTCTAAACAAATGGGTAAGAAAAGAGAGTGGTCTGACTAAGACAACATTGACCCACTTATGTTTCTTAAAGTTCTGGGATATATTTTATAATTATCATAATTCTTAATTATTTTTATATGCTATTAGAATCAAAAGGCAAATTATAGAATCTAATTTCATGCAATTATGAATTCGTTTGAATAAGGAAATAATTAAGGAAACATTAATGGATTTTCAGCAAGGTATGCTGAGACAATTTTTATTTTTGAGAGTTTTGGTACAATTAGGTTTTGTTTTAAGTTCATAAAATATTTTTTAAAATCTTCTATGTTCATCATATATTAGATTTGGACAGTTTCATTATTTTTGGAACTTGCTTGATTGATGAGAAAGATAAAGAAAAGGAAAAGCATTGCAACATACTCTGTTTTGAGCAATCTAGAACTAATTTAAGTTGAGGCTTAATCGATTATCTTTTGATGAATATTTAACTCAAAAATTAATTTTTAAGGGTTCTACACTCATAAACAAGCTATTTTACTCAAGTTTCACTTGAATTGGACTCCATTTTCCTAACCTTTAATTTTTAGGAAATTTCATATTTCAATGAGAGTGTTATATGATTAAGAAAGAGAGTTAGTAGAATTTAGAATCATAGATTTCCTTTTTATAAAATTTTCAATTCTCTAAGTCCACTTAAATTTTTTTTTGCTAAGAGAGGATTTGGACTTTGTGGAGCCATCATACTACGAGTTCTATTATACTTTTGATTATGAGAATTTTTGTGAGTAGTTATGATATGCATGATTTTGCTAACGTTTTCATAAAATAAATATCTCTTGCATATGTTATATGTATGTCACTTGTTTGATTTCTCTAAAGGCATGAAATATATGTTGAATTATTATTTGGTCAAAATGCATATGATTTATGTTGAAGTGCAAAAATGAATATTACCTTACTTTCAAGAAATTATTTATGATCATGCATATGTTTATAAACTATGGCATTACATCCTCTTGTGATATAATGAATTGTTGGACTTTTTTGGACATTAATATCATATGGGCATGATAACACGTACACCTATGAGGTGTTTCATTAAAATCAAATGAAAAAAAATAAAAAAATAAAAACATCATTTTCATTATCTCTATCAATTAGCTAGTGGAGGATATAGAAATTTTCCGTAAAAATAATTTTATATTTTTATTTTATTTTTATTTTGTTTAATATCCTCCCATACTCCTAGAACAAAGGATGAAAGACCATTCTATGTCTGATTTACCAACCAAACAGTCAATAGCCAGTCTACCGATATCTATAATGAAAGTTTCTTTGCCATGGCCACACTTATTCCAAGTTACCTGAAAATTGTATAATTTCCTCCAATACTCCAATCTTTATAACAAAATTTAGAATTACAATAGTAAGTGAAGAACTAATTGACCCAAAAACCACTTAATCTATTTCAAATCTAAATTACACTAATGAGTTTTATGATATTTATAACTTTAACAAGCAAATATCTCATTTATCATGCAATATATGTGATTGTACCAAAACTTTCAGTATGCAAAATAAATCATAACATTCTTACATCTTTATAACCTATATGTATGAATAAAACTAATATTAAAAATAATAATAACGATCAATTTGCAATAATGAAGCCCTATTGATTTAATATGTTGGTTATATATATATATATATATTTTCTATGGTTGTGGAAGAAATGAGAAAGAAAAGGAAAAACTTTGAGAAATGCAGACCTCATATTTAAAAATGGGAAAGAAAATTTCGAGATTTTTTTTATTTTGTATTTTTTACATTTCAACATAACATTCATAGATGCAAAAAAATCATTTTCTTTTAATGCTTTCTTTTAAATATTTTCTCAAAATTAAACATAATGTAATTAAAATTTTATATATTGATCATAAGTAATTATTTATTTTTATTGAATAAAGAAAAGTAAAAATTTATTAATAAGCATCTACTATTTTGACATCTTATTATGAGATAGCTCAATATGAATTATATAATTATATGCTAAGGTACCTTGTCCATAACATACACACCTTGTCCATAACATAGGGTCTCCAATAATCCTTTAAATTTATTTACCATTTCTATTTAATTTCTTCTGCCACTTCAATCTTTGATCAATTAAATTAATAATGACTTCTTTACAAATAGGTTAAATTGAATTATCCAATTAACATCTCAAATATGTATCGAACTTGGTTATAATTAAATTTACATTATGTGTTTAAAATCACTTTAAAAATTTTTAAATTTGAAATAGTCCAAATTTTTTCATACATCAATTCTTTTAAACAATAGTTTTTAAAACGATTAAAATAGTAATATAAGCATCTAAGAGATCTTATATTTTATATAAAAATTACTATTAATTCCAAATTTAAAAATAGAATACATTGTCTCAAAAAGGACAGTAAGTTGTTTGATTTTCTAATATATTTTTTACTTAAATATTAAAACAAGTTATTTTAAGACATAAATCAATTTTAAATAGTTTCCTTTTTTTAACTTATCACTTTTTCTAAAACTATTTTATTTTAATGAAAAATAACCTTTTTTACTTTCTTAAATCTTAAAATAAGTTACTTTAAAATTTAAGTTAAAAAACAAACTAGCACTAATATTTAATAATAAACTAAACATAAATAAAATAATAGCCTTTAATTGGTGAATTGTCCATAAATGGGCTTTGTCTACAAGTTTTAGAAATGTTGAATAAAATGACTTAAATCATAAAGAGATTCATTTTTTGTAGCCTTACTTCACCTTAATTATAAGTTATGCTTTGAAATGAAAAACAATTTCGAATTCGCTTGGTACGTGAACAAGAAAGTTATAATTAATACAACTATGAATCTCATGAAAGATTAAATCCACTAGTAAGTACAAGAAACAAAAATGGAATTTCTACATATTATGCAATAAATAATATTGAAATCAAACTTTTTCTTTTTCTAAGGAAGAAGAAAATTATTATTCCAAAAATACAAGAAAGATGAGAATATAATACTCAACTTCATTCTCTCTATCATAATTAATTAGTTTAGGAAATAGAAATTCTCCATACAAATAATCTTGTATTTTTATTTATTTATTTATATTTTGTTTTGCAATCGACAACAATAATTGACCCCACTGTTGAAATAAAAAAGAGATTCAGAGAGAAAAAGAGGGAAAATAAAATTTAAGATTACTTATTATGAATTCTCTTGAAAAAAAAGATACAACACCATTAAGATTTAAATAAATCGAATAAAAAAAAAATAATTCTAAATACAATAGTTCTAATCTAGTAACTAAATAAGAAAGAGAAATAGTAACTAAATAAAACTACTAAAAACTACTAAATAAATAACTCTTAACACCACCTATAAACTCATGATTCAATTGCAAGAAGCATTGAGAGTTTGCCAACTAAAAATAAAAAATGAGGAAGTGGGTGTGACTTGGTAAGCAAATCTACAATATGTAGAGAAAAAATGAACAAAGGGCAAAGTAAGAGTGTTATGTTGAAAGTGATGACAAGTGAGGTGACAATCAATCTTAATATATTTGGTCCTTTCATGAAAAGCGAAGTTGTGAGCAATCTAAATAGCACTCTTGTTATCACAATACATTAGAGTGGGACAAGAAAGAGAAACTCTCATATTAAGAAGTAACCAATGTAACCAAACTATCTCATTGGTGGTAGACGTCATAACACGATACTTAGCTTCCATAGAAGATTGAGAAACAATAGTTTGTTTTTTGCTCTTCCAAGAAATAAGAGATTCTCCTAAATATATATAAAATCTAGTGGTAGACTTTTGATCTTCAAGATCAGTGGCCCAGTCAGCATTAGAATAGGCATATGCATCTAAAGATGAAGTGGATGTAAATAAAAGACTTTAAAATATAATGCCCCAAAGATATCGTAGAATACAAAGAATAGCAACCCAATAAACTGTAGTAAGAGAATCAACAAATTGACTAACAATGTGAACATCATAAGCAATGTCCAAATATCTAAGAGTGAGATAAACCAAGTTGCCAACAATAGTACGATATAAAGCACGGTCTAGTAAGGGCTTACCATCAAAAGAAGAATACCAAACATTAACCCATAGAGGATTATCAACAGTCTTAGTATCAATAAGGCGAGCTCAATTGAGAATATTAATTGTGTACTTAGATTGTGAGAGAAGATAACTTTTCTGAGAAGATGCTACCTTAATACCAAAAAAGTATCATAGAGCACCTAAATCCTTTATTTTAAAACAAGAACCTAAATTGGATTTCAACATTGAAATCCCATCAACATCATAACCTATAATAATCATATCATCAACATATAAAGCAAGAAGAATACGACCAGTAAAGGTGCACTTTAGAAAAAGTGCGGGATCGTGATGACTATGGTGAAAGCCAAGAAAAGTAAGCACGTCAAAGAACTCTACAAACCAAGCACGAGGTGACCATGTAGAATTCTTCTTAAAGATCACCATTCAAGAAGGCATTTTAAACATCCATCTAAGATGTATGCCACTGATGAATAGAAGCAACGACAGTAAGAGTACAAATAGTAGTCATCTTTGTAATCAAAGCAAAGATCTTCTCATAATCTATACAATCTTATTGAGAAAACCCCTTAGCAACTAATTGAACCTTGTACCACTCAATCAAACCATTAGACTTAGTTTTGATTGTATAGACCCAGTAAGAACTAATGGCACCTTACCAAGTATCAATCTTATGTAAAATAGAAAGTTCCTCAGTCATAGTTTTTGCCAAAGAGGATTAAGAACAACTTCTCTATATGATAAAAACTCATAAAGATTGTGAATAGAAACTGAAAATGATGTAAAAAAAAATTCTAAATAAGATGAATAAACAAAATCTAGTAATCAAGAAGACTTATAAAGATGCTAAGAAGAACATGGAGGAGGAAGATCCATAATCTCAAAAGGTGTTGAGTAGTCGTAGGAGGAGAAGGAGCTTGATGATCAGGAATCAAAGTATTAGTATCTACAAGAAAATATTTGTATTGTTTAAGAAAGAAACAATGTGAACAAGTTCAAATTTAGAAACATTATGAGACTTAAAAGAAACAAAAAAGAGAAGTATATGCTCAAATAAGTAAACATGGTGAAAACATATCATTTATAACTAATCATAATAAAGCAACGATATTCCTTTTGTTCTAATATATAATTGTTGGGAACTCCAGATTACTCCATTTTCATGTCTTGGATCTTATAGGGTGCATTCATCTATTCCTAGGGATCTTTAGATCTAACGCAACATATATTAATTGGCTTAAAAAACCACATTAGAATAAAGAACTAGATAAAAAGTGCTCATACTTGTGATCTGGATGTTTCCATATCAAAATCCATCATATGAAGAAGAATCTTGAAGAGTCCGAAGGTCTCGTACACACAAAATCTTCCACTCGATGACTCGAACCATAATCTTAGCACTTTAAAGTTTGGGCAATGGAAGGGAGGAAGCTTTGGCTCTCTTTCTCTATTTGGAAGTGGAAGATGACTAACTAAAAGTCATTAGAGAACCCTAACCTATAAGAAGGTATTTATAAGGTTGCCTACTAGACTTAAGTAACTTGAGCCCATTGAGGCTTGGATCATTTAATCTAACCCAAAACAGGTCATTGATTAACTAACCACATAAGGTGATCTAATTAATTAATAGCCCAATCCAGAGACCTTGTTTATCATCCCTTGCGCAACCTTGCATAATTACCAAAATGCCCTTATGCACAAGAATGAACATAGAGTCAATCCAACTCTCACAAACTGTGCCGTCATGGTATGTAAACTTAAAGCAAGACCACTATGACTCATAGGTGTACTAGCTCCCTCATAATCCAATTCTAAAGTTGATTCAACATTCCACTAAAGATAATCAACTGCACTCCATTACCTTAAGTAAATAATAACGAGACAAAACTCGAGCACAGGTGTGCATGCTGATTCGAAACTTCTCTCCACCGGCATGCAATTTAGTAGCATACCCATCCAATAGACGCACCATTTGTTAACTGTACATGATTGGAGTTCATCATCAGCTGCTCGCCCCTTGAAGGAAAGAGACCACGTTGCCACTTTTAGGACATGACATGCACCTTGAGTGAAAACAAGCTACATCACGGAAGAGATTGAAGGTAAGTTCCTATTTTCAAGACACTTTATTTGGATTTGTTTTTTTTTTTTAATGAGATTTTGATCCATTAGTTTATGTATTGTTTTTATTAATTAATAATTCTTGAATGATTTTTTGTTAGTTTACTTATCTTAAAAGTCCTTAGTTTTTAATTTAGTTCATGTTAGAAAGTTCATACTTTTAGTTTGCCTTGAGTTAAATTTGATTTATCTTGTTTAGTTAAAGTGTTTTAGATTAGTTTTGATTCATTAATATAATTAATCCTATATGGAAAATTTCAATTCCTTTTGATTTAGTTGTCAATTCTTATATAAGCCGGAACAATTTGTTTTGCTTTCATTTTAGTTTTTTTCATTATGCATAGATTCAAGAAGTTCGGCTTTGTTTAATTATGTTTGGTTTTTTAATATTAGATTGAAAAGTTGATTATTTATTTATTTGTTTATTTATTTTACTTAGTTTTGATCCTTTACTATAGTTTAAAAATTTTAGAGTTCTCTTTGATTCATTGTATAAATTCTAAAAGTTTAAAATTTTGCTTTGTTTTAATTTAATTCATGTCAATTTGAAGTTGACAATTAGTTAGTTAGATTACTTTTTGCTAGTTGTTAAGTCAGTTATAATTTTAGTTCATGCTTATTTTAAATTGATCATTGGCTAGTTAGTTTAATACTTGTTAGTTATTAAATTAGGTATAATTTTAATTTTAGATTAATTTATGCTTATTTTTATTTGATAACTTGTTAGTTTGATTAATTCTTGATAGTTGTTAAGTTAGTTATAATTTTAGTCATACTTTAATTCATGCTTATTTTTTAAATTGATGATTCGTGAGTTTGATTGATCATTGTGATTATTAAGTTGTTTAGAATTTCAGTTAATTAATTTAGTCAATCTTATGTTATTGTTTGGATGTTTCCAAGTTTGTTAATTTAGGTTTTGATTTGTCACATTAATTTTGTTGTTGTTTGGAATTTTAGTTAATTAATTTAGTTAATCTTGTGTTTTTGTTTTGCATGTTTCCAAATTCGTCAATTTAGGTTTTGATTTCATCAATATTTTATTCTGTACTTGGCTAGGTTTAAGTTAATTAATTTAGTTAATCCCATGATTTTGTTTGCATTTTTTTAGGCTCGGTAATCTTAGTCTTTGGTTTGTAAATATTTATTTTGTACTTGGTTAGGGTTTAAGTTAATTAATTTAGTTAATCTCATGCTTTTGTTTGCATTTTTTTAAGCTCGTTAATCTTAGTCTTTGGTTTGTAAATATTTATTGTGTGTGTTTACAAGAATTTTAGTTAATTGATTTAGTTAATCTCATATTTATTGTTTGAATATTTTCAAGTTTGTTAATTTTAGTTTTTAATCCATCGTGTTTTATTTTATGTGTTTTTGAGATTCTAGTGGATAGCTCTTGATCAATACCTCATTGTTTAGTTTGATAAAAAAAAATTAGTTTATTTTTTTGGGTGTCTCTTTGTTAAAATTCAATCTTTAAAGGCCATCGAAAAATAACGAAGATTGGCCTATGTTCTCGCCACTTTAGTTTGCTTGGTTGTTAAAAATTTTGCTTTGTGCATTTGTGTTCTTTTGTTTTGCTTAGTATTTTGTTTTTTATGTTTTGTTGTTTCCAAATGAATTTCTTTCATTTTAAAGGAAATTTTTCTCAAAATATCCTTTTGAAAATCTATTTTAAAAAATCAATTAGAATCCCTAAGGTCAAAATCTTTATTTCTTAAAAATATGTAACTATAATTCATTTAGTTTGCACCCTTCTCTTTTTCAATAAAAAATTGGTTTTGAGTGGAACATTAATCCAAGCTTGTGGTTCCAAATAAATGGGATAATTCTAGGCTAGATTTGCATATATTAGTTGGGGATTTGGTGAGATCCCTGCATAAAAATCACTTTTTTTTTCAAAATCTTTTATTGACAGCTTGCTCGTTTTACTGCATCCCTGAAAAGAAAATTCAATTTGATTCATTTACGATACTCCAAAAAATTTTCCTGAGATTGTATGGTTTTGTAGACATCTTGAATATGAATTTAGAACTTTGTTTGAGGTAAAAAGCAATTCTGAAATGGAAGATATAAATGAGTTTTTTAGGGTCTGTTTTCACCCTGTTCTAGACACCCAAAATGTTCTTATAAAAATAAATTATTGAATAACTTAGTAAGCTTGATTTGATATTTTTTTTCTTAATTCTAGACTTCCTTAAAATTATTTTAGACACATAAATATTGAAAATAATTTTCCCAATTGAAAGATATAATTTTCCCTTTCTACATTCATTACATTGCTCTAATTTTGAATAAAGGGGATGTTTAATTGTTTTTAAAATTGATTTGTGTGCCTTCTAACCTTGTCTTTATTTTTCCTTTAAAATAGACCTTCTAAACAAATTGCAATATTTTGTTTTTTTTGTTTTTTTTTTTTTAGAACTTTTATGTTAGTTTAAAAAATCAATTCATGCATGCTATTGAATTATGCCCTAGTCTAGACCATTAGAGATGTTTTTTTAAATTGGAATCAATTGGAGCTTTATTAAATTGTTTGGTCTTTTGGTTTACAATCTAGAAATATAGAAGAGCTTCTCTGAAAATATTTGTAATTAAATTCACATTCCAGACAATTTTTTAGGTTTTATTTTGCAAACCTTCCTATTATAACTACATCCTAAAGTTCCAGTACAGTGCTTGCTTTATTATTTAAACTAGTGTTGTTGGCATATCTTGACTTTGTTTTGAATTTTATTCTCTAATGTAGACATAATGAGAATGTTGTCTGATTTTTTCATGACAAAATAATGTTTGTAGATATTTTTTTTAGGATTTTTCAAGTGAATGCAACTATTCTACCCTTTGTTGCATGTTTTTGTTTTAGTTACTAATTTTGATACTTATAGTTATCTTAAGTATTAGTTTAAATTTAACAATGAGCTTGTATGTGTGTCCTAGGTGATAGATGATATTCCTTTGGATTCTTGCCTTTTTTTTAGCTATACATATGTCATATATATTAGTGCTTTGCATCAAAATTACTTGTTATCATGAATTGTTTTTATCCTATTTCATTACATGTAAGCACACTATAAGTTATGCATAATATCCAAGTATACCTCTCCCATTTTTTATCCTTGTACTTCTATGAATAGATATGCTTTGTGTGTAAAATACCCTCATTCTTGATTGTGTTTTGAATTGCTTTGACTTGTGTATAGTCTCCTAAATAGAACAGAATATGATGCATATTGTATGTTATATATCTTGTTGTTTAAACCAACTTTGATGTCTTGTGGTAACACTTAAGTTGTGATTCAAGTGAACATATTACAATTTCTTTATGATTGTGTTTTGAATTCTTGTTTGGAATGCTAGTGATAATAGAGTTTTCAAATCACCTTAGCCTACTTAGGTATCCTCAATCAATTGACTAATTGTCATAATTCCCTCAACTCAGCTAGCAGAGACCTCTTTAGGGCTTAGAGGGGTGCTACCTCTTTGAGGTACCTTCCCAATAGTTATTTTGAAATTGACAAAAAAATAATTTCCTATATGAAACTTATGTATCCGTATACTTTGATAGGGATAGTCATCCAAGTCTTGTCATTTAATTTGTTTTCTTCATCTAATTTATATAGGGTAACTCATATTTCTACTATTTATTTAGGATAAATCCATGTTTCACTGGGATAAAACAATTACAAAACTAGTTAGTTAAAAAAAATTATAATTATTAACTAAGGCATATATGGTAATTTATAAGTTGAAATTATAAAACCAAGCCACTGATAGAATAAAAAAGTATTAACAAAATATAAGAAAAGCAAGATGATGTTACATCACCTTTGGAGTTTAAATTGATCTAGTTTAATTTCCTCCAATACTCCAAGTTTTATAATATTCTAATAATTTTCACAATAATTTTTTATAATCATAGTACTACCAATAGTAAAGACAAGACTCACTCTATTAAAAACTTACGGGCATTATTATGTTTATAATTTCTCTAAATAAATATCTCATTTTTCATTCACCCAACATGCATCCCACACATCCATTACATGCACCCTACACATCCATCTGTTTCTATAAAAAAAATCTCATTTTTCACCTAATCATGATGTTGTTGCCCATTTATGAATTCACACTATGATAAACTAGAATATTATTAAGAGAAAACAATTGTATATGTAAAACAACTCAAGATAAGTTTTTCTTTGCAATGTAATTAAAGATATAACAAACCAACTTTCAAAACCTTCATAAACATCCGTTTTTACTTAATAAGGAAGTTAGCAAAGGCATGGTGGAGAGTTTGAACGGTCATCCACCCCTCTCCCATTTTGCATGCCTTCCATGCTCATGAGTAATAGATGGCCTCCGAACCGTTTGTACAACCAACCATTCCTCGCTTTGATGGAGAATATTCTCATGTCCAAAGAGTATTGGATAGTCATCGTTTATGGAGTAGCAGAACCAGTTGGTGGTGTCGCTGTGACAGAGAGGTAGAAAGCTGAATTAGTAGCATTGAAGTTGAAGGATACCTCCAAGCGATTGACAGATCAATCTTGAAGACAATTCTTTGCAAAGATACCTCCAAGCATATCCGGGATTCAGTGAGAAGGAAGTATCAAAGGTCAAAATGGGTACAACTTCAAGAACTTTGCGAGGAGTTCGCTGCTTTGCACATGAAGTTGGGAGAATCAATTGACGATTTCTTCTCAAGGATCAGACAATGACAATTGTCAATTAGATGCAATTCACGAGGACAAGGAGGATGTTTTGGTCGTTGAAAAGATTCTTCGGTCGTTGATGACAATTAATTGTGTTGTTTGTTCAATTGAGGAGTCCAAAGATCTTGATGAAAACTCTCTCAAGGAACTGCAAAATTCCTTAAGGGTCCATAAACAAAAACTTATCAAGCAAGATCAAGAAGAACAAGAAGCTCTAAGCAACAACGCTCTCAACAATCAAACAAGGAAGATCAAGGAAAAGCTGGTGGCAAAGGAAACAAAGATGGTGGATAACCGCACTTTGAAGGATAAGAAGTATCTCTTCTGATGGTGTGTCATGCAAAGGAGGAAACCCACCAAAATATGTGGTATTTGGATACAGGCTGTAGCAATCACATGAGTGGAGACAAGTCAACATTCTCTTATTTGGATTAATCTTATCATGATACAGTGAAGTATAGAGATAACTCCACAGTCTCTGTTAAAGGAAAAAGAAGAGTCACCATCCAAACCAAAAGAAGTTCTATCCAAACCATCTCTATTGTGCTTTATGTTCTAGAATTAAAGATTAATTTACTCAGTGTGGGTTAGCTACAAGAAAAGGGATATTAGTTTTTTTATCAAAGATGGAGTCTGTCGAATACAAGATGAAAAATTTGATGGCAAATGCTTCTGCCCAGCTAGTGTTTCCTCCATGATCATCACCTCCTTTTATATCCACTGATGAACATGAATCAACTACTGTAAATAGTGGAGTTTCTTCCTGGTGTCCCAAAACATCAATTAAAATTATAATTTTAATAAAAACAAATTAAAAGATGTTCAATAATACTAAAATTAACAACATAATTAATGCTACTAAATTGTAATTAGATTATAACAATTATTATAATAAATTTGAGATGGATAATGATTATTTATACTCTTAGTTTCCTCAAATACTTCAACTTAGATAATAATTATGATAATAAATGTCTTCACCTAATCCACCTAAAAATTTGGTTAAATAAAAATCTCACTATTTTCCAAATATATATTAACTAGTATTATACTGTTTATACTTTACCATTTCTATTTAATTTCCTCCACTACTTCAATCCTTACTCAATTATATTAATAATGAACCTGTTGAATTGAATTACCCAATAAACATATCAAATATGCTTCAAAAGTTATGATATTTATAACTTTGGCAATCATATATCTCATTCTTCAAACAAATAATAAGTTTGTGAACATTTCAGTTATGTGAAAGAAGTCATAACATTTTGGCCTATTTATGAATTAAGAGATGAAAGACAAGTCCCATTTGTTTTTAACACACACACACATATATATATATAAAGAAAATTTAAATGCAAAGGAAAAAAAAACCTCATAGAAAACATTTGTATGACTCATTAAAAATGTGGCATAAAAGGTTAAGAATGATATACAAAAAATGATTCAAAGAAAAAATGATTCAAAGTTCAAAAAAAAAAATTCTCATAACAAGTTTTAATGATAAATATGACATCAAATGCTAGTAATTAAAAGAAATATAATTAATTTTAAGAAAGTATGACAGAAAAGGTGACAAGTCAATAATATATATTCAGTTAAATAATTCTAATCCAATAGCAACATTCATAGATTAATGGTTGGTTTTTTTGGGTGAGACTTCCCTGTATGTTTCATTAGCTTCAATTATAGGAATTTCAATTTTAATTCCTTCAATTGAATCATGAACCCTAAATTTGATGGCAACACAAAATTAACATGTCCCTTGATATTATATATTTTAATTTAGTCATAAACCTTAAAACTTTTAGGTGACTAAATTTTTCTTAAATCTAAATAGATTTTAATTTAAGTTTAAATAATATTTAATAGTATTAAATATTAAGTGTCTTATTGGGACACACTTCTAGTTTTTCTTTTTTAAAATAGAAAATATTAATAAATTGCATATATATAAAATAAATCCACGTAAAAATTAAAATTTGATGTAGTACACATTTTTTTATATGTCCATTTTTAAAACCATTTTTAAAGCTATTATTTTTTTAATCTACATAGGTAAAAGTTCTTTTATCTTATATAAAAGTTATTAGTATGTGTTTCTTGATTTTAAATATAAAAAGCATGAAATGTATCAAAATGAACACTAAATTGTTTTCTTTTCTATTTTTTTATACTTAAATCTTAAAAAAGCCACTAATTTAAAATCATTTTTAAATAGTTTGTTTCTAAATTTATCACTTTCTCTAAAACTATTTTATTTTAATGGAAAGAAGTAAAAATGTTTTACTTTTATCTTAAATTTGAAAACAATTTTCTTTAAGAATTCAGTTGAAACAAACAAACAAGGGAATGCTTAATAAACCATCTATGCGCATTGGCAATTCTATATTATTAATTTATTGATTTCAAGTTTGATTCCATTTCTTTAGAGATTCCAAGAGAAAGTGATATCTTACGTTAGAGGATTACTACTCACATTATAAGATTACTAGTGTTGATAATCAAGTTGACATATTGACAAAGAGAATTTTTTTAGTCAAATTTAACTGTTTTTTGGACTTGATCATAGTAATTGATTCGTCCCTAATTTTGATCACAAATCCCCGGCAACGGCGCCATTTGATTCGTCCCTAATTCTGATCACAAATCCCCAGTAGCGGTGCCATTTGGTTCTTTCCCCGGCAACGGCGCCATTTAATTCGTGCCCAATTGGTGTCTCAGTTGATTCGTGTCCAGCTGGTGCTCCTTGATTGAGGGAGTAATCAACAAAATTTATAACCTATTACACCATATACTAGGGTAGCAAAGACAAAGCTACTATAGCATAGTGGCTCTAGGATCGTCCACTGGGATGGGTTTTCACTTCACAAATGATATTAATTCAAAGTTGAATTGGTGCCTTTTCATTTCAAGGTTAGCTTTAAAAGAAAACATAAAGATGTTTGAAAAAGGATTGGTTTTAAACTAACCAAAAATAGTAACTGATTTTACTTACAAAGAAAAGTGTTTCTTGGAGTTCAGATCACTAGGCTCAGGTTCCTCATACAAAAAGGAAAGTTCCGGTCACTTGTTTATTTTCCTCGCATTAGAGAATTAACATATAGTTCCTTCTCTAACCGGTGTTGTACAGATGCTTCCCTTTAATGGGTTCAAACACTAAATCCCTCTCACTGATGCACTTTGCAATGGCTCATACCTCTCACCTAGCATTTGCCATTCAAGGTGATCTTTAACCTTGGATTACCCGTCAAAAGCTTGCAAGAGATAACTAATGGATGTCTCCTTGGAGTCCAAAAGCTTACCAAGTATTGGCTGTTCTAGAAAATCCTACCTTCAAGTCACCTCCCAGAGGCTCGCAATGGATAAACTAGTGCATCTCCATGGACGGAGATCACTTGCCTTACCAAGTGTTGGCCCAGGTGATTTAAAGGCGTTTTAAGTTAACTAAAAAGATAAAAACTATTAACGGGTCACACTTGCTCTTCATTAAAAACTAAAACAACAAAACTTCCAAATTATGCATGTGGAAACTTACCCGGCTTTCCTCACTCCAAGAGACAAAAAGCTTAGCCTCTCATCCTCTGAGGAAAAATCCTCAGAGTTTGGTTGGCTAGAAAGAAAAAGAAATGAAAAATGAAATAGAATGAAAAACAGAGCAAGGCTCTGTATATTCTATATATGATATATGATGTATATTACATACGATCCTCCTCCCTCCGAGAGACCTTCTTTTTAGTGTTTACAAGAGAGTTTATATAGGAAGGTAATTTACCCTTCCTTGGATACTTCCTAGCTAAGGAATTACATGAGTGGCTGAATACAAGGAGAAAATGGAAATTTATACAAAAATATCTGAAGAAAAGATCTAAAAGAGTCGGTGCACAAATATCAGGAAGCACTAAGGACATTTCGCAGGTGAAAACGAGGTCTGCGAGATTTCGCAGACACTCAAGAGGGCTGCGAAATATTTTCGCAACAACAAGTTAAACTCGCAGGGCTGCGAAATTGGCTTCCACCTTGAGGTTCTCAGCGTTCCAGCTTGCGGCATGTATCGGGTAGCTTCAGGAGGAATTCCATAGCACTGTACAAAAAGGCTGCGAAATTCTCGCAACAAAAGGCTGATTTTGCAACACTTTGGAGTGATCTGCTTGCAATGGCTGTAACTCCTTCATTTCAACTCTGAATCGTGCACCGTTTGAAGAATTGGATTCTTGACTTCCTAAGCTTTGAAATGGTATATAGAATGTAGAAAATGGACTCCAGGAAGTGCTCCGAAAGTGGGAAATAAGACTGCAGCTGCTGTCCTCTGTTTTCTTCACTCTGTTTTCCTCTTCTCCTTGCTTCTCTCCTTGCATACTTTGAACGACTTTGGCAAAGGGCTATGGAGCTCCAAAGCTTGGTTCTTCATGAATTTGAGCTCTTCATTGCTTTGCCATAAACTATATACAACTCTCCCTCATTCTTAAATTGCTTTGGTGAGCAAAAAGCTATCAAAAACACCAAAACTTGCACAAAATGATTAAAATTGCTTGCAAGGGTCCTTAACATGTCAATTGAGTTAAAAGGTAATAATTACTACTCAAGAGTGTTTAAAAGAGTTAATTACAAGCTATCAAATAGCACTTTTTGAGTAGTAATTAGTAATTACATTTCATGTGGTTTCGAGATTCTTAAAGATTGATTGACTAACTTTAAATCATAGTAAAGTGTAGATTTAACCTCTTCATGGTTGATTTTGGGCCTCATTGTTCTTAACCAAAAAAATTGGGTTATAATTTAGCAGAGTTGCTACCATCAAGGATCAAAATATTGAAAAATGCAGAAATATGAGTGGTTAGATTTTATTGAAATAAGCAGATATTGTACCCAAATTTAGAAAAAATATTAGTGTGATGAAAATTGATAAAAAAAAATTATAGAAACATTGAAAAAGGCTCAAATGAATGATTAAAAAATTACTATTATCGACTCATCCATTACTCTCTTAAATTTAATAAAACCAATGTTTTATTTCATAAAAGTCATAGTCAACCCAAAATTATAGAAAAGGCAACTATAGTTGACAGTAAGCCAGGTATCATCCTTGGGAAACAACATAAATGTGACTTGAGTGTTTTATTGTTTATATTAAACCAATCTCCTGTTCTAGAATTATGAATTTAATATCAACGAGCAAAGGACTTTAGCTTTAAGAGAAAACTAAGTAAAAAATGAAGAAAACTCTAGTTGCAATTTGAAGCTAAGAACTATAGAACCAGCTTAGACATCAAATCTCAACTCCAGATTAGGGCCAAGTTAAAATTAGTCTAATAAAAAATACAGATTTCAATTCACAAACCATGTTTAACATTAAAATTTAAGTATAAAACTCTTACTAAATTATTCTATTTTTGTGTTGCTCAATTCAATCATTTATGCACTAATTCATCTTTTGATATTCTTCATTAATTGCATGCATAACCTAATTAAACTAATCATTAATGGAACCAAGTAACCATTGATTATCTTTCTATTTAGAGAGAACTACTAGAAAGGATCTTAATACAAAAAAAAGATTGTAAATAAGAGTTTAAAATGCATTGATGTCACCAATCTATGCAACCTCTAAAAATACCTTCTTCTTCCTTGCTTCTTTCTCTACAAAAACAAAGCATTAGGCATGTCTTAGAAGATCTCTACTCAAAAAGCATGTTTTGTTGTTGAGAAAATGAAAGAAAATAAATTTGAGATAAAAGTAAAAAGGGGAAATGCAAATTCAAAAGCTATCCAAAAGCTAACTAACAAATTCAAATCAACCTATTTGCAGTACCAAACATGCTAAGTGGCACTCTTTAATAATGCCACATCATTGAGAGATTAAGTATTATAAAAATCATAAATGCTTCATCCTTATAGCCCCAGGGTTAAAATTACAAATTGTCTTCAAAACTCTTAGTTTTAGTCATTCAGTAAAAACAAACAATTCAATGTTCAATTGGAAAATGATATCAAGCAACTCAAATCAATGTAAAATCCATATCAGCGGCGCATAAATCTTCAACCTTTCAAACCAACATTGAAAACCATCACATGGCTAAAGCTGCAATAGAACCTCAACTGAAGTTGGTTAAGCACTTAAGGAGTTATACTAGTTGTGCAACAATTAGAAGATCAGTTCCATATTGTAACAAGCAGCAAATTAGTTTCATATAGTTAGAGGTTAGTTAGTCAGGTTAGTATAAAGCATATGTAAACTAAATACATTGGTTGGTTAATGAATGAAAGGCATAAGAAATTCTTTCATCTATGAAATTTCTTTTATGGTAGTAAAGCCACGATAATCTCTTGAATCTTCTGTGAGAAAATCTCAGCTCTAGAATATTTCTTGACAACTAAATACCTTCAGTCGCATTGATGGCAACCTCAACCCAATCTTCTAGCCTACAAGCTAGAGAAACACCTATAACTTCTTCATCAAATGGTTCCATTTAGCATATGCAAGTACTAAATCATGCACTTCCAATTAAACTAGACAGAAACAACTATATTCTCTAGGCACTCACATGGAAAAATGTGGTGTTTGCTAATGGATTTGAAGAGTATATTGAAGGATTAAAAGTTTGTCCTCTAAAGATAACAAATTCTAGTGATTCAAATCCAGAATCCATTTTGTGATGAGGATTTGATCATATGATCTTGAGTTTGATCTGCTCCTCACTCACTCCCAAAATTATGAGACATATCATTGGTTATCAAACTTCTCATGCAACTTGGTTTGCATTAGAGAATTTTGTTTCAACCTTATCCAAGGCTCAAATTACGTAGCTAAGAATAGAATTTCAAACAACAAGAAAAAGGTTCACTCTCAATGTTAAAATATATCTCAAAGCAAAGAATCTTATTGTTAACCTAGTTACTATTTGTGAACCTGTAACAAAAGGGATCAAAATTTTCAACTTCTTGGAGGTCTTGGAGCCGACTACAACTCCATATATAGTAGCCTCACTTACAGATTGTGAAGATGATATCTCTCTCCACTTGGCACATAGTATTTTACTTGTTGAGGATCCTCTGCCTTAATCTAAGGTCTTCCATATGTGCATCCATTGACCCTTAATCATAAGAGCTAAATTTATTTATTTTATAATCAATCTTTATGTGTAATTAAGCTGTTATACAATTTGTAAATGATTATATATATGAAAGACTCTCACCACTAAAAAGTGTGGTGGCTTTCAAACATTCTCATGGCATTAGAGCATACTTGGATTAACATCCCACAATCCCTAATGGCCTTTGATTCTTCTTCAACCCTCCTTCCCTTCAACACCATGATTCACATGGTTACTATCAAACTCTCATCCTCCAAGTATCTCTTATGGAAGTGCCAACTTCTTCCCTTTCTCGAGAGCCAAGGTCTGCTGGGTCATGTGAATGGTTATCTTGAGCTGCCACCTCCATTTGATCCTCCCACCTCTCAGATACCAAATACCAAACACTTGGCATGGAAAGCCACTGATCAACGCCTACTGAGTCTTCTCCTCTCCTCTCTCATAGAGGAAGCCATGGCTGAAGTCGTTGGCCTCTCCACATCCCATGAGGTCTAAATTGCTCTCAAAAACACCTTCAGCCACTGCTCTAAAGCCCGTGAAATGTGCCTCAAAGATGACCTCCAATTGATAAAGAGTGGCACCCATCCAGTCACTGCCTACGCTCGTGCTTTCAAAGCCTTATGCGATCAGCTTCATGCCATTGGTCGCCCTGTTGATGGAACTGACAAAGTCCACTGGTTTCTTCATGGCTTAGGACCCAGTTTCTCCAGTTTTTCTACTGCCCAAATGGCACAGACTCACCTCCCCTGCTTTCCTGATCTTGTGTCAAAAGTTGAGAGCTTTGAACTTTTTCAAAAGCATCTTGAAAGTCCGATACCTTCAGTTGCAACGTTCACCACTAGCCATGGCTCCTCTCAACGTGGGGGTGGCTCTTCCCATTCCAGATGTGGCTGTGGGAATGGCTCCAACCACGAGTCCTCCAGTCACGGACAGGGTCGTGCCCAACCCGTTCAAGGTCACCGACCACCACGGTGCTAGATTTGCCGCTTGGACGGCCACTATGCTGATCAGTGTAGGAAACGCTATGATCGACCCCAATATGATCCCTCAGGGCACCTTGCAGAAGCTTTCAACACTTCATGCTCCGTGTCTGGCAATGAAACCTCCAATTGGTTCTTAGACACAGGGGATTCGACCCATATGACTCCAACCCACTCCACTTTGGGCCAATCCACTACTTACACAGGTAAGGATTGTGTGATTGTAGGGAATGGTGCGTCCCTACCTATTACCCACACTAGGAAACTTTCCCCTTCCCCAGATCTTTATCTGTTGGATGTTTTGGTCGCTCCTCACCTCATTAAAAATCTTTTGTTTATTAGTAAATTAAGGCATGATTTTCCATTATCCGTTACATGTAATAATAATTTTTTCACTGTTCAAAATCGCCAAATGGAAAGGGTGGTGGCAACTGGTAAAAGAGATGGAGGCTTATATGTGCTAGAGCGCAGACATTCCATTTTTATTTATGTCCTTAAAAGTAAATCTCTTCATGCTTCATATGATTTATGGCATTCTCGCCTTGGACATGTGAATCATTCTGCTATCTCTTTTTTAAATAAAAAAAGATAGCTTTATCTTACCTCTTTATTGTCGTCTCCTAAATTATGTGATACATGTCAACTTGCGAAGAATCACCGTTTGCCTTATTCTCGTAATGAACATAGATCTTCTAGTGTTTTAGATCTTATTCATTACGATATCCGGGGTCCTTTCCTGGTCAAATCAAATTTGGGATTTGTCTACTATGTTTTATTCATTGATGATTATTCTCGTTTCACTTGGCTTTATCCATTGAAACTGAAATCTGACTTCTATGATACTTTTATTCATTTCCAAAAATTTATGGAAAATCAACATTCTGCTCGTATAAAAAATTTTCAAAGTGACGGTGGTGTAGAATTTACTAGCAACTGCTTTAAAGCCCATCTTCGTACCTCTGGTATTCATCATCAACTCTCTTGTCCATATACTGCCACCCAAAATGGTCACACAGAACGAAAACACCATCATGTGACTGAGACCAGCTTGGCCCTACTTTTCCATTCCCACACTTCCCCTTGCTTCTAAGTTGATGCCTTTAGCACTGTAGCTTATATCATCAACCGATTGCCCGCACCACTTCTTGGAGGTAAGTACCCTTTTGAGCTTTTATATGGTTCCTCTCCAAATTATGAGAATTTTCATCCCTTTGGTTGTCGTGTTTATCCTTGTTTACGTGATTATACGCCTAACAAATTTTTCCCCCGTAGCATTCCTTGCATTTTTTTGGGTTACAACTCCTCTTATAAAGGGTTTCGTTGTCTTGATCCTACCACTTCTAGGCTATATATCACCTGCCATGATCAATTTGATGAGACTCACTTTCCCTTTCTCACTACCTCTCAAAGCTCAACCCCTATCCTCCCTCCAATTCTCAAATTTTCTAGAACCTAGTCTTCCCCCTCCAGCCATGCTCCCATCTTCCCCTATGCCTCATTCTCGGCATATTACACAATTCGGATCTACCTCGTGTGGTATTTGTACTAATCCAGTGGATGAGCCTTTGCATGTCAATGATTCTCTTACAAGTCCATCTCTGCCACACTCGGATCCTAGTCCTGCTTCTCTTGAGCTCACCACTAAGGTACCTACCCTTGCTCCTATTGTGGCTGCTCTGATGGCTTCTCATCCCATGATTACAAGAGCAAAGCTGGTATTTGCACAAATCGCCATCCAGCGAATCTTGCTATCTTGGGATCCTCTGGTCTTCTCTATGCTCTCTTTGCATCCACTGAGCCCAAAGGATTCAAATCTGTCGTTAAGAATCCTGCTTCGCCGCTATGGATGAACAAGTTCAAGCCCTGCAAACTAATCGTACCTGGATTTTGGTTCCTTGCCCTACCAACTCCATCATTATGGGTTCCAAATGGGTGTTTCAGACCAAATACTTACCCGATGGATCAATTGAGTGTCTCAAAGCTCGCCTTGTTGCCAAAGGAGATATACAGGTACCTGGTCTCAACTACACTGACACTTTTAGTCCTGTTATCAAGGCTACAACTATTCGTGTTGTCCTCTCTCTTACCGTGACCAACAAATGGTTTTTCCGTCAACTTGACGTCAAGAATGCATTTCTTAATGGTCATCTTACTAAACATGTCTATATGGAACAACCTCCTGGGTATATTGACCCCCGCTTCCCTAATCATGTCTATTAGTTGAAGAAAACTCTTTATGGGCTCAAACAGGCTCCTCGTGCCTGGTTTTAGCGCTTCAGCTCTTTTCTCATTCAACTTGGTTTTTATTGCAGTCGTGCCGACACCTCACTCTTTGTCTTTCACAGGCAGTCTGACATTATTTATTTGCTTCTTTATGTTGATGACATCATTATTACAAGCAACAACTCATCTCTTCTTGATAGCTTTAGTCGTAAGCTTAATACTGAGTTTGCTACTAAGGATTTAGGTTCTCTCAGTTACTTTCGTGGTCTAGAAGCTACATCCACTGCTATTGGTCTCTTTCTTAGTTAGCTGAAATATGCTCGGGACATCCTCAAGCGAGCTCAGTTACTTGATAGCAAGCCTGTTCACACCCCCATGGTTGTTTCTAAGCATCTGTCTTCTGATGGTCCTCTATTTTTGGATCCTACTATTTACTGATCTCTTGTTGGTGCTCTCCAGTATTTTACTATCACGCGTCCCGATATTGCTCATACTATAAACTCTGTAAGTCAATTTCTGCACTCTCCGATTGAAGACCACTTTCTTGCTGTCAAGGGCATTCTTTGCTATGTTAAGGGTACATTACATTTTGGCCTCACTTTCCATTTATTTGCTGCTCCTGGTGCTTTAGTTGCTTACTCTGATGCAGACTGGGCCGGATGTCCTAATACTCGTCGCTCTATCTCTGGTTATTCTATTTACCTTGGTGACAACTTGGTTTCCTGGAGTGCCAAAAAGCAACCTACTATTTCTTGTTCTAGCTGTGAGTCTGAGTATCATGAACTTCTTTGGCTCACGCATCTTCTTTGTGACCTTAGAATTTCCCTTCCACAGCAACCTCTTCTCCTATGTGACAATAAAAGTGCAATTTTTTTGAGCTCCAACCCCGTTTCTCACAAACGACCAAGCATGTTGAGTTAGATTACCACTTTCTTCGTGAACTTGTTGTTGCTGGCTAACTTTGCACTCAGTACATACCCTCTCACTTACAGGTTGCTGATATCTTCACCAAAAGTGTACCTCGGTCTCTTTTTCAATTTTTTCGCTCCAAGCTCTATATCTATTCCAATCCTACGCTCAGCTTGCAGTGGAGGAAGGGGGGGGGGTTGTTGAGGATCCTCTACCTTAATCTAAGGCCTTCCATATGTGCATCCATTGACCCTCAATCATAGGAGCTAAATTCATTTATTTTATAATCAATCTTTATGTGTAATTAAGCTCGTTATACAATTTGTAAATGATTATATATATGAAAGACTCTCACCACTCAAAAGTGTGGTGGCTTTCAAACATTCTCACAACTTACTCATGATGTCATTGCTACAAATATTGCTACTTCACAACACCAGAATTACAACAACAAGAATGGTGGCCTAACTCACAATTAAAATAATCTCATTTCCAACAAAAATGGTTATAGACACAAACCAAGTAGAAGCTACTTCACAACACCAGAATTACAACAACAAGAATGGTGGCCTAAGTCACAATTAAAATAATCTCATTTCCAACAAAAATGGTTATAGACACAAACCAAGTAGAAGCTTAAATGGTGGACCAAATCAAGGATATCAAAATAAAAATATTGAACGTCCACAATGTTAGCTATGTGGAAAGTTCAGTCACATTGTCATAAGTTGCTACCATCAGTTTGATAATGATTTTCAAGGATTCATTGCCACCAATAATTCTAATACCCTCCATAAATCTGGCAGCAACAACACCACCTAAATGCAAGCTAAGCTTGCATCCCCATCCACCACAAATGATGAAGCTTGGTTCTTTGACACTGGGGTTATGTATCACCTCACTCCAAGATTTTAGTGCTCTCTTAAATGTCTGGCCATACAAGGGAAGAGATCAAGCGATTGTGAGTAATGGTAAGCAAATTTTCATCCTCAATGTTGGCACAAAATCTTTTCCTTCCACTCTCAAGGTATTGCACTTAAAGAAGGTCTTTCATGTTCTTCGTCTTACTACTAATCTCATTAATGTATCCAAATTTTGTACTAACAATGATACCTTCTTTGAGTTTCATCCTAAATTTTTTCTTGTCAAGGATCAGGTTACAAAGAAGGCCCTACTTCAAGGTCATCTTAAATATGGCCTATATGAATTTTCTCAACAATTTATTTCTCCACTTACTGTATTCTTCACTTCTAGCTCAATCTAGATATCTAAGCCTTCACATCACATGGCTGAAATTTGGCATTCCCATCTTGGTTATCCTATTGATGTTGTTTTAAAAATAATTCTTACTAATTGTAATCCAAAATGTTTGTTGTGCTTGTCAGTATGCAAAAAGTCATAGGTTACATTTGTTTTGTCTTAATCTAGATCCTCTCACCCTTTGCCTTGATACATATAGATTTATGGGGGCATGCTCCTATTCTATCCACAACTGGTGCAAGATATTTCTTATTATTAATTGATGATTTCTCTTGGTTTTCTTGGCTACATCCTTTACATAATAAAGATCAAGCATTACCTACTTTCATTAAGTTCAAAGCACTTGTTGAAAATCGATTCAATTCTCCTAGTTTATGCTTGCTATATGATAATAATGGTGAATTTAGAGCCTTCACTTCCTATCTTGCCAACCATTTGTTCTTGTCCAAAAACACCTTAACAAAATGGGTAGGTAAACGTAAGATAAAACGTGTGATTGAAACTAGTTTTATCTATTAGCTAATGCATCCTTACCTTTAAAATTTTGGACACTAGCATTCCATACAATAATCTTTTGTTTGCATCTTAGAGCTAAGCATCAAAAGCAATACCAATGTTTCAAAACATTGATCTTTAGGGTTAAAGTACTAAATTTTAGGTTTGAATGTTCCCAAACCTTAAATACAAGTGTTGAAGACTCAAATCAATGTTGTCGGAAGTCTTGTAGACCTAAGATATTCCATTTGATAGCTCTTTCTTGATCTTGGCACACTTTTAATGGGAGGGGAAAAAAAGTGGAGGCAATGTCTATTCTTTTTCTCTGAAGGTGGAAGAAAACTCTATAGAAACCTAACCCCTAAAGGAGGTATTTATAGGGTTCCGCATTAGGTTTAAGTGACTTGAGCCCACTAAGGGCTTAGGTCACTTAATCTAGCCCAAAATAGTTCATAATTGATTGATTAACCCAACAGGGTCTACTAATTAACCAATTAGCTCAATTTAAAGGCCTTGTTCACTTATCCTTGTATAACTCTATATAATTACCAAAATGCCCTTATGTGCAAAAGGGAACCTAAAGTCAATCCAACCCTCATAAACTGTGCCAACAAGATACATGAGCGCGAGCGAAAACCACTAGGACCCACAAGATAACACTAGTTCCCTCATAATCCAATTATAAAGTTAATTTAACATTCCACTACATAGAATCAACTACACTTTAATACCTTATGTAAATAACAATGAGACACTAAGTGCTCAAGTTTGTGACTCACTATCCATTGCGTTCAGTCTCCCTATGAATTGGAGTTTGTAATCTAATAAGGTGAAAACTATTAACCTTTCAAGACTACCTCTATTATCCTTGAGCTATAGATCCTCCTATTATGAGTTTAACTGACATATCTGAGATCTCCAAGAGCTTATGTCAAGTTTTATTGAAGAAACTACTATAGCCATAGTTTATATGAACACATCTCTTTAGGATCGCCCAAGGGGATACTCAGTCTCAATCCCATGAGATATCATGGTGCCATTATTAAAAATATATACCTATTGCTACCAGTTTCCATCAATAATGACCTAATTCATAGGGAATATATAGTCAACTCACAATCCCACCTGTACGTCAAAGTTATTGCTAACTTTAGCACAAGCTTGGTATTCTCTCAAGGTTGAGAGACAATACAATGAAGTAGTTTGGTGAAGTTATGATTACTTGATAGTCATATGTTATGACTTACTGTAAGTCCTATCTAATATGTAACTACACACAGTAGTGCACTCATCATGGGAAACCCTTCTTGATGGCTAAGACTTGTCATCTCTCTAATTAGCAGGTAGTGTACTGTAGCCTTAAAAGGATTGCCTAAGTCCATAGTTCAATTGTGAACAAATCATATACTTATAAGGAACCAAAAACTTAGACCTTTCGTGCAACTCTTAACGCATCCAAGTCATGTACAATGCAAAAAGATGCTAGGAGAGAATGCTTATAATGTACAATGCATGGAATAAGGATAAATAAAGCAAAACTAAAACATCATTAAATAAATAATGAATTTTAAATATGTTACATCATGTCATACTTTTATGGGCTCTATCCTAACATTTTTATCATCAATCGTTTGCCTACTAAAGTCCTTCAGTTTCAATCACCATTCCAAATCCTTTATGAAATGATTTTGAACTATCATCACTTAAAAAAATTTTGGTTGTCTCTACTATCCATACATTGTCCCTACAATAAACATAAACCTCTTTATCGCTCAACTCAATGCATATTCCTTGGATATAGTCCCCTTCATAATAGTCTTTATTTTTACTACGACATAAATCGAATGTATATTGCTCCACATGTTGTATTCTATGAAACAATATTTCCTTTTTATTCTTCTAATAATATCTTTTCATCTTTTACTTCCTCTCATTCCATTCCATACCCCTCTACCCCGACCCTTTTGCCCATGTCTTCCAATATGTCTTCACTAGAACCCAAGTGTGCCTTCTAGCTTACTTCACCTACTCATATAGCAGATTCTAGTTCATCTCCCCTTCCTCCCACTATAAGCACCCTATGTCATATTCCTCCCTTTAAAGCCACCATACTCGACATTATTTAGGTTCTATTTGCTAATTCTTACTCCCAATATTGAAAATGGTTCTTGTGATCCACCCCTTAATCACCATCCAATGATCACCCATGCCAAAGTTGGAATTTTCCAAGAAGAAACAATTGCTCATGGTTCATAAAATTATTGAACCCACTACTTTCACACAAGCTTCCAAAGATCGGCATTGGGTTCTTACCATGGAGAATGAATACACTACTCTTTTGAAGAATAATAATTGACAACTTGTCCCATCTTCTACTCATGCTAATATCATTGGATGTAAATGGGTGTATAAACTTAAATGCAAACCCAATGGCTCCATTGATAAATATAACGCTTGTTTGGCAGCTCAAGGTTTCACCCACACTCCAAGACTTGATTATTTTGACACCTTTAGTTTGGAAGTTAAAGTTTCAACAATTAGAATTGTTCTTGCCATTTCATTCTTCTATCAATGGCCACTTCGATAATTGGATGTTTAGAATGCTTTCCTTAATGGCGATTTAAATGAATAGGTTTTTATACATCAACCACCTAGTTTCATAAATCCAAACCGTCCCTCTCCTGTTTGCTAACTTGAAAAAGCCTTATATAGCCTTAAACAAGCTCTCCAAGCATGGTTCACAAAGCTCAACACTACCCTTATCAAATGAAGATTTTAGTCCTTCCAAGTTGACAATTCCTTGTTTTTTCATCATTTCACAAATAACATTTTAATACTTCTCATCTATGTTGATGATATCATAATCATCAAAAATAACTTGTCTCAAGTTTTTTCTTTTATCTCCTATCTAAATTCATCATTTTGTATCCATTATCTTAGTCGTTTAAACTATTTTCTTGGAATAAAAGTTGTTCAAGGCACTACATTGCATCTCAACCAGTACAAGTACATTCACTATCTCTTAATTTGAATTGATATGATGGACTCTAAACCAGCTCTCATGCCTAGAATGCTAGTTAAAACTCTTTTTCAACATGATATGTTATCTTAACACACCTTGATATCTCATTAGCTATAAACATAGCCTGTTAGTTTATGGCTACACCTGCTAATCTCCATTAGTTTACTGTTAAAAGGATACTACATTACTTGAAGAGTGCCTTATCCTTTAGCTTACACATGCAACAATCTTCTTTTCTTAATATTCAAGGCTATACAAATGTGGATTAGGCCTTTTGCTTGGATGATCGCAAAAGCACAAGTGGGCACTACGTCTTTCTTGATCCAAATTTAATTTCGTGGTCATTTACAAAATAACAGGTTGTCTCTCATAGTAGCGTTGAATCTGAATGCCATGGCTTAGCATCTCTTATAGTAGAAATAACCTGGGTGCAATCCCTTTTGAAAGAACTTTGCCTCACTTTTAATGCTCCTCCTTTTGTTTGGTGTGACAATCAACATGCAATTTTCTTTATAGAAGCCCTATTTTTCTTTATAGAAGCCCTATTATTCCCTTCATGTTCAAAACATATTAAACTTGATCTTCACTTCATCCATGACAAGGTTCTCAATAGAGAACTTAACATTCATTATATTCCCTCATCTAATCAAGTCATTGATATCATCACAAAATATCTCCTAAGCTCTCAATTCTTTAGCTTCCAAACTAGACTATCCATTGTTTCCCAACTTGTGAGCTTGCAAGGTGATGATAACCATCACATATATACATGAAGTTTCAAGAACCTCAATTGAAGTTAATTAAGCACTTAAGGAGTTATACCAGCTATTTAACAATTAGAAGATTAGTTCCATATTGTAACAAACAATAGATTAGTTTCATATAGTTAGAGGTTAGTTAGTTAGGTTAGTATAAAGCATATGTAAATTGAATACATTGGTTGGTTAATGAATGAAATGCATAAAAAATTCTTTCATCTATGAAAGCTCTATTACATAAATTGTTTTCATTGGAAATGGTGTAACCTTTTATCCGTTCCCTTAATTTATCCATTTACATCAATAATGTATTCTTATTGAATTTGAAAACATCTTTTGGTGTTCTCTTATACGTACATTGCCTTTTGTCATTTAGGCATCAAATTGGTATTCTTCCCATTGATAAGATACAAAACCCTATTGACCTAATTAGATAAGGGCATCCTTTATCAACATATATATCAACCCATCTTTATTTCAACCTCTCAATCTAACTTTTGCTAGTCCCTAACAAATTAAAAGAATAGAATTATCAAACATCTAAATTATATTCATGGAAACATCAACTACATTTTATTTCAAATTTAAAATTCAATTGAATCGTAAAATGTTAGTGAAAGTCAGTTCATAGCACAACAACACAATTCCAAGTCATCCCTCTCCTTTAGCAATGCATACTTGAACATGGTTTAATGTTTAACTTCAATCTTTTTCCTCCTAAATTACCTTTTTAAATTATTTTCATTGAGGACTCAAATGAAATTTTTATAGCATCTCCAAATGGAAACTATGTCAAGAATATTTTTCCCTCTCAATCTAGGTTAGACTGAGTTTTTGGTTTATACAAAAGATTATATTTCTTTATTTATCAGTAATTTTTTTCTTTTATATATTTTTCTTCACTCTTTGTAGGCTTTTTTTTTCCTTTTTTTAGTGAAATAAATATCCTTCTTTGTGGCTCAAAAGGAATCAACTAATCTCTTCCAAACATTTCACTCAAGGTACTAAGAATTAAGAACCATTGAAGGCCAATTTCTAGGTTTTTTTTCCCTTAATTTCTGAAGTAATAACTAATTTTTAGCTTATATAGCAAACACATTATCGATGGCTCCTAGCCACTTGGTTTTGCATTATGTTATAAAGACAAGAATGCTATGATCCCCTTAGGATAGATGTTCAATTAAGTTGTCAACCAGTCATTACATTCTTATCTTCTTATTCATTTCCATTTTCTTTAGCTCATTGGCTTTTTCTCTAGTAACTCTATCTTTACAGCCTCAAAACATTTTTTCTTAATCTAAATGGTCAATTCTCAAGCAAGATACCACAATTAGAGCCTCAAATAAAAATAACCTCAAAACTAATATGTAAAATTCTCAGCCTTCAAACTAACAATATCAACATCCAAGGGTATAGAAAGGTAAAGTAAACAAATTAAAGTAGATGATATCGTCATGTCATTCCTTTGACTCAGAAAAACCTCAATAACTAATTTGAAGATTTCTAAGACTACAAACTAATAATATCAACATCCAAAGGTATAAAAAAAGTAAAGTAAACAAATTAAATTAGATTATATCATCATATCATACCCTAAAAAATTATTCCTTTAATAAACTAAGAATTAAGCTAAACAATCCACAAATTTAATATATACCCTTTCATTCTTTAAAATCCAACAAGGCATGCACAAACAATGATAACTCAAAATTAAAAATTTTGGCAAATTAATCTTCCCCAACTTAAGATCCACATTGTTCTTAAGGTGCAATGAAAGACACATACAAAGGTGCGAAGAGTCACCTCAATATCAACACAACATGCTTGCTTAACAACAAACCAATAAACAACACACAAACCAAAATTAGATAAGGATATGAAATCTAAATAGTATACCAAAATGATCTTAGCAAGTGTCAGTTCAACAACCCCAAAACAAGTGAAAATGTATTAGAATGAGAGCACTTGCATTGTGTAAAAGCTTTTCCTTGAGTCCGAACATTCATTTTTTTCTTCTTTTTTTCTTTTTTTTTCTTTTGTTTTTTTTATTTATGTTTTTCGCATGTATAGGGTTTATCTTCGTATATAAGATTAAAATCTAATAACTTTTACCAAATTCTTTTTCTATGCAAAAAATATCTAAATCAAGTGCAATTAGATTCTTCTATTTCATTTTCAAATTTACTAACATATAAAAGATCCTTAGGTGAAATATTCTGCAATCTTTAAGAAACATTAGTCATTTATAATTTTCTTAGTTGAATCTTCCTATTTTTCATCAATTTATCAAAAATTTTGTCATAGGTTATAATGTTCCAAATATGTAGTAAAACATTGATGGTAAGCTCTTCTATTATTTAATAAAAGTAATTAAGAGTCATAATAGCCTTTTTTTTTTAAAAAAAATTAATAATAATAATCTCAAAAATTCAAAACTGGTTGCTTCCATCAACCAATCTCAAATCTATTGTATTAGAGATGATTGAGCTTTGAGTTTTCTAAAGGACATGATAATAATTATACTCTCCTTCTACATTAACTTTCATTCAAAATATGTTTTTTGATCTTATCTTCTCTCAAGTTTTTACCATATTGTCCTTACTAATCTAATAAAGTCCTTATTTTTTAAATTTATTTGTAACTTCCATGTGTAAAATTATATCGAGGATTTCTATGTTAATGCTACAAATTTTTGTGATATATTGGGTGCAATAGATTACTTAGCTTTGAAAATGTTGGAACAACTTAACATGGGGAATAATTATACTTAAATTTCTTATTCAACTTCTAGATAATAGAAATCAGAGTTCATCATGACCGAGTCAAGGCCCACCCTTAGGCCCAAAATTTCATCAAGTCCCCACATGACCAGTTAAATTGCTCGTGCATAAAAATTCTGGACGAATTATGCTTTGTGTATTTTTTTTTTAAAGGTAATGATTGACTTTGAAATCTTTCAAATTGTTGTAGCTGCTAGCTAGCTAGCTGCTACCATGATTATGGATGACAATGGAACGTGTTATTTCAAGCACCCACCCTTAATGGGACGGTTTGAAAGTAAAATAAGCCGGGCTAGGAACGGGTTTAATTTTTTTTTTTTTCTAAAACCCTATACCAGTTTGACTAGTATCTTGTCCCACTCCAATTATACATAAATTAATTTAATTTAATTTAATTTTTTTATTTTAATATATAATAATAACAATAAACTACTTTGCAATAAAATAAATTATAAAAAATTATAATATTTAAATTGTTTGTAAAATATATTTATTTTAATGTAATAAAAAATTTTAAAAGATAACTTTTTTAAAAAATTCAATTTTTTTTTTTTAAAAAAAGCTAAACTAGACAAGAACCTAACCTATTTGATTTTTTTAATGGGACAGAGATGAGAAATTATTTTGAATAAACTACTGGATAGTATTAGGATAGGGTTTGTCCTGAACCTGTCCCGTTGCCATCCCTACTCATGATAACTTAAAATGCATTACTAGTTAACTTAGTCATTTTATTAATAAAATAAGATGAGAAAAATTATTTTACATAATAAAATATTTTTATTTAATATCATGAAAATAAAATATTAAATCAACCATTTCATTAAAGAGAATAAAATAGTAATTAAGCTAAAAAAAATAAGTTTAAATGTTTCATCTAATTTCAAAAACAAAACTAATTTAATCTAAGACATTTCATCTCATTCCAAAAACAAAAACAAAATAAAATAAAGGAAAAGATCCTTTAAACATCCTTATCTAATTTTTTCCAATGATTACACCATCAAATAACTAAACTAACCCCATATCACTATCTTATATTGGATCAACCTTCTTTATCTTATATCATCTCTATTAGCTTTGAATTTCTTAACTGATAATGGATGAATTTTTATTTTTATAATGAGAAAAAAAGTCTAAGAAATCTCATCTATCCTATGCTTTTAGAAACTGAAAAAAAAAATGTTGTTATTTAATTTCCTCCAATAAATCACATTTTTTTAATTCTTCTTATAATTTTAAAAATAAACATTTCAAAATGGACAATTTATTAAATCAAAAAACTTTTAGCTTGTTTCAAATATATGTTAATTAGAGTATAACGTTTATAACTATAATGAAAAACATTTCATTTCTAACTAGACATGCATCTAATGTACTAACATAACACATAATTCTTATTTGTAAATGAACCAAAAAGGCATGATTGAAAAATGTAATATTAATGAAAATATTTTTGAAAGCAAAAACCTAATGCTCTCAATACAAGATCATGTATGACAAGTTGTTAGCCAAAATGGCATAATAAATGCCAATTAAAAAAATAATTAAAAAAAAAAACTAATGTCACTAGTGATCTTAGCGGTCAAAGTGAGGACCACTAGGACCCATAGAAGTACTAGCTCCCTCATAATCCAATTTTGAAGTTGATTCAACATCCCATTACTGAGAATCAACCAAACTCCAGTATCCTATATAAATAACAACAAGAAACTATGTGTACAAGTTTGTGACCTACTATCCATAGTGTTCAGTCTCCCCATTAACTGGTGTCCATAGTCTAACAAGACGAAAGATATCGGCCTTTCAAGACTACCTCTACCATCTTTGAGTTACATATCCTCCTATTGTGTGTTCAACTGACATGTCTTAGCCCTCAAAGTACTTATGTCAAGTTTCACTTAAGGAACTACTATGGTCATAGTTTCCATGAACACGACTCCTTAGGACCACCCAAAGGGGCACTCTATCTCAATACCATGTGATATCGTGGTGCCTCTGTTGAGAATGCCTATTACTACTGACTTCTATCAATAGTGACCCAATCCAAAGGGAATATACGATCAGCTTACGACCTTACCCATAGGTCAAAACCATTGGTTACTTTAACATAAGCTTAATATTCTCTCAAGGTTGAAAGACAACACCATGAAACAACTTGGTGAGGTCTTGACTACTTAATAGTCTTAAGTCATGACTCAACATAAGTCATATCCAATATGTAACTATGCAATAAGCGATATGATAGTAAAAGAGAGAAAACCAAGGATAGCATTGAGAATTAACTGATCTTTGATGAATCTAGATTGGGAATGTTAGGTTTGATGAGGTGACACCATTGGCAATGATGGTAGTAGGTAGGTAAGGCTTGGTGTCATTAATATAACCAAATAGATCATTGCCAATGAAGAGAGATTGGAATTATAGTATCCATGTGAGATCATGGATGTGAGTTTGAGGGAAAGTTGAGTGGTGACATTAATGGTGATTAGAGTTGGGTGTGTTGTGCTGGTATTTTGGATCATGGCGGTAATGGTTTCATTGTAAGCCATGGATGTTGAGGCTTTGGTTTAGGATTCGGAGGCTCTAATATCATATATCATATGGAGAAAGAAGGAAATATCGAAAATATGGCATAGCCTTATTATTGATGATTGATAAATATTTAAATAAAGAACAAGTTTATCTCCTACTCTAATTCAAACTTTATCTTCTATTTTAATTCAAACACAAGTCTATTTCTTACTCTAATTCAAACTAATAATAAATAAATTTTAATATTTAAATTAAGGATAAATATTAGCTTTTACTAACACTTTTACTTAAAGTTTCAATTTTCCTTATATTTCAGTTCACATAAATACTACATTTTCCTTAAGATTCCTTTTGGATGAAATCTCAATTTTTTATTTTTTATTTTTTATTTTTTTTAAGTTTGTAAACTTAGATTTGAAATTTTTTTTTTTTTAACATTTTACTCTTTTATTGATTCCACTATGAAAATTAATTCTAGTGTCAGATGGGTGTAAAGATATGGATAACATTAAATTCAATTAAAAGTTTAGTATACCTCTTTGAATATCAACTAGTTTTTAGAAAAGATGGAAAAACAATGGCAAAGCCTTATAGTGCTCTCTTGGATCCAATTTTTTTTTTTTCTAAGATAGGGATTTGATCATTCTCTAAGGGATTAGCTTTAAATGTATAGGATTAGTTTCAAATTTGTACTTATCACTAGTGTACATAAATATTTTATCTCTTTCATTGCTTCTATGTCTTACCCCTCTTCAATTTATTTTCTAACTTGACCTCTATAGCAAAAAAAGTGGTCACCTTGTGAAAGATCAGGAATTCAACTACGAGAATTATAAGTTAATTATTCTAATTGTTAGAAGGCTAAAACATCTTCCCTATCATCCAAATACATAAGATAAAGTTGTCAATGAAATGAATATAGTATTTTATACCATTTAAAGAAAGCACAAGTGACCAACCTCTAAGGGTTTAGTTTTCATAGATGTAGAATTGTTAAAAGAAAGCTTATGTGCCTTTCCAAGTTGATAGGATAAGCCCAAAAAAAGATTTGTCTTTGTTGCCATGAATTGTAACTTTACCAATACTAACAAAAAAGTCAAAAAAGGGCGATGAGAACAACCAATGTCTATGATACATTATAATCGATTCCTACTCTTATACAAAGAATTTAAATACTATAAAATTTTAAAATTCATTATCTATATCAAAAAATTATAGTTAGACAAGTAAGAAAAAGGAAAAAAAATATGTAATTTGAGTAAACTTAAATTAAACCTAATGTGAATAACCAATTTGTACAAGACATTGGAATCAATTCCAACTCTTATACAAAGCATTTAAGTAAAAAAAATATATATATTATTTAATTGAGCATTTTGAATTTTTCAAGCATATTATCAACCAATGCATAGTTGTTAAACATATAATTCAATATTTGGATTTGGACTTTATATTGAGCCCTTGTGCTAGCCCAATAATAGTGAAATTATCGTTTGAGATCATGTGACTAGTCATTCACTTTATTTTAGGCTATATATACTTGTTCGATCCTAAAAGCGAACAGATTTCTAGCTCAATCAGAATAGACCCAAGTAGAAGAGAACCCAAGTAACTAAACCAAAGTGAACAAACTTAGGCTTTTTTTTTCTCCAAAATTTATTCACTTAATTTGGTGTATGGGTGGAAAAGGTAAGACAACTAGAACTTGTAAAAAAAAAAAAGGGTTTGGGCTAATCATAAATAGATTTGGGTCAAAATTTTATTAAACGAGTTAAACATACTTAAATAATGGGCTATGTTTTGGTCAACCCACTGACGGCATACTTGTAGCCCATAAGCAACCCTAATTTATATATATATATATATATATATATATATATATAATACTTTTACTTTCACCCTAAGTTTTTTTTCCTTAGCTTTAACCTTCTCAATTGTCGCATCTAACATTTCTCACCTTCTCAACCCTCAATTCATCTTACCTTAGTTTATCAATCTCTTCCTTTGATGTAACACTGTGGAGATGGTAAGTGTTTCAACCTTAAGGTTGTAAATGATTTAGGTGGTAATCTTCTTAAGGTTCTTTCTTTTGATGTTAACCTTTGTTGAAATTTATAAGAATATAATTCTTTTTTCTTAGGGCTATCGTGCCTTTATAGATTTCATGGATTATTTTCAATTAGGTTTTGGTAAAGAATACTTTTGTGCCCTATTGAGTTCGTGATAGAAGGTTAAAAGTAATAAAAAAATTGAGTTTAAAAAGATTATTATTGTTTGCAAAGCATAACATATAAAATCTGAAATGAAACTTTCCTTTTTCTATTAGTTCCACATTTTTTTTTAAAACAAGAGTAGTTCTTGGAAAATAGGGAATGTCACTATTTTATATCATTAGCTATGCTTGGGCTAAGAATTTAGTCAATTTGTATCGATCACCATTGTTGGGGATGGATCTAATAATTTTAAGAGATTTGATGTTCTTTGGTGTGTCATCAGTTGACCTCTAATCCTTATCTCAATTAAGTAATTAAGCATATCTTTATCATGTTTTTTTTCATTTACTAACATTTATATTATAAATTGAATATTATTGTGATTGTTACTTTAATAAAATTAGTCTATGCAAGCACTTTGTTATCAACATTGAAAATTCAAGCATAAAAAAAATTAACATATACATAATTAGTTAATTTCAAATGTTGGTCATAGGAAGAACAATTATTAAAATTTGATCACTATATCCATAGCATTTACAATCCTTTAGAACCATTTAGATGTGTGTGGGTAAGAAAGCAATGGGGATCCTTTAGATAGCTTTGATCATGTTACTTAGGTGTGAGTTGTTCTTTATATCTTTCTTTTGGCCTTAGTATGTCTTATATACATCCTATATTTAGTTTAGACATTTCTTGTAAGGTACAACTTCTCTCTTTCTCTTTCTCACTCTCTCTCTTTCTCTCTCTCTCTCTTTAATCTAAACTCTTTACTCTTTTTTCCATCTTCAATCAAATTATTCATATGTAAAACATTTATTCCTTTTAATTACTAATTGCATTTTTCTTCTATGTCAATATATGAGATGTAAAAGGAGGCTAATACTACATATTTCCAAATATATTATCAATAATTGCTCTTGAAGCTTAATTGATTTACCTTAATGAAGTCTTAAAAGTCATGATCTTTTCTAAGGGATATTCTCACATATCAAAGTTAACTATTCTATTTTTCTAAAGTTAATTACTATTCTTAATAAATATAATTAATCATTACCTTTATCTATTCATTTTTTTGTCCATATTTCACATATACATGTTATTTGACAGTCTTATATTTTACCCAATTTAACCCTCTAAGTTATAAACATGGGAGCCTAGGGTATTATGCTAGACATGTATTGACTTAATTTAGGTGCAAATTTTACTTGAAACTAACACTATGTCATCCATTGTTTTTATAAATTTAAAATGTGAAGGATGAAAAAATTGACCAAATTTATATGATTTCATATTTGATCGTGAAATTTTGTTGATATAATTTTGCTCATAGGGGCATAAACAGTTAGATGGTGTCATGTACGGATATTTTGTCATGCAATACATGCGAGACATAATTGCAAATAGAAGTCTCCTAACATCTCAGGTTTATTTGTTTATGTATTTTCATAAGTACATGAGAACTTATACATATATTTAATGTTTCACATTAACATATTTTCTCTTGTCATATATTTTAGTTTGAAGGAAAAAAAAAACCTATTCACAAGTTAAGTTAAATGAAGTGAGATCTGAATGGGTCTCATTTTTTAGCACTCTTATCTTAGACCAAGTATAGTGGGTATGTGGATTTTATAATTTTTTAATAAAATTTCAAACATAAATTTTAATTAATGTTGCATCTTTCCTCTTTGCAAGGTATAGGGTGACATTTGCAGTTGTTGCAATTTTGAAATTACAAGATCATACGTAAGATCTTATTGTCATGCATAGATGCTAAAGTTTTGGATACTTTTGGTACATACCTATATCTTTTAAAAGATATATTTGATGAAAGTACGAATTCATGATTTTTTATTATTATGTATGTCTGTTAGATTCTTTTTGCATAAATTTTAGTACATGTTAATATTGATTCATGCCCAATTGGTGTCTCTCCCCCCAACCGACATATTGCTAGTCCCTTAGCAATAAAGGAGAGAGAAAAATATAAAAGCAAAGTAAACTATAATTTACAACATCATGCTGAAAAAACATTTTCAAGTGGCATGATGATCTAACTCTCACATGAGACCTTAAAGAAATACAAACCCAACTTTCAACAAGAGTTATAACAAACTATGCTAAACACTATCAATCAAGGGAATGCATTATGCAAACTGAAGTTTTAAAATCATTTTCACTTTCAAAGAACCAAACTTTATTCTTCCACAAAAATCTAAGTGTAAGATTCCTTAGCTTCCGAATATAGTATGCTAAACTAATCTCTCCCCCCCAACCCATCTCTTTTCAACACTTAGCAAACTGACCAAAATCAATAAGAAAAAAACACACTTTTTTTTTTTTTTTTTTTAAGGTAACAGGCTTAAAGGGGTATTCTTTCTGAATTGTCCATGTAACGGGGGTCCATCGATGACTCCCAACCAATTAAGGTTTAGGGCATCAAGCTTTAAGGATCTTTCAACCACTAACTCCTCGGATTTTTCCCCGGACTTTTGAGAATGAATTTTTAATACCCATGCACCTAGCATATGCTAACTCCACCTATCCACCCTTGTAATGAGCATTGAGGTCGGTGACTCCCAACCAATTAAGGCTTAGGGCACCAGGTTTTAAAGATTTTCACCATATACCCCTCAGACCTTGCTCGGGTTTCAAGGCAAGCAAACAACTTTCTTTCTTTCTTTTTTTCAAAGGCTCATTGGCCTATCATAAGGTGTCTCAACTTTATCAAATGAGGTAAAAGGTACCAAGTCCCAAAATTTTCCTAAGTCAAGAGGGAAATAGTTTTTCATCTTATACTCAGAACCTATTGTGCACAGTGTGTGGATAGCTTAAAGTGGAAGAACTAAATTCAATTTCAATAAAAGCTTCAACAATTGAACCACTTTAGTAAGCATAATCCATACTCTAATACAAGTGAAAAGCAACAGTTCAATTTCTCCTGTTTTAATTTGAAAATTTTTCCTCAAAATCCATGGAGATTAGAGTAAAAAGAGTAAAAAGCAAAAACTACAACTGATTTACCAACATAATTGCATTACTAAAAAGATTTAGCATACTTCCTTTAACTTAGCATACTTCCTTCCTCATTTCTCTCCCCCCCCCCAACCGAACTGAGCATTGTCCTCAATGTGACATGGGCGATTACAATTAAAGGGAGGAAGTGGTACCTCCTGAGTGATATCAATTTCGAATACTGATTAGAGAAACCACATGTTTCAAAAAGAATAAAAGTTGTGAGAAAAAGAAATAAGAATAAATTAATGCTAAAGGTTAACAAAAAATATTAGACTTGTATTACTTTGAATTCATTTGAGTACAATGAAAAAGAATGCAATACAAGCAATCCCATATATGGTACCAAAATAATGGGATTTCTTAAAAGACTAAAAAATGAAATACATAAAAGACATATGCAGTAGATATATATAATGATCTGATGGGTGGGTGGTGCTGGGGCTAGGCAGATGGGTCGGCCTCTTCAGTAGCTGCTTCAGGAGGGGCCTGAGGCTCTGTGGCCTGAGAGTGTAGCACTGAAGTGGTGGGAGTGGAGTGCTCAGCAGCTGAAGGCAGGTCGAAATGATGCTGGAGCTACCTCAAGATGGCAGTGTGCTGAGCCTGGGTGGCCAACATCTGCTCTTGGCATGCTCGAATGGCTACCACCTCCTAAGCAAGGCTGCTCTGAGATGCTATGAGGATCTGCAGTGAGCGGCATAACGCTCTGTACTCTGAAATAGGAATGGCCATCCTTGGTTCAGCTGAAGTGGATGGCTCAGATGAAGCTGGAGTAACTGGAGGAGCTCTAGGAATGGTAGGAGAAGCAATAGGTATACCCTCAGGTATATGTCGTGGGGATGCTCTCCTAGCAGCTGGCTGTGGGCGCTCTTGATTGGTCAACTCTATAGCCTATCATATTGTTCCATTTGTCGAGAGTAAAATTCTCTCGGCAAATGCGCTTACGCTCTAACTGAGGCTCTGATGGATACCCCAGGTGCTCTAGAATCTGGCACAGTAGTCGTGGAAATAGGAGAGGAATGGTATCAGCTCTCTACAGCTTCTTCTTATGCACCTTCTCTTCAAAATAGAGAAGGACAACCATCGTTAGGTGGTGAGGGCCAAAGAAATATCCCTCATAAATCTTGAATAGGGCCTCTAGAAGAACTCCTCTCCTCTGAGTCCAATGCTGCAGTGGGTAGAGGTTATGACGCAAAAATGCATCAATAAGAAACATGCTTGGAGGAAGTTCCCCCCTCAACAGATGTGGACGTGTGGAAGCTCCTCTGTACAAGGTATGTACCATTTCCAGCTCAGTGGGACTGGTCCACACTCTAAAATCCTCAAATTGGCTTGGCTCGTATGGTATTTGCAAGGCCTCAGCTATATGGCGAGCTCCCAAAACGCCATGCCTCCCATCAATGGTAAAATGGATTAGAGTAGGATCCCTGACCTGTTTAGTAGTCATGGATTGATAAAAATCCATAGCTACTCTGGGGTAGAAAAAGTCTCTTGGAGTCAGCAAGTGCTCCATGTGGTATCTTCGCAGCAGGTGGAATGACTGTGCAAGTTCCGGCCACAATTGGAATGTGGTTGTGTCAAAGCACAGCTCGAAGTGGAATGGCCGAGCTCTACAGTCCAAATTCCCTTCAATTGGTGGTTGAGTCAGCATCGGCCGCCTAATTACTGCTTCAGGAGCTATTTTAGATGGATTTTGGGGCTCGGAAAGTGGCGGCTGAGGCTCCTCAAGCTCTGCTGGCGGCGCCGGAGATGGAACCGGAGATGGCACTGGAGAAGGCACCAGTGAGGATTCTGGGGACTGCTCCGTTAAGTCAATGGGCTCTGAGCTTTCAACCCTGGCTCTCTTTTGCAGGGGTCGACCCCCTGACCTAGTGAGATAACGCCTCGCCGGAGGCTTCTGCAGCGCTGGCTTCGCCGGAGGGGAAACAGCTTTTGGCTGCGGAGGCTCAAAGGAAGGCTCTGGAACGGGCTCCCCTCGCGGGACTCTCTTGTGGCTTGAAGGAGAGGAAGACTTGGCTCCTCTGGTTCGCGCCATTTCGGGAATGCCGAAATTTTGCTAGAAGCGATGACCGGAGAAGATGATCGGAGGCTTGCACGACATTGGGCTCGGGCAAGGAGATGAACAGTCTGCAAGAATGGCGCGCTCTCTTTTTGAAACCCTTTTTGCAGCTCAAATGACCGGTATATATAAAACATAACGGAATATTAAGGGTCAATTTGAGTTTCACAGAAAAAGGCCAATTTCGCAGCAAAAAGCCATTTTCGTAGCCCACTTCGCAATCCGTTTCGCAGCTGCGAATTGAGTGTTACTGTGCTGCGAATTGAGTGTTATTGTGTTGCGAAATGGCACACGTGTGCCAAAATCACTTTTGCAATTGTGAAATACCCTGCGGAATGGAACTTTGGTTGCGAAATTAGGGATTTTCACGCTTTGTAGCTTTGCAGCCGTTTCGCAGCTGCGAATTAGGGGCTCTTGTGCTGCGAAGTGGCACTCGTGTGCCAAACTCGACTTCGCAGGCTGCGAAAATTTTCGCAAAGAATTCCAATGAGTTGCGGAATGGTTTGGCAACAAAGTGCTAATTTCGCAGAAGTTTTCCTTAGGTTGCGAAGTCTCGCAGAGCCTTGTTTTAGCTCTGTTTTTGCTCCGATTTCGCTCTGATTTCTTCCTTTCAATTTCTTTATAATCTCTTCCACCTGAGATCATTCAAAAAGATTAAAACACATATAAAAACATGATTTAAGATCAAAAACTAAGATCAAAAGTATGGAAAAAAACTTTGAAATTTACAAAATTTACAAAAATTTTGGACTGTGGTAAAACCACGTCCACCAAACCCTTATTTGCTTAGGCTTTTTGTGGCTCAAGGAGGTTGATTTCCTCCTTTTCTGGTTTGAATGGCTCCATGAATGGCTTGAGACGATATCCATTGACTCTAAAGGTGTCTTTGCCATTGGAATTCAATAATTCCACCACTCCATTGACATATACTTGGTGAATAATGAACGAGCCTATCCACCTTGACTTGAGCTTCCCAGGAAAGATATGGAGTCTTGTGTCATACAGTAAAACTCTTTGTCCTTTCTGAAATTCCTTGTTGGAGATTAGTTGATCATGCCACTTCTTCATCCTCTGTTTTGCAGCTTTGGAATTGATATAAGCATCATTTCTTAATTCCTCCATCTCATTAAGGTCTAGACATCTCTTTGCTCCGGCTCTGATCAAGTCCATGTTCAGCTTCTTAATTGCTCACCAAACTTTGTATTCAACTTCCACAGGGAGATGGCATGTTTTGCCATAGACAAGACGATAGGGAGACATGCCAAGAATAGTCTTATAAGTTGTTCTATACGCCTATAATGAATCATGAAGCCTAATAGACCAATCTTTTCTGCTTGAATTCACCACTTTCATCAATATGTTCTTTATTTCCCTGTTAGCTAGCTCAACTTGCCCGGAAGTCTGAGGATGATAAGGTGTAGCTACCTTATGCTTCACTCCATACTTGGATAATAGAATTTCAAAAGGTTTGTTGCAAAAATGAGCACCTCCATCACTGATTATGGCTTTGGGCACCCAAAACCTCGAGAAAATGTTCTCTTTAAGAAACTTTAGAACCACTCTGTGGTCATTTTATCTACAAGGGATTGCCTCAACCCACTTAGAAACATAATCCACCCCCACCAAGATGTAAGAATTACCAAAAGACATTGGGAAAGGCCCCATGAAGTCAATGCCCCATACATCAAATAGCTCAACTATTAGAATGGGGTTCATAGACATTTGATTTCTTTTTGTTAGCTGACAACCCGACTCTTGGTAGCTTGGCATGTAAGGGTATCAACAAAATTTATACCTAATGTCCTTACACTAAAGTAGCAAAGCTACAATAGCATAGTGGCTCTAGGATCGAACACTGGGAAGGGTTTTTACTTTAACTGGTGAAGTTCGGAGGATGGAGTGAATTTTTCTTAATAAAAATTAGGTTAAGATGAAAACATAAAAAGATGAAGGTGTTGTAACTAAACTAACGTGAAAATAGGTTAAAAGATGGAAAAAGAAGTTTCTCAAAGCTTTGGATAGCCATGCTTAACTCACTGTGTAAAAATGGAGATTTTGGAACTTTTCACCTCGAGTTGGGGAAGCAACTAAGGTGATGCTTACTTCCCGAACCGGTATGAGTTTAACAATGAGTTTTAGTCCTTGAAAACTTACAAAAAGGGTAGCTGAACCTCATAAATGCTCTTTTAATGATATAGGTCATCTCCTCGACTTGCAATACAATGGCTCGTAGGAGATAACTAACGAACATCAGTGGATCTAACAATAAGAATCCACTGAGACCAAAAGCTTATCAAGTATTGGCCATTCAAAGCAAGTCAGAGGGATTAAAAGCTTTACTTTGAATGAAAACATTTATGGTGCTCAGCTACTTACATTCATGGCTTGGAAATCTCCATCCTGACACGGGAGCTTCACATGGCATCCATTACTTCAAGAAACTAAAAGGTTTTAGCCTCTCATCCTTGGGGATTTCATCCCCCAAGGATGTTTGGCTACTAAGAAAATGAGAAAGAAAAAAGAAAAGAAAAGTTCTTATAACTTATAAAGTTACAGGTTACAAGGTTAGATCATGATGCGTGTCTGAGGCTCTTCACCTCTATTTAAAGACAATAACAAGCTAAATTACAAGACCTATTACAAAAACAACCTTTTCATTGGTTGATTACAAGGGTAAAATAGGTATTTACAAAGCTAAAAATCAAGCAAAATATCTTGGAGAACCAGTGGTGGAATAACATCAAAAACGTCTCAAAACAGGGGATTCAAAGGAATTTCGCAATGTGCCTAATCCACCTTGCGAAATTTTCGCAATGTGTTTCTTCATGGTGCGAAGTGGCAAAATTTCGCACCATGTAGAAAATCTCCTTGCGAAATTTTCGCAATGTGAAATTCACCTTGCGAAATTGGTCATTTGACATGATGCAGTTGACTTCCAAAGGTCATAACTTCCTCATTTCAGCTTCAAATCATACAAGGTTTGAAGCGTTGGATTCTTGACTTCCTAAGCTTTCAAATGGTATATAGCATGCAAAAATTGGACTTCGGGAAGTGCCTCAAAAGTGCGAAAGAAGACTGAATTTGTTTTCTTCACTCTGTTTTCCTCTTCTCCATTGCTTGTGCTCGTGTTTCCACTTGAAATTCAAGCATGTAATCATCCAAAATCCTTGCTTAACTTGCCCAAATAGCTCCTCCATCAATTGGCATGCTTGAATTGGTTCATAAGCTGATCAAAACATGTAAACTTGCCACAAAATTGGTTAAAACCAATTACTAAGGACCTTAATGAATTAATTGGGTTAAATAAATATGATTACTACTCAAAGGTGCTTAAAACCATTATTATTAGGTCTACAAAATAGCACTTTTTGGTAGTAATCATTAGCTTTCCAAGCCTTTGGCATGTATCACAACTTCTACACATGATGTGGGCATCTTTGAAAAGAGATGGCCAAGTAAACCCTGATTGCAACACCTTCATGGCTGTTTTCTGAGAGGCAAAGTGGCCTCCACATGCATTCTCATGACAATGGTTTAGAATCCCTTGCTGCTCATCTTCAGGGACACACTTCCTTATAATCTGATCTGCACAATACTTAAAAAGAAAGGGCTCTTCCCAATAATAAGCATGAATTTTTGCAAAGAAGTGCTTCATGTCCTGTGCATTCCACTCACTTGGAATTTCACCAGTTACTAAATAATTAGCAATATGAGCATACCAAGGAGTTTTTACTAGGAACATGAGTGATTCTTCAGGAAAATCATCATTAATAGGCAAGGGATGGGAATTATGTGTTATAACTAACCTTGAAAGGTGGTCAGCTACCACATTCTCCACTCCTTTCTTATCTTTGATTTGGAGGTCGAATTCTTGTAACAAAAGAATCCATCTAATCAACCTTGCTTTTGCATCTTGCTTTGTCAATAAATACTTCAAGGCTGAATGGTCAGTGAAAACAATGATGAAAGACCCCACTAAATAAGCGCGAAATTTGTCTAAAGCAAATACCACAACTAACAATTCTTTCTCTGTAGTTGTGTAGTTCCTTTGAGCTTCATTCAGTGTTTTGCTTGCATAGTAAATCACATAGGGCTTCCTATCTTCTCTTTGGCCAAGCACAGCTCCTATAGCAAGTCACTGGCATCACACATCAGTTCAAAAGGTAGTTGCCAGTTAGGGGCCCTCACTATTGGAGTTGTTGTTAAAAATTTCTTCAGTTGATCAAAACTATTTTGACATCTTTCATCCCATATAAACTTAGCATCCTTAGCTAACAGCTCACAAAGAGGTTTTGAAAGACTTGAAAAACCTTTTATAAACCTCCTATAGAACCCCCGCATGGCCAAGAAACTGCCTTACTCCCTTTTTACGGCTTGTTGGTGATGGTAATTTGACAATAAGCTCCACCTTTGCTTTATCAACTTCAATGCCTTTTTCAGAGATGATATGGCCAAGGACAATTCCTTGACGTACCATAAAATGGCATTTATCTCAGTTGAGCACCAGGTCTTTTTCAATGCATCTGCGAAGAACCGCTTCCAAATTGATTAAGCATTCCTCAAATGTACCTCCATATACGGTGATGTCATCCATGAAAACCTCCATAATTCGCTCCACCATATCACTGGAAATACTCAACATACATCTTTGAAATGTTGCAGGTGCATTGCATAAACCAAAAGGCATTCTTCTGTAAGCATATGTTCCAAATGGACATGTAAAAGTGGTATTTTCCTGATCTGCCACATCAATTTCAATCTGAAAATACCCTGAATACCCGTCCAAGAAGCAATAGAACGGATGTCCAGAGACTCTCTCCAGCACTTGGTCAATAAATGGCAATGGAAAATGATATTTCCTGGTTACAACATTCAACTTTCTATAATCAATACACACCCTCCAACCTGAAGTGAGGCGTGTAGTAATTTCTACTCCTTTTTCATTCTGAACCACTGTAATCCCTGACTTCTTTGGTACCACTTGAGTAGGACTCACCCAAGGGCTATCAGATATAGGGTAAATAATACCTGCTTGAAGTAGCTTCAGCACCTCAGCTCGCACCACCTCTTGTAAATGAGGATTCAATCTTCTTTGAAGTTGACGAATTGGCTTTGCTTCTTCCTCCATATATATATAATGCGTGCAAATTAAAGGACTAATGCCTTTCAAGTCAGATATTTGCCATCCTATTGCCTTCTTACACCTCTTGAGAACTTCCATTAAACAATTCTCTTGATGACTGGTCAGAGATGAAGTTATTACAACAGGACATTGATTATCTTCCTCAAGATATGTATATTTCAGCTCCACAGGTAGAGGCTTCATATTGAGTTTTGGAATTTCTTTTTCAGCAGCTTCCTCTTCTTCTTTATTGAACAAAGGTAGAATCTCTTCTATCTTTCTCCAACTTTGTAGAGTAGCAAGCATAGTAGGGGATTCAGACAAACCTTCCTCAAAATCCGCAAGACCTTCATTCAACTTGTCTTGCATATTCTGATTACAGTGCTCCTCCACTAGAGTGTCAATAATGCACAGCTCTTCTAGACCCTCTTCCTCTTCCGGAGTGGTTTGCTTTTTAGACATATAGAAAATGTTGAGATCAAGTGTCATGTTGCCAAAAGTGAGTTGCATCAGCCCATTCCTGCAGTTGATGATTGCATTTGAGGTAGCAAGAAACAGCCTTCCAAGGATGATAGGAACTAAATTAGCTTCCTTTACAGTAGGATCTGTATCAAAAACAATAAAATCTACTAGATAGTATAAATTATCCACTTGAACCAAGACATCCTCAATTACCCCCCTTGGAATTTTCACTGATCTATCTGCTAGAGATAGAGTGATTGATGTTGGCTTCAACTCTCCAAGTCCCAATTGCTTGTAGACGGAATATGGAAGCAAATTCACACTTGCTCCCAAGTCTAACAAAGCTTTCTCCACTACCTTTCCTCCAATCATGACTGAAATGGTAGGACTTCCCGGATCTTTGTACTTCAAAGGAGACTTACATTGTAAGATTGCACTTACTTGCTCAGTCAAGAAGGCTTTCTTGTTTACAGTCAACCCTCTTTTGATAGTACATAAGTCCTTTAGGAATTTTGCATATGTTGGAACTTGTTTAATCATATCCAGCAGTGGGATATTGACTTTCACTTGTCTCAATACTTCAAGGATTTCAGCTGCATTTCTAATCCCCTTTTTCCCATGTAATGCTTGAGGAAAAGGTGGAGAAGTTGATTTCTTCAGCATTTCTTCCTTCAGAAGTTCCTTCTCTGGAATTGCATTTATTGTTGAATCAGAGTCCTTCTTCTTTTCATTGATCTCACTCTCTTTATCTTCCATTTCCTCCCCTTTCTTCGTCTCTTCTTCTTCTTTCTCAACATGTGGCTTGGGTGTTGGCTTCTCAATTTTTTTACCACTCCTTAGAGTGATCAAGGCTTTGACATCTTTCATCTGTGATGATTCTCCCTCTTAGCTTTCCACTTCATGGACACCCTTGGGGTTTTGGTGGGGTTGAGAAGGAAATCTTCCCTTTTCTTGTACTGTGTTCAAATTTGTGAGCCTTGAAATTGAGTATTGGATATTATCAAACTTTTGGGATATATCATTTTGCATTTCATCCATCCTTTTATTCAAAGTACTCTCCACTCTGTCAATTCTTTGATTGATTTGAGCATTGGTGGCTTCTTGGTTTCCAACAAAATCTCCCACTACCTTACTAAGATTCGCTATTGCTTGTTCAAGACTTGAAGATTGTTGAGATGGTTGATCCGACTGTTGGTATTGAGTTGCTCTGGCCTTCCATGAGAAATTTGGATGATTCCTCCAACTTGAGTTGTAAGTATTTCCATAAGGCGCATTGTTATTTGGCTTGAATTGTCCAACAACATTTGCTTGATCTCTAAACATTTCCCTTTCAGCTGAAATTGCAGGGCATTCCTCCACCAAATGTTCATATGATTGACAATTAGAACACAACTTCACTTGCACTGGTGCTTCAGCAACAGCTTGCACTTCATGTATTCTTTTCAGCTCCAGCTCCTCCAATCTTCTTGTCATAGCTGCCAACTTTACTTTCATATCATCATCTTCTTTCAAGGTATACATTCCAGCTTTAGCATTGAAAGCACTCAGTTGAGACTTCATCTTACCCACTTCTCCTTTGGTTGGTTCATCCCATCCCCTTGAAACTTTAGCTACATAGCTCAAGAAATCCATAGCTTCCTCTGGATTTTTGCTCATGAAATCTCCTCCACACATTGTCTCGAGGAGTTGCTTCATTGAGGAGGACATCCCATCATAAAAATAGCTCACCAATAGCCAAGTATCAAAACCATGGTGAGGGCAAGCATTTATAGCTTCCATATATCTTTCCCAACACTCATAGAATTTCTCATTCTCTTTAGCTGAGAAGTTTGAAATTTGCCTTTTCAAGCCATTTGTTCTATGAGTAAGAAAAAATTTCTTGAGGAATTCAGCTTGTAAGTCAGTCCAAGTGCGGATACTCCTTGGCCTTAAAGAATTAAGCCAAATTTTGGCCTTATCCTTTAAAGTAAAAGGAAATAACTTAAGCCTCATCAAATCAATTGAAGCTCCTCCCTCTTGGAATGTATTACAAACATCTTCAAATTCCTTGATGTGTGCATAGGGATTCTCACTTTCCATCCCATGGAAAGTTGGTAGAAGTGGAACAGGATACGGTCTGATCACTAGCTGCTCTGTAGGGGGCACTATACATGATGGTGCACTCATACGAGGTGGATGCATGCGGTCCCTCATTGATCTAAATTCATTGAGATTGTCTTGACGACCTTGGTGACTATGCTAATCTTCAGGTGTAGCTTCCATGATATTCAAGCTTAATTCGAATTCTTTGTTATGAGGTGTATCACACTTAACAAGCCTTCCTCCACTGTCTCGTATCCACTTTGGCATACACAACTAGTATCTATCTGTAACTTAAATGAAAATAAAGGACAACAAAAGAAAACAGGGCTACAACAACAAAATTAACCTAAGCTGAATTTAAAAGATAAACTTGGATTATGAATAAATAAAGAAAGATTGAGAATTAGTAAAGTGAAAGAAACGTTACCAACTTGTGATAAAAATCACAAGTGCTCTGAAATGGTATCAATATAAACTTGACACCTTCCCCGGCAACGGCGCCATTTGATTCATGCCAAATTGGTGTCTCAGCTGATTCATGTCTAGCTGGTGCTCCTTGGATGAGGGAGTAATCAACAAAATTTATAACCTATTACACCATATACTAGGGTAGCAAAGAAAAAGCTATTATAGCATAGCGGCTCTAGGATCGTTCACTGGGAAGGATTAGCAAGTTATCAATGATACCAATTCAAAGTGAATTGGTCTTGTTTCATTTCAAGGTTAGCTTAAGAAATAAAACACAAACTTTGATTTGTAAAGATTTAGATTTAAACTAACTGCAAAGCAAGTAATGGAATTACTTAGGAGGAAAAACATTCCTTGGAGGGTCAGGTTCACTGGGGTGGTTCCTCATGCAAAAGACATAGCTCCGGTCAGATGGTTCATTTTCTCGCGTTAGAGATTCAACATATAGTCAATTCTCTAACCGGTGTTGTACAGATACATCCTTTAATTAGATTTCAGCTTTAATTCTCTCACTGATACAACTTGCAATGGTTCAAGCCTCTCACTAAGCCTTAACCATTCAAGGTGATCTTTAACCTTGGACTTCCCTTCTCAAGCTCGCAAGAGATAACTAATGGATGTCTCCTTGGAGTCCAAAAGCTTACCAAGTGTTGGCAATTCCAGAAAATCGTACCTTAAAGTCACCTCCCAGAGGCTCGCAAGGGGTAAACTAGTGCATCTCCTTGGTTGGAGATCACTTGCCTTACCAAGTGTTGGCCCAGGTGACTTTAAGGTGTTTTAAGTTAACTAAAAACATATAAATCACTAAAGGATTTCACTTCCTCTTCATTAATGGCTGAAACCACAAAGCTTTGCATTCTTGCACTTGGAACCTTTCCCGGCAACCTTAGCTCCAAGGAACTAAAGGTTTAGTTACTCATTCTCTGGGGAAAATTCCTCAGAGAGTTCATAACTTAGAAAACGATGAAAAATACAAAGTGAGAAGGTAAGGCAAAACAAAGGGCCTGAACTTTACTTGCTTTCAAACTTACAAAAAGGGTTCTCTTTTTTTGAGAACAGGCTCTCGAGGGGTATTTATATGAACATAATACAAAACTAATTATTACATGGATATTTACTCTTTTTCCTAACTTAAAAGCTAAGGAATCTTGTAATTGGTGGCTTACAAGGAGAATTTTGGATTTAGACAACAAAAATCTGATGGAAAATATCTCCCAATGTCGGTAGCAAATATCGGGAAGCACTAAGGACCATTTCGCAAGAGAAAATGATGTCTGCGAGATTTCGCAGACACACAAAAGGGCTGCGAAATCACTTCGTAGCAAAAGGCTAATCTCGCAGCGCTGCGAAGTTGGCTTTCATCTTGAGGCTCTCAGCTTCCAACATGCGGCATATATCGGGCAACTTCAGGAGGAAATCCACAACACTGTACAAAAAGGCTGCGAAATCATTTCGCAACAAAAGGGTGATTTCGCAACACTTTGCAAAATGTTTTCTTCAGCTTAGAGTGATTGACTTGCAATGGCTATAACTTCTTCATTTCAACTCCGAATTGTGCACCGTTTGAAGCATTGGATTTTTGACTTCCTGAGCTTTGAAATGGTATATAGCATGCATCCATTGGACTTCATAAAGTGCTCCAAAAGTGGCTGACACGACTGTCATCAAGAATAGGCTTCATGGCAGATTCTCTTTGCTTCTTCTCCTTGCATTCTGGATTTACTCATGGCAAAGGACTTCCAAGCTTTGCCCAAGATTCCACATAACTCTTCTCAATCTCGGATTACTTTGGTGATCAAAAGGCTATCAAAACACCAAAACTTAACACAATTTTATTAGAATTGATTGCAAGGGTCCTTAACATGTTAATTGGGTTAAAAGGAAATAACTACTACTCAAAAGTGTTTAAAAGAGTTAATTACAAGCTATCAAATAGCACTTTGTGAGTAGTAATCAAATATCATTTGAGTAAAATTTCAAATATAGACTTAAAGTAATGTAGTTTTTTTATCTACTTGCAAAAGGTTGAATAACATTTACAGTAGTAGCAATTTTGAGAATACAACATCAACATAGGTTCTTGCTATCATGTATGTAAAGTTGCAATTAGTTTTTTCTTTTATTGGATATTTTTAGGTACATATCTTATCTATATTTTTTCCTTAAAAGTTCATTGATAGATTTTTTTATTTTTTATTTTTTTTATTTTTATGTATTTGGGTACCTGTTTCTATCTTTTTAATTAGTACTTTTAAATATAAACATAAACTAATGTTGTTTTTTTCTTATTTGCAAGAGGTTAGGTGATATTTGCAACATTTACAATTTTTAGAGTACAAGATCATGCATAAGTTTTTGTCATCATGTATAGCTATTGGATTTTTTGGTAAATATCTATGTCATTTATATATATATTTGATAAGAGTACAAGATCATGTATAGTTGTTTGGTTGTTGGTGAATACATTTGGATATATTTAGGTACATGCTTATATCTTTTTTAAAAAAAATTGAAACATAAACATAAAGTAATGTTGTTTTTTTTCTTACTTGCAAGAGGTTGGGTGACATTTGTAGCACTTGCAATTTTTACAGTACAAGATCATGCATAATTATTTAATTTTTTAGTAAATATCTTATATATATATATATATATATATTCAATAATAGTACAAGATCATGTATACTTGCTAGGTTGTTTGTGGATACATTTCGATATATTTAGGATACATATTTATATATTTTTAATGAACTTTCAAGCACAAACATAAAATAATGTTGTCTTTTTTTTATACTTGCAAGAGATTGGGTGACATGTTTAATATACATTGGACATGGATTCTTTTCCATTGAATTTTTAATAAACTTTTAAAAATAAACATAAAATAATGTTACTTTTTTCTTTCTTCTTAGAGGTTAGGTGACATTTGTAGTAGCTGTAGTTTTTAGAGGAGAAGATCACACATAAGTTTTTGTTATCATGTACAACTACTTGATATTTGGTTATTTTATGGTAAATATCTATCCTTTTTTAAATATATTTGACAAGATAACAAAATTATATATAGTTGTTAGGTTGTTTGGGAATTTGGAGTCCTCAATTTCAAGGTAAGTACGTATGCTTGGTTGGTAAAGATCTTAGAATAACAATTATATGCTCTGGGTTGAATATGACATGAAAAAGGAGCTCAAAAAGCATGGAAATTGGGAGGAATGGTGTGACCATTCAAACTGTCCTTCATGCTTTGTAGTTTTCTAACTTCAGTTTGTTTTTTTTTTAAATAAAAACTAATGTTTTGTAGGTTTTAAAAAATGAAAACTCTCCTAATTGATTGATAAGATTTTTAGAATATTTTAAAATTGGAAACTATCTACAATGGGATTCTAGATTTTTAAAGTATAAAAAAAAAATTTTGATTAAAAATTAGTTTGACTCCAAAAGAGGATCATTAGAGAGAAATTCCCCTTTAGAATATTATATATTTATATAGAACTTTTCGTAACATTCACTGTGTTTTCAATTATTTTTCGTAGCAATCGATGCTACCTTAAATTTATTATTAAAAATATTCTATTTTCGGATTTGTTAATACAAACAAATGTTGGAGAAATGCAGGTTGCATTGAGATGGTTGCACCAACAAGGGGTGAGTATTTTAGTTAAGAGCTTCAATAAGGAGAGAATGAAGGAAAATCTTCAAATCTTTGACTGGGAACTCAGTGATGATGAGCTCGCAAAGATTGAGCAGATCCCACAGTGCAGGGGTTTTTCTGGGCAAATGTTTGTTCACATGATGGCCTTTATAAATCCTCGGAGGAGCTTTGGGATGATGATGCATGACATGCTGAAAATTATCAGTACACTCTCGTTATCTATTTGGAGATCATCTTGATCTTTTGTAGAAATCCCTGTGAATTCTTCCACCGTCTAACGACCATGGATTTCGTTGAAATATCAGCGAAATATCGGATATCGGTGGTGATCAATGGTAGATATGAAATCAATCACTGATTATTGGTTGAACAAAATTTTGGCAAAAAATCTTAGAGAGTAAGTGTATGCAATTAATTGTAAAATTGTTTACCCTTTTGCTATAGTTAATGGATTATTAGTAGTCAGTTTATGGTTTTTTATATCTTGTAGGTTGCTAAGTGTTTTTTCTATGTTATATCCTTGTGTTCATTTGTGTGATCACTTTTGTTTTTTTGTATATTAGATTGTTTGTTCTCAATAAATAATCAATTTAACAGGATAAATTGAACTCATGTCATGATTAACTATTCACCCTACTTTACCCAGTTTCATGTATCAAGACTACAAATTTTTTTTTCATAAAATATAAATTGCACCTCTCGGAACTACTAATTCAAAACTTGAAACACAATATCGAGTTATTATAATTTTAATAAACATTTTCTAAGTTGTGTTTCTAAACTAAATATTTTTATATTTAACTATAGAAACAACACTTCGTCATGATATTTTCTACCTAATTCATATTTCAAATGACATATTTTTATTTTTATTTTTCATATAAGCAATCTTTTACACTATATCTTTAATTACATTTAAAAGAGAACTTATCTTGAGTTTTGTAGTGCATATAAGATTGATTTTTATTTTTAATAATATTCAAAGTTATCTTAGCTTTAATTCATAAATGGGGCACCAATATCATGACTTACAATATTGGTGCATGTTGGGTGGAGAATTAGAAAAGAATGATATTGATGGATGTGTAGGGTTCACGTTTGGTGAAAAATGAGACTTTTATTTACAATAGTTATAAAAATACAAGTGGTTATTACTAAAATTATGTATAAAAAAAATGAAAATTATCATAAAAATGGAAGTATTGGAGTATAAAAAATTGTTATAAAAATTGGATTATTGGAGGAAATTAAAGAAGATTTACTTTGGAACAAAAAATCATGATAGTAATACCATCTTGCCTGCGCTGCCTACTCTTTGTTATTATCCTATTCTTTTATGATTTGTTTTCACTTATCAACTTTACTTATTAATTACTATTGAATATGCATTAGGTAATAATGACTTTTTATCTTTAATTGTGTTCCTTTATTCAACAAGCTAATACTAATGGGGATTGATTTATTATTTTGAGTACAAAAATTTGGTACAGTTGGTTTTATTATTTATTATACATGTGTTATATAGTGAAAATTTAAACATAGCTTCTATGTAAGGAGTGACTTCAAAATATTTTATACAACAAAAACTATAAAGCTAATAAATAGTATTTCTAAATATGCGTTTTAGCCTTACTTTTTTAAATCCAAACAATTGGGTTATAGGTTGGTATAAATGTTACAGTCAAGGATCAAAATTTGGGTTGTAGGTTGGTATAGTTTCTACCATCCAGGATCAAATATTGGAAAATGCAAAAATAGCAATCCAAAATTAGAGAAAAAAAATATTATAGCCGACAGTAAGCCAAGTTATCATCGTCATAATATGAAATGGCAAAATCAAGTTTTAAGTGTTTTATTGTGTATATTAAACTGATCTCTTGTTCTAAATCTAATATAATCATCGACAATTATGAATCTAAGATCAAAGATCAAGGGACCTTAGCTTTAAGAGAAAACTAAGTAAAAAATGAAGAAAACACGAGAGAAGATTGCAATTTGAAGTTAAGAACAATAGAAAGGGTCTAGATAATCTCAACTATAAATCAAGGCTAAGTTGAGACTACTCCGATCAAGTGATGAATTTTGATTCAAAAACAAGATTTAACTTTTAAATTCAAATCTAACACTCTTACATGATTATTCTTTTTCTCTTATGCTCGATTCAATTGTTTATGTACAAATTCATCTTTTGAAATTCCTCATTAATTGCATGCACAACCAACCAAATGAATTATCTACTGATTAAAGGATGATCAAACATCAATGGAACCAAGTAAACATTGATTCTCTCTCTATTTAGAGAGAACCACGGGAAAGAAACTTTATACAACAAAATAGGTTATAAATCAAAAGTTTAAAATGCAACGATATAATCAATCTAAGTTGCCTCTAGTGATATCTTCTTCTCCCTTACTTCTTTCTCAAAAAAGGAAGTATCAAGGGCCACAAATCTTGGAAGATCTCTCCTCATATTGATGAGAAAATGGAATTAAATAAATTGAAAGGAAAAGTAAAAAAGGGAATTTGAAATTGAAATTCAAAATAGCATCTAGAACATTCTCTCCCTCTAAAGAAGAATAAAGCTCTTTGAAAACTCAAAGATGAGCTATCCAAAAGGTAATTAACAAATTCAAATCTACCTATTTATATTACTAAACATGCTAAGTGGCACTCTCTAGTAATGCACATCATCGAGGGCTAAAGTATTATAAAAATCATAAATGTTTCATCTTAAAATTCATTAGGGTCATAAAATGTTTAAAAAATCCAATTCACAGCACAACAACATAGTTTCGAGTCATCCCTTTACTTTACCAATGGATACCTAAACATACTTCAATGTTTAATTTCCATCTTATTTACTCCTAAATCAATTTTTTTTATATCATTTTCATTGAAAACTCAAAAGGGATCAACTGACTACTCCCAAGTATTTCACTCAAGGTATTAGGCATTGGGGACCATTAAAGGCCAATCTATCGGCTTTTTTTCCCTTAATTTCTTAAATAATAACTAATTTTTAGTTTATATAGCAAACACATTATCAATGGCTCCTAGCCACTAGGTTTTTGACATTAGGTTTTAATGACAAGAATGCTATGATCCCCTTCTGTTCAAGCTATCAACCAGTCAAAGCACTCTTATCTTTTTATTCATTTTTATTTTCTTTGGCTCGTTAGCTTTTTCATTGGTATTATATCTTTTAACCTTAAAATAATTTTTCTTAAGCCAAAGGGTCACTTTCCAAGTAAGATATCACAAGTATATATTGCGTATATTGTGTTATTTGAGTCTCAAATAAGAAATAACCTCAAAAAATTAATTAATATGAAAATTTCTACGACCTCAAACTAACAATATCAGCATCTAAGGGTATAGAAAGGTAACCAAACCAATTAAACTAGATTATATCACCATGTCAACTAATTTGAAGATTTCCAAGACTTCTAACTAACAATGATATCAACATCCATAGACATAAAAAGGTAAACGTAAACAAATTAAATTATATCATATCATTATGTCATGCCTTTAACATGCATGATCATCAATAGCCGTAATACTATCCTCCTGTTTATTGTCCCCCTCATTGTTATCAATAAAACCACATTTACATCTCTAATGGTCTATTCATTTGTAGTCCTGTAATCTCAACTTTATCAGAATCAGCTCCCCAAATTTCATCAAGAGAATCGATCTCTACACTATCCATAGCAACATCCATATCTTTAGCTCCTCAACACTATTATCATGAACATCCCTAATAGTACCATAATATACAACAATATAAACCTCGCCGAATGAATGTTAACCAAACCATGCACACATACAAATAGTAAATAAAGAAAACATGAGATTTTTAATGTGGTTTGATAATCAATGCATGTGATCCGTATATCCATGAAGTGCATCAACACTCAAGAATCTACTAATTAAAATAAAATAAGGGTTATAATAGTGAAGTTCTCACACTCTTCTCAATTGGGGTTGCACACTCTCTAAAAAAACCTAAATCATAATAGGGTTAAACATACAATGAGAGCAACAAAATTGATTCAAACTTCACAATCCAAAACCTAAAGTATCAACATCTCTATCCACAAAATCAGGAACCCCTTTATCCCATTCCATATTAGCACCATGAAGAACATACTCTAAACCTTTAAGGAAAATATAAGGACATGACAAAAATCCAGCCACAAAAGTAGAAGGGCTTAAACTGATAGTAGTCCTAGCAGAAGACTCAGGCATCTGGACTATTTGTGTGTCTCAAAAATATCAGGATGAATAGAAGGTCCAAGAACAAAGGATCAACAATAAGGGCAGTAACAGTATCATAAGTACTCCTTCCTTATGCTCTTGGTGATAATGATCTTCAGCTTTCGTCTAATATCGATGGCCTTTTCATTCTTCCCTACCTCATGTAAAGAACAAGTCCAATCGTCTACATCAAATTCCTAAAGCAAGCATGAAGTCTTGACATTCTTGCAAGCTTATGAACCAATTGAATGATTGAAAATTTTCCTCATCATCAAAACATTCTTTAAAATAATAATCTAAAGTCTAAATATAAAATAAAATTTTTGTGTGTATTTACTAACATTTAACCTTTCTATTATTCAACTGATTGTTGTTTCCCAAGTCAAAGGTATCTGTGATTGACATTATCTTAAAAAGCTTAGTAAGTATATATGTGTGTGTATATATATATATGTGTGTGTGTGTGTGTGTATATATATATAGATTGGAGTTAAAATTAGAGTTATTTTGGATAAAATATTAACAATTCTAACTAGGGTTGTAATTTGGGTGTCTTAGGTTGAACCAAGTTCAGGCCAAACAATCAACATGTGCCCAATCTAAGCAATCTCTTATATGAGGTACTCAATTCAGTCTTATTTTTATAAGCTCGGGTTGAATTGGAGTTAGACTAGATTTGGGTTGATCGAATTAGGTTACAATTAATCATGTAGTATGATTAAAGATCCATTATACCAAAATTGAAACAATGATTGAGACAAAATTTCAAGATAACAAACAAGTAAAAAATAAAAATGGATTTATATATCTTTTCAAAAATGAAAATTACATGATATAATTATTATTTTTGTTTTTCCTTTCAAATCTAAAATGAAGTTAAATAAAATAAATACTATTACATAAAGTAATATAAATTATAAATATTATTAAAATGTTAAATTGGGATATAGTTTGGTTTGGGTTGTTTGACACTTATCCTATGTCCAACCAAAATTGAATTTGAGTTAAAAAAATAAAAATAAAAATTAACTCAAATCCAACACAAATATTAAAAATGATTGCTAAAACTCAACCAAATATTGAATATTTCTAAAGTTTCAATATCAATGGAAGTATGAACTTGATGTATACATTATTAACTTACTATAATTTCAAATACATTTGTTTATATTCTTTGAAACACTTTTTTTTCTTTTTTATATATTTAGCTATCCAAACAAGACTTTGTCACCAATTTTTTAAATTTAGGTTTCAAATCATTTTTTCCTTTTTTTTACAACTAGTCTTTATGTCATATATTTAATTAATTAAAAAAATTATCTTGAGTTTTGTCCTAGATATACAAGTGATTCCTTATTTAAAAAAAAAAAAAAGCTAATATTATGCAATTTTATGTGGGCAGCAATATTATGACTTCCAACACATGTGCATGTTGTGTGAAAAATGAGATACTGATTTATCCAACTTATAAACATGATATTATGTGTATTTAAATGTTTACAAGTTTTATTCGAGTTTTGTTCCTACTATTACTATAACGACAAACAAAATATTGTGAAAATTGTTAAACAATAAAATAAAATAAAAATGGAGTATTGGGAGAAATTAAATAATCATGACTAAGTTGGGTTCAACAACAGTTCCGTGTAATCAAGAACATCTACTTAGTTCATTGAGAGTGGTTTTAGGATTGTTGAAGGATTCACTATGGGTGGTTTTGGGAGTATTGAAGGATTTGGTTAATATATAAAACAATATGTAATAATTATTTTTTTATATGAACTATTTTGACTTTGGTTATGCAATTAGTAAATTAATTATAATTTTGTTTAATAAAAATAAGGTAAATGGCAAGATTCATGTGGTCTACCAATTGGCCCCCAACCCTAAGTTTATTTTTACAGAGAAGCTTAGGGTAGTGAGTTTTTTCGGGATTTGTGTGGTCCGGTGTTCAGTATGAGCATTTGACTTGGGTTTTTTGCCAAGGTTTTGTGATAGTTTAAGACACTTGATGGATTTCATGGCTCAAGGCAATTAATGGGGTGTACCATGCAAAATGGTCAAGATGTTGCCACGTCATTTGATAGATCAAACCCAATGAAAGCCACCATTTTTTGCTTTAATTATCTCTCCATCTTTCTCTCTTCCATCAATGACCGTTTTCTTCTTAATCGTTGTGGTTCCGATTTGGTAATACCCTCTTTACTCTATATTTGTTTTGCATTTATTGCTATTAGGGTTCTTATATGTGTTTGTTTTAATCATGTCGAAAAAGAAAGGAAAGAAGATGAAGTCATCAAGTTTTGTAGAAGAGTTTCAAGCGGAGTTCAACATTCCTTTATCAATTAGGGTATGGTTTTTGGAAAAGAAGGATGTGAGTTTAGTAGAAGTTAGCCCTATAAAGGGTGAGTTGTCTTGCCGAAGGGCTACTTCGAAGCGGGGTTGAAGTTGCCTCTCCCACTGCTATTTAGAGATCTCACTCATCATTTGCAATTGGCTACAAATGAATTTTATGTTAATACTGTGCGCTTAATCGTGTCGATGGTGGTGTTAGACCATATAAAGGCCTTGCAGATTACAACAAAAGATGTCATCTACATTCATCATGCCAAGAGGTCCCATATCCCGTACGAATATTATTTGTCTTCCCGAAGTGGAATGTGTGGCTTCACTACTGGAGGTCCTACTATGAACAAGTGAACTGAGAAATAGTTGTTGTATCTGGACGTTGGGAATTTGGTATTTCTAAACCGGAAGGCCTCCCAAGGGTGTCTCAAGTACATGGTATTTCGGGTAGGTATTTTCATCTTACCTTTGTTTTTCTTGGCTATGATGTACGAAACTAACTTGCACCATTTGCAAGAGAGATGGGAGAAAGAGAAAAAGGAGATCCATAATAAAGTATATAACCAATTAACAAGTGATCTCTTGGCCCGTGATGAATAGAACCAAAACAAAGCATATGTGCTCGGTTGGAGTGAGGAGCATCTGAAGCTAGGAATTCAAACCTTTAACTCGCTTGAGTTTGGGAATAATAGTAAGTCGAATAGTGCATTGGGTTAGGTTTTTTATTAGTAACACACCATTAGGCATGGGAGATGACCTTACTGGGTGTAGACCCTCGATTTTGTCCATTTAGCACATGCCTTAAGTGTTCTTAGTACTCTATAATAGATAGTTCCCTAGTGGCCCATTACTTCTCATACAACCCACCTTTTTTAGCCACCTTGGAGATTCTCGTTGAGGGACTTATCTGGCCCAATTGTGACTTTTAGTAGCCTCGAATCAGACTTAGGATTTTCCTTCCTTTTTTAGGATAGCTCATTTAGGTACACCTTTAAGATAACATATTTAGGCATATTTAGACACACTTTTTTAGGACACATACATGCATCTTAAATCATTTAGGTTCACTTAAAGACTTCTTAGGCACACCTAGGCACCTTCTAGCTTGCACACACTCACTTAAGGTAACCTAGGTACCTTCCAAATGACACACACTCACTTTAGGTCATTTAGGCACATTACACTTCACCTAGATACCTTTATGATTACTTTAGCCACTTTTTAGATCACCTTAGGTCACTTATGCACTTTTCAAGCTCACCTAGGCTTATCTTAACCCACTTAGGTTCAGTTAAGACCACTCAAATTTACATGGGCCCATTTAAGTTCATCTAGGCCCACTTATGTTCACCTAGGCCTATTCAGGTGCACATAGGCCCGTTTAGGTTCACCTAGGCCCATTGAGGCACACTTAGCCCACTTAGGTCCACCTTGACCCACTTAGATTCACCTAGGCTCATTTAGGCACATCTAGGCCCACTTAGGTTCACTAGGTCCACTTAGGCATCCTGGCCCACCTATGTCACCTTTTAGGTAATTCCTATATGACTTGCATAATTTGCATGATTTGCATTTTTAATGCTTACATGTACTTGATTTCTTATTTATTTATTTATCTATTTATTTATTATTATTTGGTTAGTTATTTGTTTTTATTTATTTATTTTATAGAATATTGCATGAAATTGATGTTATTAATTGCGTAGACTGATGTCTTAATTTTTTTTTTTTTTTGTGTAACTATAATAGACATAATGTTTTTAATTGCTTAATTTTAATTAGTTTTAATTTTCAATTTCATGGCCTTTACTGATTTTAATTCTTATTTTGTTTTGGCATGAGATTTGAATGCACACATTGGAGAAGATCCTTGATGTACACGACTGCATATATGAGGGGATATTCTATGCAACATGGAATAGGAGAATATAGGATTCTGGGGGAGTTGCCACGCACCATAAGATGCATCATCGAGGGTCACTTTGAGAACCCACCATTAGCATCCCCGCTCTAAGAACACGCCATTATCTCCATTGGGACATCAGAAATCTGCATCAACTCCTTTGACTCGCCAGCGTGGGTGTCATTCAGAGGGACACATCATCAACAAAGTCTAGATTGGTGCACGATCAGCAACACCACGACTAGAGGGGCACATCACCATGAGCATCTAGACGATTTTGAGGCATCACTAGCTTAATCATCTCCAAGGGCGCACCATGACTTGAGAGGTGAATCACCACTTGCATCTCCAAGGGCACATGTGTGACTGCTAATTAGAAACTTCTCTCCACCAACATGCCATTCAGCAGCATACCCATTCCATAGATGCACTATTTGTTAACTGCACACAGTTGGAGTTCATCATCAGCCGCTCGCCCCTTGAAGGAAAGAGACCATACTGCCACTTTTAGGACATGACATGCACCTTGATGGAAAACCAACTGCATCACAGAAGAGATTGAAGGTGAGTTCCTATTTTCAGGACGCTTGATTTGGATTTGTTGTTTTTTTTTAATTAGTTTTTGATCCATTAGTTTATGTATTGTTTTTATTAATTAATAATTCTTGAAAGATTTTGTGTTAGTTTACTTATCTTAAAAGTCTTTAGTTTTTAATTCAATTCCATGTTTGAAAGTTCATACTTTTAGTTTGGCTTGAGTTAAATTTGATTTATCTTGTTTAGTTAAAGTGTTTTAGATTAGTTTTGATTCATTAATATAATTAATCCTATATGGAACAGTTCAATTCCTTTTTATTTAGTTGTCAATTCTTATATAAGTTGGAACAATTTGTTTTGCTTTCATTTTACTTTTTTTCACTATGCAGAGATTCAAGAAGTTCAGTTTTGTTTAATTTTGTTTGGTTTTTTAATATTAGATTGAAAAGTTGATTTTTTTTTTAAATTTTTTTTGTTTTACTTAGTTTTGATTCTTTACTATAGTTAAAAAATTTTAAAGTTCTCTTTTTAATTTAGGTTTAATTCAGTATTTTTTAATTAGTTCAAAAAATCTGAATTCTGTTTAGTGTTGTCTTTGATTCATTGTATAAATTATAAAAGTTTAAAATTTAGCTTTGTTTTAATTTAATTCATGTCAATTTGAAGTTGACAATTTAATTCACCCTCTCTCTCTCTGCAATGAAGAGGTTTTTATAGATGATGTCAATCCATTTAAATTTTGAATTTAAACCTTTGAATTCAAAATAGGAGCCTGGAGTGGTGGTTATGCAACCACCATAACTACCTAACTAATCACACTCATTCAGCCAAAGGTGTCTCCTCATGTTGCATGTAACCACAAGCCTATGATGTTCCCTTGCATGCCTCAAGTCACCCTTTCAAGATGCCTCTTGCCAACAAGTCGAGTATAACTACCTCTACCACTCAACCAAACAAGCCCTTCTCTAATTGCCTCTGTTGGCTGCAGTTTCAGCTTGAAACAGAGAAAGACTATAGAAAGAAAAAATGGAAGAGTGACACCTTGTAACAGACCTGGAACAGAGGAGTTAAGACAGTCCAAAACAAACAGAGGACCCTATTTCTTTTCACTTTGTATTCTCCGTTTTTCACTTTTTTTGTTGTACAGTCACCAGAATTTAAACCAGATGCAAAGAGATTTAACCTGTGTAAATCTCTCCACGTGGAAGCATGACAACCACTCAAAACAAAAACAAAAAAGTTGTTTTTACATATATAACCTAACACAGCATAGGCACATTATGTTACATTCTCCCCCCTAATGTGATGTTCCTCTACACCCAAAAGCTTTCGGAAGTGAACAAGCTTCTCCAAAGGCAATGCTTTAGTGAAGATATCAGCAACCTGCTCCTCTGATTTACAGTACATCAATTGAACCTCACCATCTGAAATAGCTTCTTTAATAAAATGATACTTCACTGCAATATGCCTAGTCCTACTATGAAAAACATAGTTTTTTGCAATGGCTATAGCAGATTTGTTGTCACAAAGTAGATATGTTGCTTCATGTTGCTTCTCCTTGATGTCTTCTAAAATTCTTCTCAACCATATGGCTTGAGAAGTTGCCAGTGAAGCTGAAATATACTCTGCTTCAGTAGATGATTGAGCCACTGAGCCTTGCTTTTTTTAGACCCAAGATATAGCACCTGAACCAAGGGAGAATGCATAGCCTGATGTGCTTTTCATGTCATCAATACAACCACCCCAATCACTATCACAATGGCCAATTAGCTTCACTTCAATGTTCCTGAAATATTTTATTCCAAGTTCAACCGTGCCTTGCAAATATCTCAAGACTCTTTTTGCTACTCCAAGATGTAAATGACTAGGATAATGCATGAATCTTGACAGCAAGCTTGCTGCAAACATGATGTCAGGTCTAGTTGCAGTGAGGTACAACAGATTTCCAACAAGACTTCTAAAGTGAGTTTCATCAACCATCTTCCCTCCATCTTCTTTCCTCAACTTTTCATTCACAACTAAAGGAGTAGATACAGGATTACAACCAGCCATGCCAAACTTTTTGAGGATATGTTCAACATACCTCTTTTGACAAATAAACACACCATCTTCTTCTTGATAGACTTCAATTCCCAAAAAATAATGCAACAATCCCATATCACTCATTTCATATTTTTTCATCATTTCATTTCTAAATTTTTCAACCATCTTCTCATCATTTCCAGTAAAAATCAAATCATCAACATAAAGAGCAACAATAAGGATTTGGGAATTATCTTTGCTCTTCACATAGAGGGTAGGCTCACTTTTGCTTCTAATGAAACCATTTTCAATGAAGTAGTTGTCAATTTGAGTGTACCAGGCACGGGGAGCTTGTTTCAAACCATATAAGGCTTTCTTTAACTTGTAAACTTTGTTTTCTTCTCCATCAACAACAAAGCCTTGAGGTTGTTCAACATAGATCTCTTCTTCCAACTTTCAATTCAAAAATGCAGATTTTATGTCAAGTTGGTACAACAACCAACCTTTTTGAGCAGCCATTGCAATAATAGTTCTAATAGTATCAAGGCGAGCAACTGGAGCAAAGGTCTCATGGAAATCAACACCCGACTGTTGTGAATAGCCTTTTGCAACCAATCTAGCTTTAAGCCTTTGAACTCTACCATCAGAATGGTATTTCACCCTAAAAATCCATTTCACCCCAATGATTTATTTGTTTTTTTGGCTTTTCAACCAGCTGCCATGTTTCATTTTTCTCAATGACATCAATTTCTTTTTCCATTGCTTTCCTCCAATCTTCATATTTTATTGCCTCTTCTAAACTTTGAGGTTCAACAATGCACAAATTGCATCTCTCATAAACATCAATCAAACTTCTCATTTTTCTTGGAGTTGAGGATGGCGATGACGAGCTTGAAGTTGGAGACTCAATTGAGGGAGATAATGGAACTGATCTTGGGGATTCTTGAGGTGATGAAGTTGAAGTGCTGCCATTTCCAGTTTCAACTGGTGCTTTTGTTTGAAGTTCATCAACAAGAATTGTTTTCTTCAGAATTTTACCTTCTTCCCAATTCCAAGCAGTTTTTTCATAAAAAAATAACATCTCTACTTACGATCAGTTTGTTGGTTTTCAAATTATACAGCCTATAACCCTTTGACTGTGAACTATAACCCATGAAGATGCACTTTTCACTTGTTTCATCCAGCTTGCTCCTTCTTTCCTTTGGAACTTGTGAATAACATAAGCACCCAAACACTTTGAAGTGTCTAACAGATGGTTTTTTTCCAGTCCATGCTTCAATCAGAGTTTTGTTCAATAATGCTTTTGTTGGGCATCTATTCAAAAGATACACACCAGTGTTGACTATTTCAGCCCAAAAAATTTTAGGCAAACCCTTCTCATATAACATAGCTTTGGCCATTTCCATAACCGTTTGATTCTTCCTTTCAACTACTCCATTTTGTTGAGGAGTATATGCAACAGTAAGCTGTCTCTCAACCACTTCATCTTCACAAAAATTACCAAATTGGCTTGAAGTATATTCCATTCCTCTGTCACTTCTCAAGGTCTTTATGTAGCAACCACTTTGCTTTTCAACAAAACTCTTGAATTTTTTAAAGATAGAGAACACTTCTGATTTTTGCTTCATGAAGAACACCCAAGTCATTCTTGTAAAATCATCAATAAACAATACAAAGTACTTGTTGTTGCCTTGAGAAGGTGTAGACATGGGTCCACATATATCAGTGTGAACTAACTCCAATACCTTCTTTGCTCTCCAAGCGACTCCCTTTGGAAATGATTGTCTATGATGCTTCCCAAGAGCACAACTGTCACATACTTCATTCTTTTCTTCAATGGTGTTTGGCAATCCTTGTACCATCTTCCTTTGACAAAGCATCTTCAAGCTATTAAAGTTCAAATGCCCAAATCTTCTATGCCACAACCAAGCTTCTTCAACATCTTCCATTCTCAAAGCCACATTTTCAACATATTTGAAGACAATTGGAAAGCTTCTATTTTTCTCCATCTTTATCTTCTTCACTAAATTTCTTCTCTGCTCCTTATCATAAATGGTGCACTCATTATTTTAAAAGTGAAGTTTATACCCATGCTCTACTAGCTATCCCACACTTAACAAATTTTGCTCCAAGGCTGGTCCAAGAAGAACGTCTCTGATGTACTTGGTTCCCACTTTAGTTTGGATACCAACTGTGCCTTTCCCTTTAACATTCACTAAATCACCATTACCCATTTTGACTTGTGAGTTGATGGTTGTATCCATGTCAAGGAAAATATTTTTGTTACCAGTCATGTGGTTTGTGCAGCCACTATCAAGGAACCACACATTATTCTTTTGCTCAGCAACACTTTGACAAGCATAAAACATGTTTTCATCAACCTCTTTCTCCTCAGCACAACTTGCTTGTTGATTGTTCTTAAATCTGCAATCTTTTTTAACATGCCCAAATTTTTTACAATTGAAGCATTGAGGCTTCCCTTTGAACCAACAATCTTTTTCAACATGACTACTTTTACAAATATTACACTTTGAGAATGATGAGCCTTCTTCGTTAGTGAACTTTCTTCCATAGTTGAATCTTCCTCTACCTCTTCCATCTCTTCCTCTTACTCTTCCTCGTCCAGTTCTGCCACCTCTAGATGAATCACTTCTATTTTCATTGCTTATAGGTTTCCTTTCAACATTTCTGGAGTTAAGGCTTATTTTTTATTGGAATGCACTTTCTACTGATTTTTCAGAATGCCTCAACAATCTATGTTCATAATTTTTTAAAGACCCAAATAGCTCTTGTACACTGAGTAGTAAGAGATCTTTTGTTTCTTCAATCACAACCACAATTGGGTTAAATTTGTTAGGTAGACTGATCAACAGTTTCTCAACAATTCTTTTATCACTAATTTCTTCACCATATGACTTCATCTGATTTACTAACTCCATAAATTTGGAAGAAAACTCATTTAGAGTTTCATTCTCCTTCATTTTCATATTTTCCAGCTCTCTTCTTAAAGCTTGAAGCTTTACTGATCGGGTTCTTTTGTCTCCTTGGAACTCCTGTTGAAGGATGTCCCATGCTTCTTTAGCTTTTGAAGCTCTCATAATTCTTGGAAAGATGTTATTACCAACACCTTGTTGAATAAATAAGAGAGCTTTTGCATCCATTTTTTTCAATTCTTTCAACTGATCTTTTTCAACCGGAGTTAGTGTAATCACATTGTCAGGTTCATCAAAACCATTTTCAACCAAATCCCAAACATCTTGAGACATAAATAAAGTTTTCATTTTTACGCACCAAAAGTCATAATTTTCTCCTTCAAATAATGGAATAGAAGAAGGTTAAGAACTCATACTTGTAACACTTGTGCTAGCCATTGATCTACCCTTCAAGTCCTTGGTCCGTCTGCTTCAAGATTGAGGGTTTCTAGCTACAGAATTTGATTGCACAGCAACATCACCAATTCAGCTGCATTGTAGGTTCGGATTTTGGTCTTCAGATTAAAAGAAACCCTAGTATCCTTTCTTTCCAAAACAGAGGAAATTTCTTAAAATTCCATACACAAGAGGCATGTTTTAAGAGATAAAAGGGCTTGAAAAGAAGAAGTGGATTAGATCAGATTGGAAACAGCAAGGTGGATCGAAGATTAGATTGAGAGGTGGATTTGTGAAATGGGTTGCTCTGATACCAATTATGTTGGCTGCAGTTTCAGCCTGAAACAGAGAAAGGCTATAGAAAGAAAAAATGGAAGAGTGACACCTTGTAACAGACCTGGAACAGAGGAGTTAAGACAGTCCAAAAAAAACAGAGGACCTGTTTCTTTTCACTTTGTATTCTCGGTTCTTCACTTTTTTTGTTGTACAGTCACCAGAATTTAAACCAGATGCAAAGAGATTTAACCTGTGTAAATCTCTCCACGTGGAAGCATGACAACCACTCAAAACAAAAACAAAAAAGTTGTTTTTACATATATAACCTAACACAGCATAGGCACATTATGTTACAGCCTCAACCTACGGTCATGTCCAGTTCGATGTCTCATTGTAATCTTTACATTTTATTACAAAATTTTCAATGGGAGATGGTTTGTGTATTAATTGGGAATTTTATTTCATTTCTTATTAATTAGATAAAGCTTACTTTCTTGAATCTTATCTCTCTGTAGATAACTTTGGACTTCATTGATCCAGAGTCACCAATTCGAGGTAAATATGTGTTTGGTATGGTAAAGTTTTATGATAACATTTACATGTTTTGCATCAAATATAGTTTTATGATAATAGAAAAACTAGATCATTAACTTCTTCTGTGAGATCACGCAAAAAATGATATCTCATATCTATATTCTTATATTTTCCAAAAAAAAAAAAAAAAAAAAGGATTCTTTGAGAGTTTATTGTTGAACACCAAGTAACAGTTGCAGAACCCATCATAAAAACATACCTAGAAGTGCTTCTATCATCCAAATCTCCAACATAATCCTTTTTATAGAATAAACCATATTTAAGAAGATTAAAAAGGTTTTTCGTCAAAAATTATTCCTAAAACACTATTTTGCAAAAAGAAATTCATGATTTTTTTTTAGTCTGAAATTCTGAAATTCATGATTTTGGAAAGTAAATATTTGTTTCCCAATTTAAGTTTGAGATTTATTTTATGATGATATATAAATATATATCATGCTTTTCTTAACAAAGTTTTGACAATATTGGTATTATATCTTGTATTGTTTTTGTTTTTGAGTTTTGAAAATCTAAGGGCTTGTTTGGCTGTGTTTTTAAAAGAAATTTGTTTTTAAAATAGAGAACAAAAACTTACTTTTTAAAAACAAGAATGTTTGGCAAGATGTTTTAAAAAAAAATAGTTTCTTAAAATAAAAACAAAAAACAAAAAACTTGTTTGGATGAAAGAATTTGTATTGTTTTTAAAAATGATGTCTTGCTTTTATTTTATAAAAATTTTATAAATTTAATTTATAATAATAAGAAATCAAATTGAAGTTAAATCTTATTAAAAAATAAAAATTAAATTTACTATTATATATGAGTTAAAGATAAATAATTTTTTTAATTATGAAATAAATTTTTTATTCTAGTGAAACAAAAATAATAAAATAAAAATAATTTTAATATTCATTTTTAATACAAGTCAAATAAGTACTTTAATAAATTTTTTTTTTAATACAAGTCAAAAATAATTTTTTTTAATATTAAAAATAATTTTAATATTCATTTTTAATACAAGTCAAACAAGATGATCATGATCGATGAACATATCCCGAAGCATCAAGTAAGTGACAACAAAGTGAATGGATGTGTCGAGTCAAGAAAGAAAAACGAAAGCCTTAGGGAGAAAGCCCGACAAACTCATCGAGTGAAAAGAATAAACTAAAGCGACATGATCAAGGTGATCCAACCGATACTCAAACTCAAACCGATCTCCGAGCACTCAACTGGAGACTAAAAAGAGGGAGTGTCGAATTCGAACTATGACCTTAGAGGCTCTGAAAGCCCTCAGATGCACCCACGTGTAAGAAGGGAGTCCTAATCGAAGGATCTACGGCTCAACCTATGAGGTCAAGGTGGCTCTAAAAGGATATGGGTGGACTTTAAAATATCCCTAGCAGAAACGATCGTACCCTCCAGCGATACGCAACCCTCTGCACGCCTTTGAAGAGATGGGGCGCTTCCATGCAAGGTGGTCATCACCTCTACACATGCACTACCTCGACATCCCAAGGGGTTTCCTATGGTGAAACCTCTCAAAACTCTCAACGCTCAATGGTCGACTAGAGTGCACAGTGAATAGTATGGGTGCATCTGAAAATCCTATAAAACTAAAAGAAAACACACTGGCCACACAAATATCCTGAAATCTAGCTCTGGGCTATACAAGTCTTCAAAGTTCGGACTCCAATCAACATCAATATGTCGACCACCTCCAAAATGCTCCCAAACATAGATATAGCCCATCGCTAAACCCTACTCCTAATCACTAGCTCAGTCGAAGAGCAAACAAAGCAACAAGTCTCGTATCAAATACGAGACCAAGGAAAACAATGTCGACCGAGTGTAGGAACTTGGAAATAAGGGGATAAGCATGTGTCCCACATAGACAAGCAACTCATGCAATCACACGGAATGAGAGAAGTCATGCAATAAACAGTCATGCAAAACAGGTATATATCATCTAAATCTACACACAAGCTAATCGAGAATAATATCTAGCAATGATAGCATGCTCCATGATAATCAAGATAATATATAATCGAGAGAATCAATCATGTCAAATCAAATGATATATGATGGTGATTCTATACATATGAGGTGATCCAAACGAAACATGGCAAAATCAAAGTCACTATGCTAAGCAAGGTAAGATGAGCAATCAACATAATCAGCATATCAATGTCTCAAACAAATATAGTACTGAAGCACGAGAAAAATCTCCACAATCAGAATCCTCAATCAATATAAACAATCATCATAATCAACATGTCAATGTCCCAAGTAAGAACAAACACCCGAGCATGCATCCAATGGTATCGAGAACTCTCAATGTGCAATCAAGAAATAGGTACTCACTGATTGACTCATCAGATGCCACATTCGCTTCATCTTAAGTTCAAGCTTGACCCTCTGAACAATCCCCAGCGGAGTCGCCATTTTGTGGACCCCGCATTTCGGCTCATGCGTTTCCCACTCGATGGCGAACTCGATTTTTATTTGAAAAATTGATTTTATTTATTGTTTGAAAAATGACTTGGAGTCGCCACTTATTTTTGTTTTATTTTTAAAGGGTAAACAAAATAAGAAAGAAAAACCCTAAATATGACTCCTTATTTTGGAAAAGGCGGTCTGTGAAAAACCGGATCGGGTTCGGGGGTCAGGTTACTTATCGGGAAGGTACGGTAAAGACTGTAGCACCCCTTTAAGTCCCTAAAGTCGGGTCTCTACTAATAAAATGAAGCAATTGTGGTATCTAATAAGGAAAACGATGAATACCCCAAAACTATCATGCACATATGAGAATCAAAACATGTATATAGAAAGACCAAAGTGGGAATAGATACGCACTTGGGCGACGAGCCATAATAAGCTATCAAAAAGTGAGGTTAGTGCACAGTTAAGAAATAATTTCGAGCATGTCATAGAGCAGAATAAATCAAACATGAATAACAATCAAATCAACCAATCAATCGATCATAAAATCCCGTATGTGGGGCCCCCACCAAAGCCCGATTATTTTTGCATGAATTAATTCCATAAATTCCATTATTCGGAATTACGGAATTTAATTCATACTCATTTCAAAGCATTTTAGAAGATCATGAAAGATTTGAAAATTGCTTGCCGAATTGAAGGTGGAAGCAAATTTTATTAAAATTGATATGTTGAGGCCTAATAAAACTAAAACTAAGGATGAAGATTTGAAAAGTTAAAATTATTTGAAAAACGAGAAATTGGAGACTATTTGAAAACGGGAAATTTGGAAATTATTTTAAAATTGAAGATAAAGAAATAAATAAATAAAGGACACGTGATCCAAAAGGTGGTCATGCATAGTTGCTTGTAAATTTGGCAGCCAGTGCTTCTCATACTCTCAGCGTCACGATGTTCCTTAATGTAGCTGCCCCATATGTCATCCTTGGCCGTGTTATGCATCACTAGTCCAAACATGAATCGACACATGGCTCATTGAGAACCCTTCACTTTTGCTGGAAGTCAATTTAATTGGAAGCATCACCTCCACGTTGACATGCTGAAACCTGAGTTGAAGTCCAAATGAAGGTTCATATTGGAATGGTAAACAAGTCTATCATGGCATCCATAATCTGACTGAGGTCAACCTCTTTGTTCTGTTCCTCCTTCCAATTAAACCAAACACATAGGCTGAGGTACTATCTCTCATATGGGTGCAATGCACATGAAAACTGCTGATGGGCCTGACCAGGCATGCATCCCACCTGTCACTTTCTAGCATCGTCTAGTAGACTATTCAGGGCTAGGAACCAGCCCAAAGCTAGTAGCATGCACACCGAAGTGGGCCTGCGTGTGGATTCTGGTGCCGGGTAGCCAAAAGCCACTTTTCGGATCCAAGTACTTGCCCCATTTTTTGTAATTCTTGAACAGTTTCTTCATCACTTCTGTCAGTGCGTGTTCATCTAATTTGGGTGGTCGGTCAGGCCTAGGAAGCTGCCACATGTGCACATTTGCAGGTAATAAAATCAGATACTCCCTTTGATTTGCTTGCTAGTGCCTGGATCTTAATGAAAGCTCTGCCTTGCAATGTCAAATGCACCAGGTTTCCATCGCTCCGGAAACTTACTAACATAAAATCCAGCTCCTGCTGCATACCTAACAGCCACCATCATCTCAAACCCAAGTGCCGCAAATATCTGTGGATGGTCCCGATGGATAATAACAGCATGGACTGCTGGAATTACCCCAAGAAACCCATGGAAATTAAAAGGGTAGCCCTGAAGGATCTGAAACGAGGTGTAGAGAGAGCAGGAGCGAGAAGGGTGACAATGGCCAAGAAACCGGGTAGAAAAATGGAGGTGAGATAAAATAACCTTGAATAGGGACGGCATAAGCACAGTCCACATGGAACTAAAAGAAACGGCTACTCTATAAAAGCCTCAGGTATGACTGGTAGAGAGGGTCAGATTTGAGCAAATGGGGTTAATAACTGGCAGGCGTAGAGGAGCAACTTCCAGAAAACCTGACATGCTCCTAATTGATTTACACTTGTGGAAGGTAAGGGATGACCGGTCTCAAACGTCCATGAGTGATGGCAAGAACACCAGCATCTGAATTTGTAGAACCTGGAACTCTAAGTGCACTGAGATCAAGAGGCTATGTGGAGATTGGCATCTGAGCAGCCTGACTTGCAGACTGTGGTGAGACAGTAGCCTGATTCATGGATTGTGGCGGGTCAGCAGCCTGACCCATGGCTTGTGGTGGGACACCACCATCTGGCAGTCCAAATATCCGAAAGTAATCCACAGAGGGATCAACGGGTTGAACACTGCGACAAGAGTCGCAAGCCAGAAATGGCGTCATTTGGGCAGCAGCTTTACAGTTCCGACACCTGACATGGACTTGCTCAGCTGATTGCGTGGAGAGTGAAATGATGCAGTGGCGGAGGAGCATGGCGGAGGCGTTTCGCCGCCGGCGGCACGACAGCTGAGTTTGGTATATATCACTAGGCGATGGCGGGAACCGACCCTCATAATCTGACCCACGTTGCCGAGGCTGTGCACATGCTACAGCAGCAAGGGTACATCCATTGCAGTCACCTTATTCTCTGTTCTCTCCTTCTAAACGGCCACCAAAAATCCTCCCTCAACCTCTCTCTCATTTTCTTACTTAGCTCATTTCCATTTCCGTCTATACTCTAGATCAAACAGCTCACCAAGCACAACACAAATATAGGAATAACAGCAGAGACATAGCCAAGGTGAACAATGGGGGTTAAACAAATATGGGAAAGTAAAACATATGATGATACAGAGTTCCACTTCAGGTGACATCCATGGGCTCGAAATAGGTGAGATTAACGTATCAAAGAAAACTCAAGAACAGATCATGTATTCAGAGGACCGAGGTCAACCAAAGCAAACAAAATATTGTCTAGAACTAGAGCTAAAAATGTCCAGAGGATCGGAGGATAATGGAAAATGCTAGACTTATAGTTCATACTTGTAAATGGATTCCCTACCAGCAAGACTAGTTAGGCTTCAAGCTCTTTTCTCAAGCTCACTCTCTCTCCAGAAACATGCTCTCTGTTACTCTTCACCATGCTGTCGCCCCCCTCTCCAGAAACATGCTCTGTTTCCTGTAGCTTGCCTCACTCACCCTCCCCAAAAACAGCCTGCCATCACCAAAATATCCCTCAACTAACACGTCCAAAAAGCACCTGCCCTCCTGCAGCTCCCAGACGCTCCTCCATAACGGCCTCAAGATATTAGAATATCCTCTTGCCACGTGTCAATCCCTGATTTCTTACCTAAAAGGTCACTTCTCTCATGCCACCCTCTCATACCAGCTACAAAAGTGCCTCAAAGTCATGAAAATATGCCCTCAAAATATCCTAAAAACTTAAGAGACCAAAACGAGGGTCTACAACTTGTTAATGAATTTAACATATTAAGTCATATTTAATTTGAAGTTCAATTTCCTAATAAAAAAAATGGGAAATTATAATTTTATATAGAAAAGAAACAATAAAGTTGTTTAAAACAAATTTTTGTTCATAAATTCTGATATTAATAAGTTTATTATTTAAGTTTTAAATTATTTTAAAAAATTAATAGATTTGTTAATAAATTCAATGCATTAAGTCTTGTTTAATTTGGAGTTAACTTGTCTAGTGAAATAAAAAATAAAAAAATAATGATTTTATATATATATATATATATATATATATAATAATAGAGTGCATGTTTTTTTGTATTGTTTTTAAAAACGGTTGAAAATAATTATTATTTATTTTCTAAAAGTTGTTCTCTATTTTACTTTGTTTTTAAAAACTAGAAATAGAGAACAATAACTAAACAAAGTTTAATGATTAATTAGTAAGGTTTTGCATTTTATGAAATACTTTGATGTTACTTCTCATATTGAAGCCCTATTTAATTTTACACAATATGATACCACGGGTTAGTTAATCTATTATAAAAAATAAAAATAAATAAAAAAGTTATGTTACCATATAACATGTTAATCTATTAAAAACACAATAAAAAAATTATGTTACCCTGCAACACTGAATTTTGAAATTGACAAAAAAAATAATTTCCAATATGAAACTCATGCATCCATATACTTTGATAGCTAGGGATAGTGATCTGAGTCTTATCATTTAATTTGTTTTCTTCATCTAATTTATTTAGGGTCACTCATATTTTTACTATTTATTTAGGATAAACCCATGTTTCACTGGGATAAAACAATTACAAAACTAGTTAGTTAAAAAATATATATATAATTATAAACTAAGGCATATATTGTAATTTATAAGTAGAAATTATAAAACCAAGCCACTAATAGAATAAAAAAGCATTAACAAAATATAAGGAAAGCAAGATGATGTTACATCACTATTTGGAGTTTAAATTGATCTAGTTTAATTTCCTCCAATACTCCAAGTTTTATAATATTCTAATAATTTTCACAATAATTTTTTATAAGATAGTACTCTACCAATAGTAAAGACAAGACTCACTCTATTAAAAACTTATAGGCATTATGTTTATAACTTCTCTAAATAAATATCTCATTTTTCTTTCACCCGACATGCATCCCACACTTCCATTACATGCACCCTACACATCATTTCTATAAAAAAAATGTCTCATTTTTCACCCAATCATGATATTGTTGCCCATTTATGAATTCACACTATGATAAACAATTGTATATGTAGGACAACTCAACACAAGTTTTTCTTTGCAATGTAATTAAAGATATAACAAACCAACTTTCAAAACCTTCATAAACATCCATTTTTACTTAAAAAGGAAGTCAGCAAACCAAAAGGCATGGTGGAGAGTTTGACGGGTCATCACCCCTCTCCCATTTTGCATGCCTTCCATGCTATCGTTGACAATCTTTTATTTATTTATTTTGTTTGGTACGTGTCATGAGTAATAGATGGCCTCCGAACCGTTCGTACAACCAACCATTCCTCGCTTTGATGGTCACTATGACCATTGAAGCATTTTGATGGAGAATATTCTCATGTCCAAAGAGTATTGGATAGTCAACGTTTCTGGAGTAGCAGAACTAGTTGGTGTCACAGTGACAGAGAGGTAGAAAGCTGAATTAGTAGCATTGAAGTTGAAGGATACCTGCAAGCTATTGACAGATCAATCTTGAAGACAATTATTTGCAAAGATGCCTCCAAGCATATCCAGGATTCAATGAGAAGAAAGCATAAAAGGAACGCGAGGTCAAAATGGGTACAACTTCAAGCACTTCGCGAGGAGTTCGCTGCTTTGCACATGAAGTTTGGAGAATCAATTGATGATTTCTTCTCAAGGATCAGACAATGGCAATTGTCAATCAGATGCAGATTCTGTTGAGATATTAGGAATGCTTTCCTTATATCATTCTTTCCTTATATCATTTAGTGTTGAGATATTAGGAATGTTTAGATATTAGGAAAGTTGAGATATTAGGAATATTGAGATATTATGAATATTGATATATTAGGAATATTGAGATATTAGGAATATTGAGATATTTATTCTTAAAAGGTAATATATAGAAATTTGAAGGATATATTAGTCTTTTAACATCTTATATCATTTTCATCAATTATGGAAGTTATATGAACCAAATGTTAATTTTTCGGCTCAGTTGGGCCCAAAACACAATTCTCCTGATAATTAATGGGGTGTACCATGTCAAATGGTCAAGATGTTGCCACATCATCTGATAGATCAAGCCCCAATGAAAGCCGCCATTTTTTGCTTTAATTATCTCTCCATCTTTCTCTCTTCCATCTAGTGACCGTTTGCTTCTTAACCGTAGTGGTTCCGGTCTGGTAAGACCTTCTTTACTCTACATTTGTTTTACATTTATAGTTATTAGGGTTCTTATATCTCTGTTTGTTTTAATCATATCGAAAAGAAAAAGGGAAGAAGATGAAGTCATCAAGTTTTGTAGAAGAGTTTCAAGCAGAGTTCAACATTCCTTTATCAATTGGGCTATGGTTTTTGGAAGAGAAGGATGTGAGTTTAGTAGAAGTTAGCCCTATAAAGGGTGAGCTATCTTGCCGAAGGGCTACTTTAAAGCTGGATAGTGAGGTGACTCATATTTCCACTATTTATTTAGGATAAACCCATGTTTCACTGGAATAAAACAATTACAAAAACTAGTTAGTTAAAAAATAAAATAAAATTATAATTATTAGCTAAGGCATATATGGTAATTTATAAGTAGAAATTATAAAACAAAGTGAATGATAGAATAAAAAAGTATTAAAAAAAAAAATAAGGAAGGCAAGATGATGTTACAAGTTGTTTTAAACTAATTTTTGTTCATAAATTTATGGTATTAATGAGTTTATTATTTAAGTTTTAAATTATTTTTAAAAATTAATAGATTTGTTAATAAATCTAATGCATTAAATTTTGTTTAATTTGGAATTAACTTGCCTAGTGAAAAAAATAATGATTATGTATATAAAGAAAAAAAATAAAAAAATAATAGACTGCATGTGTTTTTGTATTGTTTTTAAAAATGATTGAAAATAATTGATATTTATTTTCTAAAAGTTGTTATCTATTTTACTTTGTTTTTAAAAACTAGAAACAGAGAACAATAACTAAACAAAGTTTAATGATCAATTAGTAAGGTTTTGCATTTTATGAAATACTTTGATGTTACTTCTCATATTGAAGCCCTATTTAATTTTACACAATATGATACCACGGGTTAGTTGTGTTATGTTATGTTATGATATAACATGTTAATATATTAAAAACACAAATAAAAAAATTATGTTACCATGCAACACTGAATTTTGAAATTGACAAAAAAAAAAAAATTTCTATATGAAACTTATGCATCCATATACTTTGATAGGGATAGTGATCTGAATCTTGTCATTTAATTTGTTTTCTTCATCTAATTAATTTATTTAGCTCAGATTTCTACTATTTATTTAGGATAAACACATGCTTCACTGGGATAAAACAATTACAAAAACTAGTTAGTTAAAAAAAATTATAATTATAAACTAAGGCATATATGGTAATTTATAAGTAGAAATTATAAAACCAAGCCACTGATAGAATAAAAAAGCATTAACAAAATATAAGGAAAGCAAGATGATGTTATATCACCATTTGGAGTTTAAATTGATCTAGTTTAATTTCCTCCAATACTCCAAGTTTTATAATATTCTAATAATTTTCACAATAATTTTTTATAATCATAGTACTACTAAAGGCAAGACTCACTCTATTAAAAACTTAAAGGCATTATGTTTATAACTTCTCTAAATAAATATCTCATTTTTCATTCACCCAACATGCATCCCACACATCCATTGCATGCACCCTACACATCCATCAATATCATTATGTTTCTATAAATAAATATGTCATTTTTCACCCAATCATGATATTGTTGCCCATAAATGAATTCACACTATGATAAACTAGAATATTATTAAAAGAAAAACAATTGTATATATAGGACAACTCAAGACAAGTTTTTCTTTGCAATGTAATTAAAGATAAAACAAACCAACTTTCAAAACCTTCATAAACATCCGTTTTTACTTAAAAAGGAAGTTAGCAAACCAAAAGGCATGGTGGAGAGTTTGACGGGTCATCCACCCCTCTCCCATTTTGCATGCCTTCCATGCTATCGTTGACAATCTTATATTTATTTTATTTTGTTTGGTACGTGTCATGAGTAATAGATGGCCTCCGAACCGTTCGTACAACCAGCCATTCCTCGCTTTGATGGTCACTATGACCATTGAAGCATTTTGATGGAGAATATTCTCATGTCCAAAGAGTATTGGATAGTCAACGTTTCTGGAGTAGCAGAACCAGTTGGTGGTGTCGCAGTGACAGAGAGGTAGAAAGCTGAATTAGTAGCATTGAAGTTGAAGATACCTCCAAGCTATTGACAGATCAATCTTGAAGACAATTCTTTGCAAAGATGCCTCCAAGCATATCCGGGATTCAATGAGAAGGAAGTATCAAAGGAACGCGAGGTCAAAATGGGTACAACTTCAAGCACTTCACGAGGAGTTGGCTGCTTTGCACATGAAGTTAGGAGAATCAATTGATGATTTCTTCTCAAGGATCAGACAATGGCAACTGTCAATTAGATGCAGATTCATGAGGACAAGGAGGATGTTTTGGTCGTTGAAAAGATTCTTCAGTCGTTGATGACAATTAATTATGTTGTTTGTTCAATTGAGGAGTCCATGAACGAAAACTTATCAAGCAAGATCAAGAAGAACAAGAAGCTCTAAGCAAAAACACTCTCAACAATCAAACAAGGAAGATCGAGGAAAAGCTGGTGGCAAAGCAAACAAAGATGGTGGACAGCCACACTTTCAAGGATGAAGAAGTATCTCTTCTGATGGTGTGTCATGCAAAGGAGGAAACCCACCAAAATATGTGGTATTTGGATACAGGCCGTAGCAATCACATGAGTGGAGACAAGTCAACATTCTCTTATTTGGATTAATCTTAACATGATACAGTGAAGTATAGAGATAACTCCACCGTCTCTGTTAAAGGAAAAAAAAGAGTCACCATCCAAACCAAAGGAAGTTCTATCCAAACCATCTCTAATGTGCTTAATGTTCTAGAATTAAAGATTAATTTACTTGGTGTGGGTTAGCTGCAAGAAAAGGGATATAATTTTTTTCATCAAAGATGGAGTCTGTCCAATACAAGATGAAAAATTGGGCTTGATTGCTCAAGTCAATATGACAATGAATCGAATGTTCCCGCTTTATCTCCACAATACTACTCGTACATGCTTGTTAACAAAATTGAAAAAGGAGGCATGGCTTTGGCTTTGGCTTTGGCTTTGGTGGTTTGAAAATTCTACTACAAAAGATGATGGTGGATGTCCCTCGTGTGTGTGGAGAGTGTGTTGTTAGCAAACAACAACATGATCCTTTTCCTAACAGAAAATCGTGGAGAGCTAGTCCATTCAGATATTTGTGGGCCAATAACTCCTACATCTAATGGAGGTAAATGATAATTTATTACCTTCATTGACATTTATTGCTAAAGAACATGGGTATATTTTTTTATAGAAGAAATCTGAAGATTTTATGACTTTCAAAAACTTTAAAGTACTAGTTGAGAAAGAATTAGGAAGTTTAAAACAAGCACTTCGCACCGATGATGGAGAAGAATATAACTCACACGATTTTGCACAATTCTGTGAGAATCATGGTATCAAACATCAGCTAACAAACATCCTATACACTTCAACAAAATGGTATATGTGAGAGGAAGAATCGCATAATTCTAAACATGGTGTGAAGTTTTTTGGCAAGGAGTGGAGTTCCAAAAGTATTTGGCCAGAAGCTATCGACTGGAGCATTCATATTTTGAATAGAGCATCCATTTTCAAATCAATTATTACTATATTTTTTAATGCAATAAAATTGGTTTTAATGTAATTTGAAGTATTAACATTCTTTTTGAACTCTATATCAAATTAAATATATATATATATGAAAAAGGAGAGGAAATAATCTAACTCTTTTCTTTTACATATTTTGTATACATTTTACTTCTCCAAAAGATGAAGGCAAGAAATCAAATTTGATTAAAAGGTATTCAAAAATCCAAATTTAGAAATCTAATATTTTATTTTTTCTTGATAAAAATATCCTTATTTATTTATTTTACTTTATTTTTATAAAAATAATATCAATTGATCTGTTAAGAATTCAGCAAAATTCTCTACCTCTGCCTCGTGGTCCTCTATGTGCCCTTTCCCAACCTCCCACTTTGTCTTGGGAAAAGTGGTTGTACTGCAAAACCTTCACTTCCTGTAGCTCTTCCATATAGTCCTTTGAATTGACCAGTAGGTATTGAGCAAACGCTTCTGCCCAGCTAGTGTTTCCTCCATGATCATCACCAGAAGCCCAGCTAGTGTTTCCTCCATGATCATCACCTCCTTTTATATCCACTGATGAATATGAATCAACTACGGTAAGGAGTTGAGTTTCTTCCTGGTGTCCCAAAACATCAATTAAAATTATAGTTTTAATAAAAAAAACTAAAGATGTTCAATAATACTAAAATTAACAACATAATTAATGCTAGTAAATTGTAATTAACTTACAACAATTATTATAATTAATTTGAGATGGATAATGATTATTTATACTCTTAGTTTCCTACAATACTTCAACTTAGATAATAATTATGATAATAAATGTTTCCACCTAAAAATTTGGTTAAATAAAAATCTCACTATGTTCCAAATATATATTAACTAGTATTATAGTGTTTATAATTTTACCATTTCTATTTAATTTCCTCCACTACTTCAATCCTTACTCAAATATTATATTAATAATGAACATGTTGAATTGAATTACCCAATAAACATATCAAATATGCTTCAAAACTTGTGATATTTATAACTTTGGCAATCATGTATCTCATTCTTCAAACAATATGTTTGTGAACATTTCAGTTATGTGAAAGAAATCATAATATTTTGGCCTATTTATGAATTAAGAGATGAAAGACTCCCATTGTTTTTATATAACACACACACAGATATATATATATATATATATATATATAGAAAATTTAAATGAAAAGGAAAAAAAAAAAAACCTCATAGAAAACATTTGTATGACTCATTAAAAATGTGGCATAAAGGTTAAGAATGAAATAGAAAAAATGATTCAAAGTTCAAACAAAAATCTCATAACAAGTTTTAATTATCAATATGACATCAAATGCTAGTAATTAAAAGAAATATAATTAATTTTAAGAAAGTATGACAGAAAAGGTAACAAGTCAATAATATATTATCAGTTAAATAATTCTAATCCAATAGCAACATTTGTAGGTTAATGGTTGGTTTTTTTGGGTGAGACTTCCCTGTATGTTTCATTAGCTTCAATTATAGGAATTTCAATTTTAATTCCTTGAATTGAATCATGAACCCTAAATTTGATGGCAACACAAAATTAACATATCCCTTGATATTATATATTTTAATTTAGTCATAAACCCTAAAACTTTTAGGTGGCTAAATTTTTTTTAAAATCTAAATAGATCTTAATTTAAGTTTAAATAATATTGAATAGTATTAAATATTAAGTGTCTTATTTGGACACACTTCTTGCCTTTTTTTTTTGAAATAGAAAATATTAATAAATTATATATATATAAGAGGGTTAGATGATACAAAAGATATCCAACAAGAAATTTAAAGAGAAGGAACCAAAAAACTTGTTAGTTCATGATAAGCTTAAAACCGACCATATAGGCGGTACAAAATAAAAAACATAAAATTAAAAACAAAGCTTAATTAAAACCATCCATGTAGGAGGTATAAGAACACTTTTGACTTTTGGAACTTCATGAAGAAGTTAAGCAGTATAAAAAGGAGATTAAAGAGTTAAGACAATTCATAAGTTTAGGTCTCTCTGATCTCCAAGATCAAATCAATAGAATTGTCAACCAAGGAAACCTTATGGATATTCCAGAATCCTCTCATGTTAATGATAATGAGACAGATACTTTTTTGAATACTGTGAGTAGGGTTATCTTCCAGAGGTGGGAAGTCTTCCTTACTATAGTAGTCAAAGATAAATTTTTCTTTGATATTATTGCTTTGATTGATTCAGGAGCAGCTGAAAACTGCTTTCAAGAAGGTCTTGTACCTATTCCTTTATGCGAAGAGACTAGTCAGTCTCTATTTGGAGCCAATGGCAAAAGACTTGCTATTAAGTATAAATTAACAGATGTTCATATCCGTAACCATGACATCTGTATTAAGCAAACCTTTATCCTTGTTAAGGATCTTAAGGAAAAAGCCCTTCTAGGAATACCCTTCTTAAGCTCTATTTATCCCTTGTGGGTAGATAACCAAGGTATAAGAACAAAGATTTTTGATAAGGAAATGAACATTCACCCCCATTCAAAGATCAATTGAGTTTGCTGATAAGTTCCCTGATGAGATTAAGGATAAGAAACAATTGCAACGTTTCTTAGGAAGCCTTAATTATGTGTCAGATTTCATACAAGATTTAAGCCAATTATGTGCCCCTTTAAGACAAAGACTTAAGAAAAATCCAGTTCCTTGGAATGAGGATCATACCAAGATTGTTAAAATAGTAAAGTCTAGAGTCAAAACCTTACCATGTCTCGCCTTAGCTGATCATAAAGCCTTTAAGATTGTTGAGACTGATGCTTCTGACATAGGTTTTGGCGGAATTCTTAAGCAAAGAAGTAATAATCAAGAATTGTTGGTTAGATTCACTTCTGGAACTTGGAACCATGCCCAACTCAACTACGACACCATCAAAAAGGAAATTTTAAGCATCGTTTTATGCATTTCAAAATTTCAAGACGATCTTTTGAATCAGGAATTTTTATTAAGAGTGGATTGCAAATCTGCAAAATCAGTTTTACAAAAGGATGTTAAAAATATAGCTTCTAAACATATTTTTGCTAGATGGCAAGCTATTTTAAGCAATTTTGATTTTCAAATTGAGTATATTAAAGGAGAAAATAACTCAATCCCTAATTTCCTAACTCATGAATTTTTGCAGGATTCACAAGATCATGGCTCCCAAAACAGAAAAGCAATCCTTTAAGAAATCATCATCTTACATGAAACCTCATTCAGTCTTATCAGAAAAATTCAAACCTTTGTATTATGATTTTGCTTCGAGATCTCAGGGATCTACTTCTGATCCTAATCCTCCAGTTCTTAAGCATCCTTCTTCCCCCTGTTGTGGAAGAAGGAAATAATTCTGGTTCTCTACCTTTGGTGGAAGAACCCATTCCCTTAGACTTCTCTACTTTTGATACTAACCCCTTATCTGTTCATAAGAGTATTTGTGATTTGCAGGCTAGGTGCAGGACCCCTCAAGATACCATAGAAAATTTTAAGAATAAAATTATTAGGGAAGTGTGTTCTAACATTCCTAATGCTTTTTGGCACAGGGAAGCAGCATGAGGTAGAATTACCTTATGAGCCTGATTTTAGTGAGAAAAATATTCCCACTAAAGCAAGACCAATCCAAATGAACAAGGATTTGTTAAGCTATTGTGAAAAAGAAATCTAGGATCTCATAGATAAGAAGTTGATAAGGAAGTCTAAATCCCCTTGGAGTTGTTCAGCTTTTTATGTTCAGAAACAAGCTGAACTAGAAAGAGGAACACCTAGACTAGTCATCAACTATAAGCCCCTTAATGATGTTTTAAGATGGATCAGGTATCCTATCCAAATAAAAAAGACCTCCTTCAAAGATTAGTGAAGTCCAAAGTTTTCTCTAAGTTTGACATGAAATCAGGATTTTGGCAAATCCAGATTGCGGAAAAAGATAGGTACAAAACAGCCTTTGTGGTCAAAATGCAATTGATATAATCAGATAAAGTGTTAGTATTGTTAAATGATGGATTTGTGGGGAAGGAATCTTCTACAAAAGGTAGAGATTTCGAGCTTGAATCTATATCCCTACTAGGGGATGCTGAAGGAATGTGATGATTGAAGTGGCTGGAAGAACCTGCTACTTCAAAATGGTCATAATAAAGTGGCATGAATTTCTCAGAAAAAGCTGAATGGGAATTCTTAGAATCTGTAGGTTTAATGGACCTAAGAGGTTGTTTGTCTTTCTTAGGGGCCATGGTCTCGTGAATCCTGCAAATTCCACGAGTTGAGTGATTAGGAATGGAACTTTCTCCTTTAATAAACTTAATTTGAAAATTAGGGTTTAAAATAATCCAATCAGTTAAATTATACTTAAAAGCTATATACTTAATTGTTTTCTCAGATGTGAAAACAACTTAGGTACCCAATTCATTCATAATCTCATTATAAATAATATTTTAAGCATTCCTTTATGCTCCCTTCTCTCTTCTTTCTCTCTCATCATGTAAACCCTTCAAGCTTTCTCCAAGCCTTCCTACCCTTGTCCATTGTAAGATATTTCTCCTTATGTATAATATAAATATGTTTTGATTACCTCCTATATGGATGGTTTTTAATTAAGTTTGTTTTGTTTTCATTTCATTTTATGTTCTTATACCTTGAGTGTTTTCCCAGCTGGTGCCCTTGATTTTGGTCCCCTGATGGGAGTAATCAACAAAATTTATAACCTATATCACCATGCACTAGGATAGCATAAGCTAGTATAGCATAGTGGCTCTAGGATCATTCACTGGGAAGGGTTTTCAACTTACAACTTATACCAATTCAAAGTTGAATTGGTGCCTTTTCATTTCAAGGTTAGTTTCAAAAGAAAACATAAACTTTGGTTGAAAAAGGTTTGGTTTCAAGCTAACTAAAAAGAAAGTAATGGGGATTACTTATAAAGAAAAAACGTCTCTTGGAGTTTTAGGATCATCTGGGGTTAGGTTCCTCATGCAAAAACAGAGTTCTGGTCACTTTGGTTCTTTTTCTCGTATTGGAGAATTAACATATAGTTCACTCTCCAACCGGTGTTGTACAGATGCTTCCTTTTTATGAATTTCAGCACTAATTCCCTCTCACAGATGCATCTTGCAATGGCTCGTGCCTCTCACCTAGCATTTGCCATTCAAGGTGATCATTAACCTTGGATTACCCTTCTCAAGCTCGCAAGAGATAACTAATGGATGCCTCCTTAGAGTCCAAAAGCTTACCAAGTGTTGGCAATTCTAGAAAATCCTACCTTCAGGTCACCTCCCAAAAGCTCGCAAGAGGTAAACTAGTGCATCTCCATGGACGGAGATCACTTGCCTTACCAAGTGTTGGCTCAGGTGAATTGAAGGCGTTTTAAGTTAACTAAAAACATAGAAATCATAAACGGGTTACACTTTCTCTTCATTAACAGCTGAAACAACAAAACTACCAATTCTTGCATTTGGCCCGTCCCCCGGCTACCTTAGCTCCAAGAAACAAAAAGCCTAGCCACCCATCCTCTGAAGAAATATCCTCAGAGCTTGTTTGACTAGTGAATGAAAAATACAATCAAAGTGAGAAGGTAAGGCAGAGCAAAGCTCTATATTTTACTTCCTTTCAAACTATACAAAAAGTTGATTCTCTGAGAACAAGCTCCCGAGCTTTTTAAAATGAAAATTACAAAACAATATATATATGGTTGTTTACCCTTGTGTTCTTGCTTAACAACTAAGGAATCCTATAATTGGTGGATTACAAGGAGAGAATTGGGATTTAGACATCAAATATCTGAAGCAAAATATCAAAAAATGTCGGTCGCAAATATCTGGAAGAACTCAGGAGAATTTCGCAGGTGCACAAAATGGCTGCGAAATTATTTCGCAGCCAAAGGCTGATTTCGCAGCCCTGCGAAATTGGCCTTCAGCTTGGAGTGATCTGCTTCCAATGGCTCTAACTTCTTCATTTCAACTCCGATTTGCAAACCGTTTGAAGCATTGGATTGTTGACTTTCTGATCTTCGAAATGACATATAGAATGCATAAATTGGACTTCAGAAAGTGCTCCAAAAGTGACTGAAATGACTGTCATCAAGAATGCTTCATGGCAGATTTTCTCTTTACTTCCCCTCCTTGCATTCCGGATTGCTTATGGCAAAGGACTTTAAAGCTTCAAAGCTTTGGTTCTTCATGTTTTTGAGCTTTTCATTGCTTTTCCATGGATTCCAAATAACTCTCCTTAATCTCGGATTGCTTTGGTGATCAAATTACTAACAAAAAACACCAAAACTTACACAAAGTGATTAGAAATGATTGCAAAGGTCCTTAATATGTTAATTGGGTTAAAAGGTAATAACTACTACTCAAAAGTGTTTAAAAGAGTTAATTACAAGCTATCAAATAGCCCTTTTTGAGTAGTAATCATACCTCCTACATGGATGGTTTTAATTAAGCTTTCTTTTTAATTTTATGTTTTTTATTTTGTACCGCCTACATGGTCGGTTTTAAGCTTATCATGAACTAACAAGTTTTTTGGTTCCTTCTCTTTAAATTTCTTGTTGGATATCTTTTGTATCATCTAACCCTCTTCTTTGTTTTGAATCATGGCATAATTCCTGTTTTCATTGCATATGACCTTGTCCTGGGTGTCTATGGTATCAGAGCCATCGGGAAGGGAAGTTGGGTCTTGTTTTGGGTGTTTTTGGCCTATCCTAGGATAGGTAGCAGTGTGCCTAGGAGCGCGAGCCCTGCCGGTTGAGCCGTTGTTAGCCATGGATAGGCGTTTTTTAGGCTGTAGGAGGGTTGGGGTGACGTCTCATAAGGTTTGTCAATCTGCTATTAGGCTCTAGATCAAAACCCTAAAATGAGTTCAATTTTCAGAACCATGTCTAGGAGATCTAGTGATTCTCAAGATACTGTTGTAAATAATGAAGAGATCAATTATCCTAAGATCCAAAATGATTTAGATGATTGGAAGTTACCCAAGGTGTCTAATCAAGAAATTTATAAGAAATGAACCTTTAAGTTCTTCACAGATTATACCATTAAGACCTCTGAAATGTCAGTCAACTTAGAACAAGACAACCAAGTCATAAGACTTCTAGATAACAGATCCATTGAAAAGCATAAGAAAGATGGCTATAATTTCATACACTTTGGTATGATTCAAGTAGCAGCTAAGCCTTTGACAAGATTAGGTTTAAACACCTCTATTGTCATGTGTTTAAGGGATAAAAGGCATCTCGAATATCGAGATTCTATTATAGGCGCAGTCCAAGCTGGACTGAATGATGGCCCAGTTTATTTCCAGTGCTATCCTAACTTCACAGTTAGAATAAGAGATGCAGACATCTTAGATTCCGTTGTCCTACATATTAAGACCCATGGCTTTAAGATCAAACCAGGAAACAGTCTTGTTTCAATCATAACCAGGTTTGCCTATAAGAGCATGAACACAAGCGTTGGATTTGGGGCTCTTTGCACTAGTCCTAAAGGTGAGACCACTTACTTTCATTCAGATATGCTAGATAAGTCAGATTTCATCATCCCCAAGAAGATCTTGTGGAAAGATGTTGAGTTTCCTGAAAATTGGCATTTTGCCAATGTTGTTCCAGCTATTGCACAGCATTCTGAAAGTATTGAACAAATTGTTCAATATCCTGATGGAGGAGGAGAACTGGTTTTCTCCAACTCTTTCAGACATTCTAGCAGCCCTAGAGTTTCTGTTTATGAACCCTCTAGAGCTTCAAGCTCTTCCATCCCAGTTAGAACCACTAGGGAAGAAGAAGGATCCAGCTTAGGAAATCCTAAGAACATTAAGCTAACAGGTGTTAGAAGTCACACCAACGTGGCTAGACCATTTTACACAGAGGAAAATGAGTCTACTCAGGAATCCCAACAGGATGAGTCCCCTGTTATGTCTCCTACCTATTCCTAGATGATTAACACAATAAGCCTAAGTGATGAGGACTTTGAGATCAACAAGGATCTCTTAAGAAATGACTTTTATTCTGAAGTCAATAAGCAAAGAAATGATTGGTTCTTTAGCACTATCCCTAAAGTCATTAGAGCCATTTACCAAGAAGAATTCTATGCCTACTTAGGACAAGAAAAGAAAAATATTAAGTTTTGGATTTGGTTTGAACTCTTCAAACAAGAGGAATATCCAGATTATCCTTATAAGCGTGAGAGCACTGATAAAATTAAGTCTTTCGGATTTTCTAAGGAATTTCAGGAAAATCCCCAAATCAACCAGGCTTTTGTTAATAGGATTAATCAGAAGATTAAGGATAGTCTTGTTGCTCCCTTGACTGTCCAGCCTCATAAGAGAATCAATATGGTTAAAGGTGATATTAGTTCAGAAGAAGAAGCTGATGAGCTAATTAAGATGTTTGAAGAACCCCATAATCAAATTATTTCAAAAGATATTAACAACTTGGAAGCTTTTAAGACTAGGAATTACTATCCTAGGCCTACATTTCCTGACATGCAGTTTGAGGAAAGAAATCAGTATACCCAAGCCTCATACACTAGTGGTACTATCTATGAATGGAACATAGACGGTATGACCGAGTATAACATACTCACTAAGCTTCAAGAAATGACCATGGTAAGTACAACCTATAAATTAAACAATAGACTGCCAGATCATGATGTAGCTCAGACCATTGTTGCTGGGTTTACAGGTCAGCTTAAGGGTTGGTGGGATAATTATCTCACTTTTGATGATAGAAATAGTATCCTAAAAGCCTATAGGATTAATAAGAATAGTGAAATTGTTAAGGATGAAGATGGCCAAGATATAGAGGATGCAGTGGCTACTCTAATCTACTCAATATCCAAGCACTTCATTGGAGATCCTGCAAAAATTAAAGATAAAACTGCAGATCTCTTAACCAACCTTAAGTGTCCCAAGCTTCATGATTTTAGATGGTATAAGGAAGTCTTCCTAACCAAAGTCATGCTAAGGTCAGATTGTAACCAGTCCTTTTGGAAAGAAAATTTCATCTCAGGATTACCCAAGCTTTTCTCTGAGAGAATTAGGATTAAGATAAGAGAACAGTATAATGGTCAAATCCCTTATGATAAGTTAACCTATGGTGAGATTATAAGCATTGTCACAGCTGAAGGGATTAAGTTGTGCAATGACTTCAAGCTTAAGCAACAAATGAAGAATGAACAAAAATCTACAAGAATGAATTTGGTTCATTCTGTAGCCAGTTTGGTTTCAGCCAAAAGGAAACTATGCCTCCCTCTAAGCAAAAACCAAGCAGGAAGCCTAGCAAAGATAAGTTTTGCCACAGTAAGAGAGGTACCTATGACAACTATAGGATGAATGATACTAAGTAGTCAAGGCACGTCCAAAGAAGGGTCAACAAAGATACCCAGAAAAAGGTAGAAACTCCTTTAGATGTCAAGCCAATTATCTGTTTTAAATGTGGCAAAGTTGGTCATTATAAAAAAGATTGTAGAGTTAAGCAAAAGATTAATAACTTAAGTGTCTCAAATGACCTAAAAAATATGCTTTGTAAAGTAATGTTAAACTCCACAGATTCTGAATCAAGGACTGATTCAGATAATGAAGATGACATTAATCAACTAGATAGTAGTGGTGAAGTTTCTAGCCAATCTTTTAGTGACCAAGCAGAATGTATTAAAGGTAATTGTAATTGTCGTCCTAAAACTATAAATGTCATAAGCCAAGATCAGGAATTTATCCTAGATACTTTAAGAAAAGTTGAAGATGAAAAAACTAAGCAAAATATTTATGAAGTTTTTAAGAAATCTGTTGTTAAGGTAGAAGCCAAGAAGACTGTTAATCCTTATAACCTTAATGATATCTTAAACAGGTTTGACCAGCAGTCTCCCAAGGAAGTCAGCATTAAGGAACTTCATGAAGAAGTTAAGCAGTATAAAAAGGAGATTAAGGAGTTAAGACAATTCATAAGTTTAGGTCTCTCTGATCTCCAAGATCAAATCAATAGAATTGTCAACCAAGAAAACCATATGGATATTCCAGAATCGTCTCATGTTAATGATAATGAGACAGATACTTTTTTTAATACTGTGAGTAGGGTTATCTTCCAGAGGTGGGAAGTCTCCCTTACTATAGTAGTCAAAGATAAATTTGTCCTTGATATTATTGCTTTGATTGATTCAAGAGAAGCTGAAAATTGCCTTCAAGAAGGTCTTGTACCTATTCCTTTATGCGAAAAGACTAGTCAGTCTCTATTTCGAGCCAATGGCAAAAGACTTGCCATTAAGTATAAATTAACAGATGTTCATATCCATAACCATGACATCTGTATTAAGCAAACCTTTATCCTTGTTAAGGATCTCAAAGAAAAAGCCCTCCTAGGAATACCCTTTTTAAGCTCTATTTATCCCTTATGGGTAGATAACCAAGGTATAAGAACAAAGCTTTTTGATAAGGAAATTCTTTTTGAATTTGCTAATCCTGTTGAAAACATCACTCCTTGTGATCAAGAAATTAATCTTGTTAGAATTGATGATCCACCTGAGATATTAGGTACCCAATTCATTCATAATCTCATTATAAATGATATTTTAAGCATTCCTTTATGCATTTCAAAATTTCAAACTGATATTTTGAATCAAGGAATTTTAAAAGTTGTTTTCACATCTGAGAAAACAATTAAGTATATAGCTTTTAAGTATAATTTAACTGATTGGATTATTTTAAACCCTAATTTTCAAATTAAGTTTATTAAAGGAGAAAGTTCCATTCCTAATCACTCAACTCGTGGAATTTGCAGGGTTCATGAGACCATGGCCCCTAAAAGAATACCCAAGCTCCTAACCAGAAAACCCAATCCAGTCAAGCTCCTTCTCCCCATAAAATGCTATGGAGCCAACAAGTTGAAGAAGAAGAAGCAAGGCTTCATTCTTCTAACTCTATGCCTAACAAGATGATGACCTTGTACTATGATCATTCTAATCCATCTAATCCAGTCAAGGCCACCCAGTACCCAGCCATTTCAGGGTCTCAGACCTTCAAGCAAGTCATTAAGGCTAATCCCTCTCAAAAGGAATTAGCATCAAGCTCCTCTTTTTCAAACAAGCAAATTGTGGTGGCTGCCAACCCCACACCTCTTTCAACAAAATCAAGATATTGGCAAAATGATTTAAATCAATCTCTTTTGGTTATTGAAAGAGAATTTTTCTCTGAAAACCCTAGAGAGATTGCTACAAAAGCTTTTCAAGAGAATTTTCATTATCCCTCTGGTGATATTTTAAAAACAAGAGAATTTTATGAAGCAGTCCTTACAGAAACTGGTTCTGTTAAAATTAAGCATAACGCTGATAAATTCAGCAATATGGGTTTGGCATTCTCTACCTGCTATATTTATAAGATTCTTACTATCAAGCAATGGGGTGGAAATCCTAATCTTTCAAGGGAATTTTCTGAACCATCAAAGCCAAGGTTTTTTAATTATTGGGATTATCAGAGAGCATGGTTTAATGCTTTTCTAATCCAGAATAAGGATTTCCATCATTCATGGATGTTCTATTTTCCATCTAAGAATCAGTTTTCCTCTTTCCCATTTTGGTTCTACAGTTGGTGGACTTATTATGGTCCGACTATTAAGATTCTTCCTAAGCCCATCCTGGATGGCTTTGAGCTATTCAGAAGTTCTTTTGATATCCCCAGAGAACTTTCAGCTTTTCCCCCTTTACTATTCTTTTTCAGCAATTTTGGCCTTGCTTGGATAGTCCAGTGGGACTATATTATTATTACAGACGAATCAACAGCCTTTCCATCTCTGGGAAGGACATTTAAAACTAAATGGTGGGATGCCTTGAAAAATGATGCATCTATTGATGCAATCAAGCAGTATTTCCTCAAGAACCCCACACAAGTCTCAGCCAGTGATGATATGTCTCAGTTTCTCCTCAAAAAGCAACAGTTACAAGCCATGCTCGTAGCAACTAAGACCCCTCAAGATTTCCAGAAAATCCTTGAAGAAGGAAGCTCAAGCTTCTCCCAAGAAAATTCTTATGCAGAGTCTGATGATTCAACAAGCTACCTTCCAGACAATGGTGATGACTGTGAAGGAATCCTTCCTCCAATAAGAAGATCTAAGTAATCATCAGCCTTTTGTCTTCCATCAAGAATATTTCAAGCTTTGCAGTTTCTACACCAAAAGCAGCAAGCATGTGTCCACACAGTTTAAAGAAGCCTGTCAGAAGTCATTTCAAGCCATAAGCAAGATTCCTGGTCAAAAGTCAAAAGTGCTACAGTTCCCTCTTACTTTTACTATTCAAGCACTATTCAAGCACGGGTCTACTGTTCATAGTTATTATTCAAGATTCCTTTTTTGCCTATTTAAAGGGGCTCGGTCCTCATTTGTAAGCACGCTTAATTTCCTCTCCCAAGCTGATGCTCTCCCTTCTCTCTTCTTTCTCTCTCATCATGTAAACCCTTCAAGCTTTCAAGCTTTCTCCAAGCTTTCCTACCCTTGTCCATTGTAAGATATTTCTCCTTATGTATAATATAAATATGTTTTGATTACCTCCTATATGGATGGTTTTCAATTAAGTTTGTTTTGTTTTCATTTCATTTTATGTTCTTATACCTCCTACATGGATGGTTTTAATTAAGCTTTGTTTTTAATTTTATGTTTTTTATTTTGTACCGCCTACATGGTCAGTTTTAAGCTTATCATGAACTAACAAGTTTTTTGGTTCCTTCTCTTTAAATTTCTTGTTGGATATCTTTTGTATCATCTAACCCTCTTCTTTGTTTTGAATCATGGCATAATTCCTGTTTTCATTGCATATGACCTTGTCCTAGGTGTCTATGGTATATATATATATAAAGAATAAATCCACGTAAAAATTAAAATTTGATGTAGTACACATTTTTTGATATGTCCATTTTAAAACCATTTTTAAAACTATTAATTTTTTAACCTACATGGGTAAAAGTTCTTTTATCTTATATAAAAGTTATTAGTATGTGTTTCTTAATTTTAAATATAAAAAGCATGAAGTGTATCAAAATGAACACTAAATTGTTTTCTTTTCTAATATTTTTTTTTACTTAAATCTTAAAAAAGCCACTAATTTAAAATCATTTTTAAATAGTTTGTTTTTAAATTTATCACTTTCTCTAAAACAATTTTATTTTAATGGAAAGAAGTAAAAAATGTTTTACTTTTATTTTAAATTCAAAAACAATTTTCTTTAAGAATTTAGTTGAAACAAACAAACAAGGGCATGCTTAACAAACCATCTATGCACATTGGCAATTCTAGGTAAATTTTAGTACCAAACATGCTAAGTGGCAGTCTTTAATAATGCCACATCATTGAGAGATTAGGTATTATAAAAATCATAAATGCTTCATCCTTAATAGCCCCAGGGTTAAAATTACAAATTGTCCTCAAAACTTTTAGTTTTAGTCATTCAGTAAAAGCAAACAATTCAGTGTTGAATTGGAAAATGATATCAAGCAACTCAAATCAATATAAAATCCATATCAGCAGCGCATGAATCTTCAACCTAACATTAATAACCATCACATGGTTAAAGCTGCAAGAACCTCAACTGAAGTTGGTTAAGCACTTAAGGAGTTATACTAGTTGTGCAACAATTAGAAGATCAGTTCCATATTGTAACAAATAGTATATTAGTTTCATATAGTTAGAGGTTAGTTAGTCGGTTTAGTATAAGGCATATGTAAACTGAATACATTGGTTGGTTAATGAATGAAATGCATAAGAAATTCTTTCATCTATGAAATTTCTTTTATGGTAGTAAAGCCACGACAATCTTTTGAATCTTCTGTGAGAAAATCTCAGCTCTAGAATATTTATTGACAACTAAATACCTTCAGTCGCATTGATGGCAACCTCAACCCAATCTTCTAGCCTACAAGCTAGGAAACACCTATAACTTCTTCATCAAATGGTTCCATTTAGCAGATGCAAGTACTAAATCATGCGCTTCCAATTAAACTAGACAGAAACAACTATATTCTTTAGGCACTCACATGGAAAAATGTGGTGTTTGCTAATGGATTTGAAGATTATATTGAAGGATTAAAAGTTTGTCCTCTAAAGATAACAAATTCTAGTGATTCAAATCCAGAATCCATTTTGTGATGAGGATTTGATCATATGATCTTGAGTTTGATCTACTCCTCACTCACTCCTAAAATTATGAGACATATCATTGGTTATCAAACTTCTCATGCAACTTGGTTTGCATTAGAGAAGATTGTTTCAACCTTATCCAAGGCTCAAATTACGTAGCTAAGAATAGAATTTCAAACAACAAGAAAAAGGTTCACTTTTAATGATAAAATATATCTCAAAGCAAAGAATCTTATTGTTAACCTAGTTACTATTTGTGAACCTGTAACAAAAGGGATCAAATTCTTCAACTTCTTGGAGGTCTTGGAGCCGACTACAACTCCATATATAGTAGCCTCACTTACAGCTTGTGAAGATGATATCTCTCTCCACTTGGTACATAGTATTCTACTTGTTGAGGATCCTCTACCTTAATCTAAGGCCTTCCATATGTGCATCCATTGACCCTCAATCATAGGAGCTAAATTCATTTATTTTATAATCAATCTTTATGTGTAATCAAGCCGTTATACAATTTGTAAATGATTATATATATGAAAGACTCTCACCACTAAAAAGTGTGGTGGCTTTCAAACATTCTCATGGTATTAGAGCATACCTGGATTAACATCCCACAATCCCCAATGGCCTCTGATTCTTCTTCGACCCTCCTTTCCTTCAACACCATGATTCACATGGTTACTATCAAACTCTCATCCTCTAACTATCTCTTATGGAAGGCCAACTTCTTCCCCTTCTCAAGAGCCAAGGTCTGCTGGGTCATGTGAACGGTTCTCTTGAGCCACCACCTCCATTTGATCCTCCCACCTCTCAGACACCAAATACCAAACACTTGGCATGGAAAGCCACTGATCAACGCCTACTGAGTCTTCTCATATTTTCTCTCACAGAGGAAGCCATGGCTGAAGCCGTTGGCCTCTCCACATCCCATGAGGTCTGGACTGCTCTCGAAAACACCTTTAGCCACCGCTCTAAAGCTCGTGAAATACACTTCAAGGATGACCTCCAATTGATAAAGCATGGCACCCGTCCAGTCACTGCCTACGCCCGTGCTTTCAAAGCCTTATGCGATTAGCTTCAGGCCATTGGTCGCCCTGTTGATGGAACCGAAAAAGTCCATTGGTTTCTTCATGGCTTAGGACCCAATTTCTCCAGTTTTTCTACTGCTCAAATGGCACATACTCACCTCCCCTGCTTCCCAGATCTTGTGTCCAAAGCTGAGAGCTTTGAACTTTTTCAAAAGTCTCTTGAAAGTCCAATACCTTTAGCTGCAGTGTTCACCTCTAGCCAGGGCTCCTCTCAGCGTGAGGGTGGCTCTTCTCGTTCCAGATGTGGCCACGGGAATGGCTCCAGCCATGAGTCCTCTAGTCACGGACAAGGTCGTGCCCAACCCATTCAAGGTCGCCGACCACCACGATGCCAGATTTGCCACTTGGATGGCCACTATGTTGATCGGTGCATGCAACGCTATGATCGATCTCAATATAATCCCTCAGGGAACCTTGCAGAAGCTTTCAACACTTCATGCTCTGTTTCTAGTAATGAAGCCTCCAATTGGTTCTTAGACATAGGGGCTTCGACCCATATGACTCCAGCCCACTCCACTTTGGACCAGTCCACTATTTACACAGGTAAAGATTGTGTGATTGTAGGGAATGGTGCGTCTCTACCTATTACCCACACTAGTAAACTTTCTCTTTCCCCAGATTTTTATCTATTAGATGTTTTGGTCACTCCTCACCTCACTAAAAATCTTTTGTCTATTAGTAAATCAATGCATGATTTTCCATTATCTATTACATTTACTAATAATTTTTTTCACTATTTAGAATCACCAAATAGGAAGGATGGTGGCAATCAATAAAAGAGATGGAGGCTTATATGTGCTAGAGCTTAGAAATTCCACTTTTATTTCTATCCTTAAAAATAAATCTCTTCGTGCTTCGTATGATTTATGGCATTCTTGCCTTGGACATGTGAATCATTCTGTTATCTATTTTTTAAATAAAAAAGACAGCTTTATCCTACCTCTTTATTGTTGTCTCCTAAATTATGTGATACAAGTCAACTTGCGAAGAATCACTGTTTGCCTTATTCTTATAATGAACATAGATCTTCTAGTGTTTTAGATCTTATTCATTGCGATATTTGGGGTCCTTTCCCGATCAAATCAAATTTGGGATTCGTCTACTATGTTTTATTCATTGATGATTATTCTCGTTTCACTTGGCTTTATCCATTGAAACTAAAATCTGACTTCTATGATACTTTTATTCATTTCCAAAAATTTGTGGAAAATCAACATTCTGCTCACATCAAAATTTTTCAAAGTGACGGTGGTGCAAAATTTACTAGCAACTGCTTTAAAGCCCATCTTCGTACCTTTGGTATTCATCATCAACTCTCTTGTCCATATACTCTCGCCCAAAATGGTTGCGCAGAACGAAAACACCATCGTGTGACTGAGACTGGCTTGGCCCTGCTTTTCCATTCCCACACTTCCCCTCGCTTCTGGGTTGATGCCTCTAGCACTGCAGCTTATATCATCAACCAATTGCCCGCACCACTTATTGGAGGTAAGTTCCCTTTTGAGCTTCTATATGGTTCCTCTCCAAATTGTGAAAATTTTCATCCATTTGGTTGTCGTGTTTATCTTTGTTTACGTGATTATATGCCTAACAAATTTTTTCCCCGTAACATTCCTTGCATTTTTTTGGGCTACAGCTCCTCTTACAAAGGGTTTCGTTGTCTTGATCCTACCACTTCTAGGCTATATATCACCCGCCATGCTCAATTTGATGAGACTCGCTTTCCCTTTCTCACTACCTCTCAGGCTCAACCCCTATCCTCCCTCAAATTCTCATCTTCCCCTATGCCTCATTCTCGGCATATTACACAATTCGGATCTACCCCGTGTGGTATTTGTACTAATCCAGTGGATGAGCCTTTGCATGTCAATGATTCTCTTACAGGTTCATCTCTGCCACACTCGGATCCTAGTCCTGCTTCTCTTGAGCTCACCACTAAGGTACCTACCCTTGCTCCTATTGTGGCTGCTCCAATGGCTTCTCATCCCATGATTACACGAGCCAAAGCTGGTATTTTCACAAATCGCCATTCGATGAATCTTGCTCTCTTGGGATCCTCTGGTCTTCTCTATGCTCTCCTTGCATCCATTGAGCCCAAAGGATTCAAATCTATTGCTAAGAATCCTGCTTAGCTCACCACTATGGATGAACAAGTTCAAGCCCTGCAAACTAATCGTACCTGGATTTTGGTTCCTCACCCTGCTAACACCGTCATTGTGGGTTCCAAATGGGTGTTTCAGACCAAATATTTGCTCGATGGATCAATTGAGCGTCTCAAAGCTCACTTTGTTGCCAAAGGCTATACACAGGTACCTGGTCTTGACTACACTGACACTTTTAGTCCTGTTATCAAGGCTACAACTATCCGTGTTGTCCTCTCTCTTACTGTGACCAACAAATGGTCTCTCCGTCAACTTGACGTCAAGAATGCATTTCTTAATGGTCATCTTACTGAACATGTCTATATGGAACAACCTCCTGGGTATATTGACCCTCGCTTCCCTAATCATGTCTATCAGTTGAAGAAAGCTCTTTATGGCCTCAAACAGGCTCCTTGTGCCTAGTTTCGACGCTTCAACTCTTTTCTCATTCAACTTGGTTTTTATTGCAGTCGTGCCGACACCTCACTCTTTGTCTTTCACAAGTAGTCTGACATTATTTATTTGCTTCTTTATGTTGATGACATCATTATTACAGGCAACAACTCATCTCTTCTTGATAGCTTTACTCGTAAGCTTAATACTGAGTTCGCTACTAAAGATTTGGGTTCTCTCAGTGATTCTCGCTTGACTTCCCAGCTGGGTCTTTTAATCAAAAACATTTATAAAACCTATGACCTTATACTGGCGTAGCAAAGCTACTATAGTATAGCAGTTCTAGGGTCGAACTCAGGGATGGGTTTTCACTCTACCAATGATAGCCTCTAAATTAGAAATTGATTCTGATGATTTCCTTTAACACAAACTTTAAATTTAAAAGAAAATAAAATTGTTTTGAAAGTGGTGATTTAAACTAAACTCACATAGAACTAAGTAAAAAGTGGAAGAAAGAAAGTCTCCGGAGCTAAGGGTTGCTAGGTTCAAGTTCCGGATGCAAAGTGGAAAATTCGGATTTTTCTCCTCGCATTGGGGATTTAACCTAAAGTTATTTCCCGAACCGGTATAGGTTTGACAGTGAAGATTTAATCCATAACAAGTCACTAGAGATGGTAGTCAAGGTCCATTAATGACTTAAGACACTATGGACTATCACCTTGAATCACTTTCCACTGGCTCGTATATGATAACTAATGGGTGATATGGATCTAGCAATAAGCATCCACAGAGACCTTAAGCTTACCATGTATTGGCCAGTCAAAGTGATCCTAAGGGATTTAAGGCAAAACCTTGGCTTTAAAAGCCATTTATGGACTCCAACCACCTGAATTCAATGCACGGAAACTTTCCACCTTTTAATCTGGACTTTTCACCTAGCTTCCTTCACTCCAAGAAACTAAATGTTTAGCCTCTCATCCTCCTGGGAAAACATCCTCGGAGGGTGTTTGGCTTGCAAGAAAATAGAAAATAGAAGAAAGAAAATAATAGCAAAAAGAGATCTCTGTATTTCACTAAGTATCAAATTTACATTGGTCTCCTGGAGAAAGCTCCCCGAAAGATACATTTTCAGTGATTACAAGAGAAATTATATAGGAAGGTAATTTTACCCTTCCTTGGATACTTCCTAGCTAAGGAATTACATGAGTGGTTGAATACAAGGAGAAAATGGAAATTTAAACACAAAAATATCAGAAGAACAAGAGTCGGCAAAAATATCCAATTTTCGCACGCTGAGTTCCAATTTCGCATGTTGGTTTGAGGTGTGCGAAAATTTCGCACAGTGGACTGAGGATTTCGCACCTTAAACAGTGGTGTGCGAAATTGTCCCTCAGCTTGATGCAGTTGTCTTCCGAAGTCCGTATCTTCCTCATTTCAGCTCCAAATCATACATGGTTTGAACCATTGGATTCTTGACTTTCTGAGCTTCGAAATGGTATATAGAATGTAAACAATGGACTTCGGGAAGTGCTCCAAAAGTGCACTAAAAGACTGCAGCTGTGTACCCTGTTTTCATCCCCTGTTTTCTTCTTCTCCATTGTTTCTCCCTTGTAAACTTTAAACGGCTAAGGCAAAGGATTATGAGGCTCCATAGCTTGATTTCTTCATAAATCTAAGCTTCCAAAAGCTTTGCCATGAACTATAAATAGCTCTCCCTCATTCTTAAATTGCTTTGGTGAGCATAAAGCTATCAAAAAGCACCAAAACTTAACACAATTGTTAGAAATCTGATTGCAAGGGTACCTAACATGTTAATCGAGTTAAAAGGTAATAATTACTACTCAAGGGTGTTTAAAAGAGCTAATTACAAGCTACAAAATAGCATGTTTTGAGTAGTAATCACTCAGTTACTTTCTTGGTTTGGAAGCTACATCCACTACTAATGGTCTCTTTCTTAGTCAGCTGAAATATGCCCGAGACATCCTCAAGCGAGCTCAGTTACTTGACAGCAAGCCTGTTCACACCCTCATGGTTGTTTCTCAGCATATGTCTTCTAATGGTCCTCTATTTTCGGATCCTACTTTTTACGATCTCTTGTTAGCGCTCTCCAGTATTTGAGTATCACGCATCCTGATATTGCTCATACTGTAAACTCTATAAGTCAATTTTTGCACTCTCCGACTGAAGACCACTTTCTTACTGTCAAGCTCATTCTTCACTATGTTAAGGGTACATTACATTTTGGCCTCACTTTCCATCCATCTGCTGCTCCTAGTGCTTTAGTTGCTTACTCTGATGCAGACTAGGCTAGATGTCCTAATACTCGTCGCTCTACCTCTGGTTATTCTATTTACCTTGGTGACAACTTGGTTTCCTGGAGTGCCAAAAAGCAACCTACTATTTCTTGTTCTAGCTATGAGTCTGAGTATCATGCTCTTGCTCTCATTGACGCTGAACTTCTTTGGCTCACACATCTTCTTTGTGACCTTAGAATTTCCCTTCCATAGCAACCTCTTCTCCTATGTGACAACAAAAGTGCAATTTTTTTGAGCTCCGACCTCGTTTCTCACAAATGGGCCAAGCATGTTGAGTTAGATTACCACTTTCTTCGTGAACTTGTTGTTGCTGGCAAACTTCGCACTTAGTGCATACCCTCTCACTTACATGTTGCTTATATCTTCACCAAAAGTGTACCTCAACCTCTTTTTCAATTTTTTCGCTCCAAGCTCCTCGTCTATTCCAATCCGACGCTCAGCTTGGGGGGTGTTGATTACTACTCAAAAAGGGCTATTTGATAGCTTGTAATTAACTCTTTTAAACACTTTTGAGTAGTAATTATTGCCTTTTAACCCAATTAACATATTAAGGACCTTTGCAATCACTTCTAATCACTTTGTGTAAGTTTTGGTGTTTTTGTTAGTAATTTGATCACCAAAGCAATCCAAGATGGAGGAGAGTTATTTGGAATCCATGGCAAAGCAATGGAAAGCTCAGAAACATGAAGAATCAGAGTTTTGAAGCCTTACAGCCCTTTGCCATAGCCAATCCGGAATGCAAGGAGGAGAAGTAAAGAAAGAATCTACTTTGAAGCATTCTTGATGACAGTCATTTCAGCCATTTTTGGAATACTTCCTAAAGTCCAATTAATGCATGCTTTATGTTGTTTCGAAGATCGGGAAGTCAAAAATCCAATGCTTCAAACGGTTCGCAAATCGGAGTTGAAATGAAGAAGTTAGAGCTAATGGAAACAGATCACTCCAAGCTGAAGGCCAATTTCGCAGGGCTGCGAAATCAGCCTTTGGCTGCGAAATCAGCCTTCGGCTGCGAAATGATTTCGCAACCATCTTGTTCGTCTGCGAAATTTTGCAGCCATTTTGTGCGCCTGCGAAATTCTCCTGAGTGCTTCCAGATATTTGCGACCGACGTTTTTTGATATTTCACTTCAGATATTTGTTATCTAAATCCCAATTCTCTCCTTGTAATCCACCAATTAGATGATTCCTTAGTTGCTAAGCAAGAATACAGGGGTAAACAACTTGCTATATATTGTTTTGTAATTTTCCTTTTTGCTCGGTCGGGGAACTTTCTCCAGGAGACCATCTTATGTAAATTCTACACTTAGCAAAATACAGAGTATCTTTTGTTTTCTTTTTCTCTCTACTATTCTCTATTTTCTTGCAAGCCAAACACCCTCTGAGGATGTTTTCCCAGAGGATGAGAGGCTAAACATTTAGTTTCTTGGAGTAAAGGAAGCTAGGTGAAAAGTCCAGATTAAAACGTGGAAAGTTTCCGTGCATTAAATTCAGGTAGTTGGAGTCCATAAATGGCTTCTAAAGCCAAGGTTTCTCCTTACATCCCTTTGAATCACTTTGACTGGCCAATACATGGTAAGCTTAAGGTCTCTGTGGATGCTTATTGCTAGATCCATATCAGTCCATTAGTTATCATGTACGAGCCATTGGAAAGTGATTCAAGGTGATAGCCCATAGTGTCCTAAGCCATTAATGGACCTTGACTACCATCTCTAGTGACTTTTTATGGATTAAATCTTCATTGTCAAACCTATACCGGTTCGGGAAATAACTATAGGTTAAATCCCCAATGCGAGGAGAAAAATCCGAAATTTTCCACTTTGCATCTGGCACTTGAACCTAGCAACCTTTAACTCCGGGAGACTTTCTTTCTTCCACTTTTTACTTAATTCTATGTGAGTTTAGTTTTAATCATCACTTTCAAAACAATTTTATTTTCTTTTAAAACTTCAAGTTTTTGCTAAAGGAAATCATTAGACTCAAGTCCTAATTTAGAGTTTATCACTGATAGAGTGAAAACCCATCCCTGAGTTCGACCCTAGAACTGTTATACTATAGTAGCTTTGCTACGCCAGTATGAGGTCATAGGATTTATAAATATTTTTGGTAAAAATACTCAACTGGGTATGAATCAAAATGGCGCCGCTGTCGGGGATGGTGCCACAATACAGTGATACAATCTTTTAGAGGCTACTTGTGATTTTCATCACAAGTTTGGTGAATTCCTTTTTCACTAACTTCATTTCCTTTCATTTTCCTTTTGTTAAGTTTATTTTCATTTTCTTCCTAACTTTAATTTTTTTTTTCTAGTTTCCTTTTGTTTTTATTATTATTACAGGTATTGTAACTTGTGCATGCCCTATTGGATTAGGGACCAAGAGGGAAGATTAGTAAGGATTGAGAATCCTCAAGACACAGAGTTGGATATCTGTGTAAGTATCATGGACCCTCCACCTGAGGATCAGAGTTCTCAACAAGGTCAAAGGGGTAATCCCAATGCATATCTATCCATGAGGGATAGAATGCGTCCCCCAAGGATGAGTGCACCCTCATGCATCCTGCCTCCTCTTGAGCAGTTGGTTATAAGGCCCCATATTGTGCCCCTCCTACCAACTTTCCATGGAATGGAGAGTGAGAATTCATATTCTCACATCAAGGAATTTGAGGAGGTATGTAATACCTTTAGAGAGGGAGGAGCTTCAATAGACTTGATGAGACTCAAGCTATTCCCTTTTACTTTGAAGGACAAAGCAAAAATATGGCTTAATTCTTTAAGGCCAAGGAGCATAAGGAATTGGGTTGATCTTCAAGCTGAATTTTTTAAGAAATATTTCCCCACTCATAGGACCAATGGGTTGAAGAGACAAATCTCAAATTTTTCTGCTAAAGAAAATGAGAAGTTCCATGAATGTTGGGAAAGGTATATGGAGGCCATCAATGCTTGTCCTCATCATGGTTTTGATATATGGCTCTTAGTGAGCTATTTTTATGATGGAATGTCTTCCTCCATGAAGCAAATTCTTGAGACCATGTGTGGGGGAGATTTTATGAGTAAGAATCCTGATGAAGCCATGGACTTTTTAAGTTATGTGGCTGAGGTGTCAAGAGGATGGGATGAGCCCAACTCAAGAGAGAAAGGAAAGTTTCCCTCTCAACAAACCCAAAATCCAAAGGTGGGATGTACATGTTGAATGAAGACGTGGACATGAAAGCTAAAGTGGCAACATTAGCAAGGAGGTTGGAAGAACTTGAGTTGAAAAAGAAGCATGAAGTCCAAGCCATTTCTGATACCCAAGTCCATGTCATGCCATGCACCATTTGCCAATCATGTGATCATGTGGTAGATGAGTGCCCAACTATGCCAGCCGTGAGGGAGATGTTAGGTGATCAAGTCAATGTTGTGGGGCAATTTAGGCCCAACAACAGTGCATCTTATGGAAACACCTATAATTCAAGCTGGAGAAACCACCCAAATTTTTCTTGGAAATCAAGGCCACCTCCATACCAACCACAAGGCCAAACCCAAGCATCTCAACAAACTTCTTCAGTGGAGCAAGCCATTGTAAACCTGAGCAAAGTCATGGGTGACTTTGTGGGTGAACAAAAGGCAATCAACTCCCAATTGCATCAAAAGATTGAAAATGTTGAGAGTTCTCAAATTAAGAGAATGGAGGGGATGCAAAATGATCTATCTCAGAAGATAGATAATATTCAGTACTCCATCTCTAGGCTTACCAACCTAAACACAGTGAATGAGAAGGGAAAGTTCCCCTCTCAACCAAGCCAAAATCCCAAGGGTGTTCATGAAGTTGAAACCCAAGATGGTGAGTCTTCAAATTTGAGAGAGGTCAAAGCTGTAATCACTTTGAGGAGTGGGAAGGAGGTTGATCAACCCTTGCCTAACGTAGGGCTTGATGAAGAACTCATGTCAAAGAGACCCTTGATTAAAGAGAGCAATAGCCAAGAAGAGAAGATTGGGAAGAAAAGTGCATCCAAATCAAGCATTGAAGAAGAACCAAGGATAGTGCTTAAGGAGGATATGATAAAGAAACATATGCCTCCCCCTTTTCCTCAAGCTTTACATGGAAAGAAAGAAATCAAGAATTCATCAGAAATTCTTGAAGTGTTGAGACAAGTGAAGGTGAACATACCCTTACTTGATATGATCAAGCAAGTCCCCACATATGCAAAGTTCCTAAAGGACTTGTGCACAGTCAAGAGAGGCTTACAGGTGACAAAGAATGCATTCCTCACTGAGCAAGTGAGTGCTATCATCCAGAGCAAGTCCCCAGTTAAGTATAAAGATCCGGGATGTCCCACCATATCAGTCAACATTGGAGGGACACATGTGGAAAAAGCTTTACTAGACTTGGGAGCAAGTGTTAATTTGCTCCCATACTTTGTGTATAAGCAACTGGGACTTGGAGGATTGAAGCCCACAACCATGACCCTCTCCTTAGTTGATAGGTCGGTCAAAATCCCAAGAGGAGTGATAGAGGATGTTTTAGTTCAAGTGGACAAATTCTACTATCCTGTAGATTTTGTGGTGCTTGATACTGATTCCACTGTCAAGGAAGAAAATTATGTGCCAATCATCCTAGGGAGGCCTTTCCTAGCTACCTCCAATGCTATCATTAATTGTAGGAATGGGGTGATGCAGCTCACATTTGGAAACATGACATTGGAATTAAACATATTCCACTTATGTAGGAGGCATCTTCACCCAGAAGAGGAGGAAGGATTTGAGGAGGTGTGCTTGATCAACACTTTGGTTGAAGAGCACTGTGACAAGAACTTAGAGGAGAGCTTGACTGAAAGCTTGGAAGTTATTGAAGATGGGTCCCCTGAACCCTCTGATGTGCTAGCAATCATGTCTCCTTGGAGGAGACGGGAAGAGATCTTACCACTGTTCAACCAAGAAGACTCACAAGGAGTTGCTGTGGAGGGCCCTCCAAAGCTTATTTTAAAGCCACTTCCTGTGGAGTTGAAGTATGCATACTTGGAGGATGATGAGAAATGTCCAGTGGTGGTTTCCTCAACCCTCACGAATGATTAAGAGGATAGTCTTTTAGGAGTCCTCAGAAAATGTAAGAAAGCCATTGGATGGCAAATATCTGATCTGAAAGGGATTAGTCCTTTGGTGTGCACCCACCATATTTATATGGAGGATGATGCAAAACCAGTGAGGCAACCCCAAAGGAGACTAAATCCTCACATGCAAGAGGTGGTGAGGAGTGAAGTTTTGAAGCTACTTCAAGCTGGGATCATATATCCCATCTCAGACAGCTTGTGGGTGAGCCCCACCCAAGTAGTCCCAAAGAAATCTGGAATCACTGTGGTCCAGAATGAGAAAGGGGAGGAAGTCTCTACACGTCCTACCTCAGGATGGAGGGTGTGTATAGACTATAGGAGGTTGAATTCAGTAACTAGGAAGGACCATTTCCCATTGCCTTTCATGGACCAAGTCCTTGAGAGAGTCTCAGGACATCCTTTCTATTGTTTTCTAGATGGTTATTCAGGGTACTTCCAAATAGAAATTGATTTGGAAGATCAAGAAAAGACAACCTTCACTTGCCCCTTTGGTACTTTCGCATATAGGAGAATGCCCTTTGGTCTATGTAATGCTCCTGCAACTTTCCAAAGATGCATGCTAAGCATCTTCAGTGATATGGTGGAACGCATCATGGAAGTTTTCATGGATGACATCCATTGTTTATGGAAGCTCTTATGAGGAGTGTTTGATGCATTTAGAAGCTGTTCTCCATAGATGTATTGAGAAAGACCTAGTGCTAAATTGGGAGAAGTGCCATTTTATGGTACAAAAAGGAATTGTCTTAGGACATATCATCTCCAAAAATGGCATTGAGGTAGATAAAGCAAAGGTGGAGCTGATTGTTAAGTTGCCACCTCCCACAAATGTTAAAGGAATTAGGCAATTCCTTGGACATGCCGGGTTCTATAGGAGGTTCATTAAGGATTTCTCAAAAATCTCAAAACCTCTTTGTGAGCTCTTGGTAAAGGATGCCAAGTTTGTGTGAGATGAGAAGTGTCAGAGAAGTTTTGAGGAATTGAAGCAATTCCTCACAACTGCACCAATAGTGAGAGCTCCAAATTGGAAATTACCTTTTGAGGTAATGTGTGATTCAAGTGATCTTGCTATGGGGGCTGTTTTGGGGCAAAGAGAGGATGGAAAGCCCTATGTGATCTATTATGCTAGTAGAACTTTAAATGAGGCTCAAAAGAACTACACAACTACTGAGAAGGAGTTGTTGGCTGTAGTTTTTGCCTTAGATAAGTTTCGTGCTTATTTGGTAGGGTCCTCTATAGTAGTGTTCACTGATCATTCTGCTTTGAAGTACTTGCTAACCAAGCAAGATGCCAAGGCAAGATTGATAAGATGGATTCTTTTGCTTCAAGAATTCAATCTCCAAATCCGAGACAAAAAGGGGGTAGAAAATGTGGTAGCTGACCACTTGTCTAGACTTGTGATAGCACATGACTCACATGGTCTGCCTATAAATGATGACTTCCCTGAGGAATCTCTCATGTCAATAGATGTAGCTCCATGGTATTCTCACATTGCAAATTTTTTGGTTACTGGAGAAGTACCAAGTGAGTGGAGTGCCCAAGATAAGAGGCATTTCTTTGCTAAGATCCATGCTTATTATTGGGAGGAACCTTTTCTTTTCAAATATTGTGCAGATCAAATTATAAGGAAATGTGTTCTTGAGCAAGAGCAATTGGGAATTCTTTCCCATTGCCATGATAGTGCATGTGGAGGTCATTTTGCCTCCCAGAAAACAGCTATGAAAGTGATCCAATCAGGCTTCTCTGGTGGCCCTCTCTTTTCAAGGATGCCCACTCTATGTGCAAGGGATGTGATTGGTGTCAAAGGCTTGGAAAGCTAACACGCCGAAACATGATGCCCTTGAACCCCATCTTAATAGTGGATATTTTTTATGTTTGGGGGATAGACTTAATGGGACCATTTCCAATGTCATTTGGGCATTCCTACATCTTGGTGGGAGTGGATTATGTCTCTAAGTGGGTAGAAGCAATCCCATGTAGGAGCAATGATCATAAGGTGGTTCTTAAATTCCTCAAGGACAACATCTTTGCAAGATTTGGAGTGCCAAAAGCCATTATAAGTGATGGAGGAACCCACTTTTGCAATAAACCTTTTGAGACTCTTCTAGCCAAGTATGGGGTTAAGCACAAAGTAGCTACACCTTATCACCCTCAAACAAGTGGCCAAGTTGAGTTAGCCAACCGTGAGATCAAGAATATCCTGATGAAGGTGGTGAATGTGAATAGGAAGGATTGGTCTATTAAGCTCCTGGATTCCTTGTGGGCGTATAGGACCGCTTACAAGACTATTCTTGGAATGTCTCCCTATCGCCTTGTTTATGGCAAAGCGTGTCACCTTCCAGTGGAGATTGAATACAAAGCATGGTGGGCAATCAAAAAGCTCAACATGGATTTGACAAGAGTCGGGTTAAAGAGATGTTTGGATTTGAATGAATTGGAGGAAATGAGGAATGATGCATACCTCAATTCAAGAATTGCAAAAGCAAGATTGAAAAAATGGCATGATCAGTTGGTAAATCAGAAGAATTTGACCAAAGGACAAAGAGTTTTGCTTTATGACTCTAAACTTCATCTTTTTCCAGGAAAATTGAAGTCCAGGTGGACGGGTCCTTTCATAATTCATGAAGTGCATCCCAATGGAGTGGTGGAAATAGCAAATCCCACAGGCAATCAAACCTTCAAAGTCAATGGCCATCGTCTTAAGCCATTCATTGAACCATTCAAGCAAGACAAGGAGGAAATCAACCTCCTTGAGCCACAGAAAGCCTAATCAGAAAAGGGTTAGATGGGCTTGGTTTCACCAAAGTCCATATTTTTTGTTTAAATTTATTAATTTAGAAGCTTTATTAACTCTTTTGATTTTAATTTTGGTTTAAAGTTTTGTTAAATATATGTAACTTCCTCTTTTTGAATGATCTTTTGTAGAAAGAATTGCAAAGAATATGAAGGAAGGTCTCAGAGGGCAAAAAGGAGCCCAAAGCTATCAAATTTTAGTGGTCTGCGAAATTTCGCAGCCCAAAATAGGCCCCTGCGAAAATGGCCATATGCTGCGAAACCATTTCGCAGCCATCATATGGCCTCTGCGAAATCGAGGTTTGGCTGCGAAAATGGCCCTTTGCTGCGAAATAAATTTCGCAGCCCAACACCCCTCTCTGCGAAAATTTTCGCAGCTGCGAAAACCCCTCTTGGCACACGATTGCCATTTCGCAGCACAGGAACTCCATTTCGCAGCTGCGAAATGGCTGCGAAATCCCCAAAGCGTGAAATCTCCAATTTTCGCAGCCGAAGCCTCATTTCGCAGGGTGTTTCGCAGCTGCGAAACACCCCTTTAGCACACGAGTGCCATTTCGCAGCACAGTAACCCGATTTCGCAGCTACGAAATGGGCTGCGAAATGTGTTGCGAAAATGGCCCTCCTCTACGAAAATGCCCTTTTATTGCGAAAATGGCCCTCCTCTGCGAAAATTAAAGTGACCCTTGGTATCCAATTTATAACGGTATAAATTTCAAATTTCTAATATAACCGGTCATTTGAACTTTAAATAGTACCAGAGAGGAGCCAAAAACAGAGCAACCCTCCATCTTCTCCCTCTCATCTGAACCTCGGCCGCGCGCACCTCCGCCCACCTCCGCCGGCCCGCCATGGCAAGAACTCGAGGAGCTAAGTCCTCTTCCCCATCAAGCCGCACGAGGGCTTCATCAAAGACCCCTGTCCAAGGCTCCACATCCGAGCCTCCGCGACCACTGCGCACACCACTTCCAGTTCAGGAACCACCGAAGAGCCCTCTGGTCAGGCGCTATCATACACGGGCAAGTAGCCAGCTACCAAAGAAGAAAGCTAAGGTATCTGAGCCAACATTAATCGATTTATCAGAGCCAGAAGAGCCAGCTTCAGAGCCTCAACCCTCTCGGCCAGCTTCAGAGCCTCAACCGTCTCAGCCGCCGCCTTTAGATTCTCAGATCCCCTCCGGCATGACTCCTGAGATGATTATTAGGCGCCCCATGCTCACTCAGCCACCCATTGAGGGTAATTTAGATTGCAAGGCTAGGCCTTTCCACTCTGAGCTCTATTTTGACGTGGCCACTTTCAGACTTCAGCCACAACTCAGGGACTCCTTCCATCTGCTTCGGAGGTATCATTTGGAACAATTGCTTGCTCCAAGGGATTTCTTTTATCCCCGTGTGGCAATGGATTTTTATCAATCCATGACCACACACCATGTCCGAGACCCTACTGTCATCCACTTCACCATAGACGGACGTCATGGTATTCTGGGAGCTAGGCACATAGCAGAGGCATTGCGCATTCCCTACGAGCCAGCTAGGCCAGAGGATTATAGAGTCTGGACTAATCCTTCCCCGAGCGACATAGTTCGTATTCTGTCCAGAGGGGCATCTACAGGCCAGTATCTACAGGGGAAGGAGCTCCCTCCTAGCATGTTTTTCATAGATGCTCTCCTCCGCCACAATATCTTTCCACTACAGCACTGGGTGCAGAGGCGAGGAGCTTTGCTGGAGGCACTATTTCGGATATCTGAGGGATTCTTCTTTGGCCCTCATCATCTCATTATGGCCGCCCTACTGTATTTTGAAGAGAAGGTCCATCAGAAAAAGCTACTCAGAGCCGATGCCATTCCTCTACTGTTCCCCAGGTTGTTATGTCAGATTTTGGAACATTTGGGCTACCCAAATGAGCCTCAATTTGAGCGCAAAAGGTTTTGTCGAGAGATATTCACTCTTGACAAATGGACGAACATGACAGCCTACAGTGCAGAGCCAGTAGCCCCTGTTGGAGTAGAGCAGCCAGAGGAGCCACAGCCCATGGAGACACCAGCCGACACCAGAGCACCTGCCCCTGTAGTGCCCTCTGCTGATCCTACCACACCACTGCCTTCCCCTGTTTTTTCAGCTACACCACAGCCCTCCTCTTCAGCAGAGCCGAGGACTACCATATCCATGTCCGAGTACAGAGCTCTATCTCATACTTTGCAGAAATTGACTACTTCACAGAGCATGCTTACTCAGGAGATGGCAGCTCTTCGTGCTCATCAGGAGCAAATTATTGCTGCTCAGACTCAGCATACTGCCATTCTGAGGCAGATTTAGAGCCATCTGGGTATTCCATCAGCTCCTCAGCACCAGATGCCTGCCCCCTTAGAGCCCACAGAGCCGACTCCAGGAGACACACAGCCATCCACCTGAGCCATTATCTTCACATCACCAGCACCCATCTACTTGATCATTTCCATAGTTTACTTTATGTATTTTCTTTATGCATTTTCTTATTATAATAGCACTTGCAATCCCATGCTTTTGTTATGATATATATTGGGATTGGTTGTATTACTTTTTACCATCTTTAATGTACTTTCATGAAGTAATACAACTCTATCATTTTTTGCATACTCTTGGTATTATTTTATTTTTATTCCTCTACTCATATCCATTTTCTTTTTTAAACATGTGGTTTCTCCTTATCTACTCAAATGACATACCACTCAGGAGGCACCATTTCCTTCCTATAATTTCGCTCATACCACATTGAGGACAATGCTCAGCTTGGTTGGGGGGAGACAGTTGAGGAAGGAAGTTTATTATTATTATTATTGTTAATACTAAATATATTGGTAATTTAGGTTACTTTTGTTTAATTTTAAAAAAAATTTCTCTATGGTTGTTAAAGATAATTTCTCAAAAATAAAATAGGATAAGTCGAGTTTTAACTTAATTATTTAAGTCTTTGAGTTTGTTTTATGCTTTCAAAGTTGATAATCTATTAAAGCCCTCTTTGATTTCTAACTTATTTCTTCCATTTCAAGCTTTACACACACAGTGCACATTAGATCCCGAATATATGAGGTAAAACTTTCTCACCTTCTAAGCTTAGGAAAATTTTGACTTGGTTCATTACTTAACATCTCTTTTGTAGTGTTGGGACACCTCATAAAGGCCAATGAGTCTTTGAAAAAATAAAAAAATAAAAAAATAAGCTTCTATTCTTTCCTTGAAACCTAAGCATGATCCGAAGGGGTGGCGAAAGCCTTTAAAACCTGATGCCCTAAACCTTGATTGGTTGGGAGTCATCGATCCTCTGCTTGCTACATAGGTGAATTGGTTAAAGTTTAGTGAGTAAAAAGAATTGTGAATAAGAAGGTGCGTTCCTGACCTATTAAGAGTTGGTTAATTTTGCCATTGTTCGAGAAAAGCTTAGGTTGGAGGGTGAGGATAGTTGTATATACTATATCCGGAACCTAATCTCGGTAACACTTAGCTCATTATGGAAGAGTTTGATTTGGAACCTTGAGAGTAGAGATTCTTTTGATACTTAATTGCATAATCTCCACTCTTTGTACTTTTTGTTTAAGTATTAGCTATGACAAATCCTATTGCATTTTGAATCTTCATATCTTTAGTTCACCATATGAGATGTGTTTTGATATCAGTCATGCCACTCAATTATTTTTTGGAATGATTTGCATGACCTCTTTTAGGTTTATTATTTTGTTTGCTTAGTTTTTCTCTCCTTAATTGCTAAGGGACTAGCAATATGTCGGTTGGGGGGAGTGATTACTACTCAAAAAGGGCTATTTGATAGCTTGTAATTAACTCTTTTAAACACTTTTGAGTAGTAATTATTGCCTTTTAACCCAATTAACATATTAAGGACCTTTGCAATCACTTCTAATCACTTTGTGTAAGTTTTGGTGTTTTTGTTAGTAATTTGATCACCAAAGCAATCCAAGATGGAGGAGAGTTATTTGGAATCCATGGCAAAGCAATGGAAAGCTCAGAAACATGAAGAATCAGAGTTTTGAAGCCTTACAGCCCTTTGCCATAGCCAATCCGGAATGCAAGGAGGAGAAGTAAAGAAAGAATCTACTTTGAAGCATTCTTGATGACAGTCATTTCAGCCATTTTTGGAGTACTTCCTGAAGTCCAATTAATGCATTCTTTATTTCGTTTCGAAGATCAGGAAGTCAACAATCCAATGCCTCAAACGGTTCACAAATCGGAGTTGAAATGAAGAAGTTAGAGCTAATGGAAGCAGATCACTCCAAGCTGAAGGCCAATTTCGCAGGGCTGCGAAATCAGCCTTCGGCTGCGAAATGATTTCGCAGCCATCTTGTTCGTCTGCGAAATTTCGCAGCCATTTTGTGCGCCTGCGAAATTCTCCTGAGTGCTTCCAGATATTTGCGACCGACGTTTTTTGATATTTCACTTCAGATATTTGTTATCTAAATCCCAATTCTCTCCTTGTAATCCACCAATTAGATGATTCCTTAGTTGCTAAGCAAGAATACAGGGGTAAACAACCTGCTATATATTGTTTTGTAATTTTCCTTTTTGCTCGGTCGGGGAACTTTCTCCAGGAGACCATCTTATGTAAATTCTACACTTAGCAAAATACAGAGTATCTTTTGTTTTCTTTTTCTCTCTACTATTCTCTATTTTCTTGCAAGCCAAACACCCTCTGAGGATGTTTTCCCAGAGGATGAGAGGCTAAACATTTAGTTTCTTGGAGTAAAGGAAGCTAGGTGAAAAGTCCAGATTAAAACGTGGAAAGTTTCCGTGCATTAAATTCAGGTAGTTGGAGTCCATAAATGGCTTCTAAAGCCAAGGTTTTGCCTTACATCCCTTTGAATCACTTTGACTGGCCAATACATGGTAAGCTTAAGGTCTCTGTGGATGCTTATTGCTAGATCCATATCAGTCCATTAGTTATCATGTACGAGCCATTGGAAAGTGATTCAAGGTGATAGCCCATAGTGTCCTAAGCCATTAATGGACCTTGACTACCATCTCTAGTGACTTTTTATGGATTAAATCTTCATTGTCAAACCTATACCGGTTCGGGAAATAACTATAGGTTAAATCCCCAATGCGAGGAGAAAAATCCGGAATTTTCCACTTTGCATCTGGCACTTGAACCTAGCAACCTTTAACTCCGGGAGACTTTCTTTCTTCCACTTTTTACTTAATTCTATGTGAGTTTAGTTTTAATCATCACTTTCAAAACAATTTTATTTTCTTTTAAAACTTCAAGTTTTTGCTAAAGGAAATCATCAGACTCAAGTCCTAATTTAGAGTTTATCACTGATAGAGTGAAAACCCATCCCTGAGTTCGACCCTAGAACTGTTATACTATAGTAGCTTTGCTACGCCAGTATGAGGTCATAGGATTTATAAATATTTTTGGTAAAAATACTCAACTGGGCATGAATCAGGTGTTGAGGATCCTCTACCTTAATCTAAGGCCTTCCATATGTGCATCCATTGACCCTCAATCATAGGAGCTAAATTCATTTATTTTATAATCAATCTTTATGTGTAATTAAGTCGTTATACAATTTGTAAATGATTATATATGTGAAAGACTCTCACCACTAAAAAGTGTGGTGGCTTTCAAACATTCTCACTACTTGCTCATGATGTCATTGCTGCGAATATTGCTACTTCACAACAACAAGAATGGTGGCCAAAGTCACAATTAAAATAATCTCACTTCCAAAAAAATGGCTATAGACAGAAACCAAGTAGAAGCTTAAATGGTGGACCAAATCAAGGATATCAAAATAAAAATATTGAACGTCCACAATGTTAGCTATGTGGAAAGTTCAATCACACTGTCATAAGTTGCTACCATCGATTTGATATTGATTTTCAAGGATTCATTACCACCAATAATTATAATACCCTCCATAAATCTGGCAGTAAGAACACCACCTAAATGCAAGCCATGCTTGCATCCCCATCCACCACAAATGATGAAGCTTGGTTCTTTGACACTGGGGTTATGTATCACCTCACTCCAAGATTTTGGTGCTCTCTTAAATGTCTGGCCATACAAGGGAAGAGATCAAGCGATTGTGAGTAATGGTAAGCAAATTTTCATCCTCGATGTTAGCACAAAATCTTTTCCTTCCACTCTCAAGGTCTTCCACTTAAAGAAGGTATTTCATGTTCTTTGTCTTACTACTAATCTCATTAATGTTTCCAAATTTTGTACTGACAATGATACCTTCTTTGAGTTCCATCCTAAATTTTTTCTTGTCAAGGATCAGGTTACAAAGAAGGCCCTACTTCAAGGTCATCTTAAATATGGCCTATATGAATTTTCTCCACAATTTATTTCTCCACTTACTGCATTCTTCACTTCTAGCTTAATCCACATATCTAAGCCTTCACATCACATGGCTGAAATTTGGCATTCCCATCTTGGTTATGACTATTGATGTTGTTTTAAAAATAATTCTTACTATTTGTAGTCCAAAATGTTTGTTGTGCTTGTCAATATGCAAAAAGTCATAGATTACCTTTGTTTTGTTTTAATCTAAATCCTCTCACCCTTTGCCTTGATACATATGGATTTATGGGGGCATGCTCCTATTCTATCCACAATTGGTGCAAGATATTTATTATTATTAATTGATGATTTCTCTTGGTTTTCTTGGCTACATCCTTTACATAATAAAGATCAAGCATTACCCACTTTCATTAAGTTCAAAGCACTTGTTGAATATCAATTCAATTCTCCTAGTTTATGCTTGCTATATGATAATAGTGGTGAATTTAGAGCCTTCACTTCCTATCTTGCCAACCATGGAATTCAACATAGTTGTTCTTGTCCAAAAACACCTTAACAAAATGGGTAGGCTAAACACAAGATAAAACGTGTGATTGAAACTAGTCTTATCTATTAGCTAATGCATCCTTACCTTTAAAATTTTGGACACTTACATTCCATACAATAATCTTTTGTTTGCATCTTAGAGCTAAGCATAAAAAACAATACCAATTTTTCAAAACATTGATCTTTAGGTTAAAGTACTAAACTTTAGGTTTGAATGTTCCCAAACCTTAAATACAAGTGTTGAAGACTCAAATCAATGTTGTTGGAAGTCTTATAGACCCAAGATCTTCCATTTGATAGCTCTTTCTTGATCTTGGCACACTTTTAGTGGGAGGGGAAAAAAGAGTGTCTATTCTTTTTCTCTGAAGGTGGAAGAAAACTCTATAGAAACCTAACCCCTAAAGGAGGTATTTATAGGGTTCCTCATTAGGTGTAAGTGACTTGAGCCCACTAAGGGCTTAGGTCACTTAATCTAGCCCAAAATAGTTCATAATTGATTAATTAACCCAATAGCGTCTACTAATTAATCAATTAGCTCAATTTAGAGGCCTTGTTCACTTATCCTTGTATAACTCTATATAATTACCAAAATGCCCTTATATGCAAAAGGGAACCTAAGTCAATCCAACCCTCATAAACTATGCCAATAAGATACATGAGCGTGAGCGAAAACCACTAGGACCCATAGGATAACACTAGTTCCCTCAAAATCCAATTCTAAAGTTAATTTAACATTCCACTACATAGAATCAACTACACTCTAATACCTTATGTAAATAACAATGAGACACTAAGTGCTCAAGTTTGTGACTCGCTATCCATTGCGTTCAGTCTCCCCATGAATTGGAGTTTGTAATCTAACAAGGTGAAACTATTAACCTTTCAAGACTATCTCTATTATCCTTGAGCTATAGATCCTCCTATTATGTGTTAAACTGACATATCTAAGATCTCCAAGAGCTTATGTCAAGTTCTATTGAAGAAACTACTATAGCCATAGTTTATATGAACACATCTCTTTAGGATCACCCAAGGGGATACTCAGTCTCAATCCCATGAGATATCATGGTGCCATTATTAAAAATATATACCTATTGCTACCAGTTTCCATCAATAATGACCCAATTCATAGGGAATATATAGTCAACTCACAATCCCACCCGTAGGTCAAAGTTATTGCTAACTTTAGCACAAGCTTGGTATTCTCTCAAGGTTGAGAGACAATACAATGAATTAGTTTGGTGAAGTTATGATTACTTGATAGTCATATGTTATGACTTATTGTAAGTCCTATCTAATATGTAACTACACACACTAGTGCACTCATCATGGGAAACCCTTCTTGATAGCTAAGACTTGTCATCCCTCCAATTAGGAGGTAGTGTACTATAGCCTCAAAAGGATTGCCTAAGTCCACAGTTCAATTGTGAACAAATCATATACTTATAAGGAACCCAAGACTTAGATCTTTCGTGCAACTCCTAATGCATCCAAGTCATGTACAATGAAAAAGATGCTAGGAGAGAATGCTTATAATGTACAATGCATGGAATAAGGATAAATAAAGCGAAACTAAAATATCATTAAATAAATAATGAATTTTAAATATGTTACATCACATCATACTTTTAAGGGCTCTATCCTAACATTTTTATCATCAACTGTTTGCCTACTAAAGTCCTTCAGTTTCAATCACCATTCCAAATCCTTTATGAAATGATTTTGAACTATCATCACTTAAAAATATTTGGTTGTCTCTACTATCCATACATGGTCCCTACAATAAACATAAACTCCTTTATCGCTCAACTCAATGCATATTCATTGGATATAATCCCCTTCATAATAGTCTTTATTTTTACTACGGCATAAATTGAATGTATATTTCTCCACATGTTGTATTATATGAAACAATATTTCCTTTTTATTCTTCTAATAATATCTTTTCATCTTTTACTTCCTCTCATTCCATTCCATACCCCTCTACCCCGACCCTTTTGCCCATGTCTTCCAATATGTCTTCACTAGAACCCAAGTCTGCCTTTTAGCTTACTTCACCTACTCATATAGCAGATTCTAGTTCATCTCCCCTTCCTCCCACTATAAGCACCCTATGTCATATTCCTCCCTTTAAAGCCACCATACTCGACATTATTCAGGTTCTATTTGCTAATTCTTATTTCCAACATTGAAAATGGTTCTTGTGATCCACCCCTTAATCACCATCCAATGATCACCCGTGCCAAAGTTGGAATTTTCCAAGAAGAAACAATTGCTCATGGTTCATAAAATTATTGAACCACACTACCTTCACACAAGCTTCCAAAGATCAACATTGGGTTCTTACCATGGAGAATGAATACACTACTCTTTTGAAGAATAATACTTGACAGCTTGTCCCATCTTCTACTCGTGCTAATATCATTGGATGTAAATGGGTGTATAAACTTAAATGCAAACCCAATGGCTCCATTGATAGATATAAAGCTTGTTTGGCAGCTCAAGGTTTCACCCACACTCCAAGACTTGATTATTTTCACACCTTTAGTTTCGAAGTTAAAGTTTCAACAATTAGAATTGTTCTTGCCATTTCATTCTTCTATCAATGGCCACTTCGATAATTGGATGTTTAGAATGCTTTCCTTAATGGCGATTTAAATGAATAGGTTTTTATACATCAACCACCTGGTTTCATAAATCCAAATTGTCCCTCTCTTGTTTGCTAACTTGAAAAAGCCTTATATAGCCTTAAACATGCTCTCCAAGCATGGTTCACAAAGCTCAGCACTACCCTTATCAAATGAAGATTTTAGTCCTTCCGAGTTGACAATTCCTTGTTTTTTCATCATTTCGCAAATAACATTTTAATACTTCTCATCTATGTTGATGATATCATAGTCATAAAAAATAACTCGTCTCAAGTTTTTTCTTTTATCTCCTATCTAAATTCATCATTTTGTATCCATTATCTTAGTCGTCTAAACTATTTTCTTGGAATAAAAGTTGTTCAAGGCACTACATTGCATCTCAACCAGTACAAGTACATTCACTATCTCTTAATTTGAATTGATATGGTGGACTCTAAACCAGCTCTCATGCCTAGAATGCTAGTTAAAACTCTTTCTTAACATGATATGTTATCTTAATACACCTTGATATCTCATTGGCTATAAACAGAGCCTATTAGTTTATGGCTACACCTACTAATCTCCATTAGTTTATTGTTAAAAGGATACTACATTACTTGAAGAGTGCCTTATCCTTTAGCTTACACATGCAGCAATCTTCCTTTCTTAATATTCAAGGCTATACAAATGCGGATTAAGCCTTTTGCTTGGATGATCGCAAAAGCACAAGTGGGCACTACGTTTTTCTTGATCCAAATTTAATTTCGTGGTCATCTATAAAATAACAGGTTGTCTCTCATAGTAGCATTGAATCCGAATGCCATGGCTTAGCATCTCTTATAGTAGAAATAACCTGGGTGCAATCCCTTTTGAAAGAACCTTGCCTCACTTTTAATGCTCCTCCTTTTGTCTAGTGTGACAATCAACATGCAATTTTCTTTATAGAAGCCTTATTATTCCCTTCATGTTCAAAACATATTGAACTTGATCTTCACTTCATCCATGACAAGGTTCTCAATAGAGAACTTAACATTCATTATATTCCCTCATCTGATCAAGTCATTAATATCTTCATGAAGTATCTTTTAAGTTCTCAATTCTTCAGCTTCCAAACTAGACTATCCATTGTTTCCCAACTTGTGAGCTTGCAAGGTGATGATAACCATCACATATATACATGAAGTTTCAAGAACCTCAATTGAAGTTAGTTAAGCACTTAAGGAGTTATACCAGCTATTTAACAATTAGAAGATCAGTTCCATATTGTAACAAACAATAGATTAGTTTCATATAGTTAGAGGTTAGTTAGTTAGGTTAGTATAAAGCATATGTAAATTGAATACATTGGTTGGTTAATGAATGAAATGCATAAAAAAATCTTTCATCTATGAAAGCTCTATTACATAAATTGTTTTCATTGGAAATGGTGTAACCTTTTATCTGTTCCCTTAATTTATCCATTTACATCAATAATGTATTCTTATTGAATTTGAAAGCATCTTTTGGTGTTCTCTTATACATTGCCTTTTGTCATTTAGGCATCAAATTGGTATTCTTCCCATTGATAAGATACAAAACCCTATTGACCTGATTAGATAAGGGCATCCTTTATCAACATATATATCAACCCATCTTTATTTCAACCTCTCAATCTAACTTTTGCTAGTCCCTAATAAATTAAAAGAATAGAATTATCAAACATCTAAATCATATTCATGGAAACATCAACTACATTGTATTTCAAATTTAAAATTCAATTGAATTGTAAAATGTTAGTGAAAGTCAGTTCATAGCACAACAACACAATTCCAAGTCATCCCTCTCCTTTAGCAATGCATACTTGAACATGCTTCAATGTTTAATTTCAATCTTTTTTCCTCCTAAATTACCTTTTTAAATTATTTTCATTGAGGACTCAGATGAAATTTCCATAGCATCTCCAAATGGAAACTATTTCAAGAATTTTTTTCCTCTCAATCTAGGATAGACTTAGCTTTTGGTTTATACAAAAGATTATATTTCTTTATTTATCAGTAATTTTTTCTTTTATATATTTTTCTTCACTCTTTGTAGGTTTTTTTTTTCCTTTTTTTAGTGAAAGAAATATCCTTCTTTGTGGCTCAAAAGGAATCAACTGATCTCTCCCAAACATTTCACTCAAGGTACTAAGAATTAAGAACCATTGAAGGCCAATTTCTAGGTTTTTTTTCCCTTAATTTATGAAGTAATAACTAATTTTTAGCTTATATAGCAAACACGTTATCGATGGCTCCTAGCCACTTGGTTTTGCATTATGTTATAAAGACAAGAATGCTATGATCCCCTTAGGATAGATGTTCAATTAAGTTGTCAACCAGTCATTGCATTCTTATCTTCTTATTCATTTCCATTTTCTATAGCTCATTGGCTTTTTCTCTAGTAACTCTATCTTTACAACCTCAAAACATTTTTTCTTAATCTAAATGGTCAATTCTCAAGCAAGATACCACAATTAGAGTCTCAAATAAAAATAACCTCAAAACTAATATGAAAAATTCTCAGCCTTCAAACTAACAATATCAACATCCAAGGGTATAGAAAGGTAAAGTAAACAAATTAAAGTAGATGATATCGTCATGTCATTCCTTTGACTCAGAAAAACCTCAATAACTAATTTGAAGATTTCTAAGACTACAAACTAATAATATCAACATCCAAAGGTATAAAAAAGTAAAGTAAACAAATTAAATAAGATTATATCATCATATCCTACCCTAAAAAATTATTCCTTTAATAAACTAAGAATTAAGCTAAACAATCCACAAATTTAATATATACCCTTTCATTCTTTAAAATCCAACAAGGCATGCACAAACAATGATAACTCAAAATTTAAAATTTTGGCAAATTAATCTTCCCCAACTTAAGATCCACATTGTTCTTAAGGTGCAATGAAAGACACATACAAAGGTGGGAAGAGTCACCTCAATATCAACACAACATGCTTGCTTAACAACAAACCAATAAACAACACACAAACCAAAATTAGATAAGGATATGAAATCTAAATAGTATACAAAAATGATCTTAGCAATTGTCAGTTCAACAACCCGAAAACAAGTGAAAATGTTTTAGAATGAGAGCACTTGCATTGTGTAAAAAGCTTTTCCTTAAGTCCGAACATTCATTTTTTTTTTTCTCTTTTTTTCTTTTTTTTTCTTTTGTTGTTTTTTTGTTTTTTTGTTTTTTTTTTTGTTTTTTATGTTTTTCACGTATATAAGATTAAAATCTATTAACTTTTACCAAATTCTTTTTCCATGCAAAAAATATCTAAACCAAGTGCAATTAGATTCTTCTATTTCATTTTCAAATTTACTAACATATAAAAGATCCTTAGGTGAAATATTTCGCAATCTTTAAGAAACATTAGTCATTTATAATTTTCTTAGTTGAATCTTCCTATTTTTCATCAATTTATCAAAAATTTTGTAATAGGTTATAATGTTCCAAATATGTAGTAAAATATTGATGGTAAGCTCTTCTATTATTTAATAAAAGTAATTAAGAGTCATAATAGCCTTTTTTTAAAAAAAAATTAATAATAATAATCTCAAAAATCCAAAATTGGTTACTTCCATCAACCAATCTCAAATCTATTGTATTAGAGATGATTGAGCTTTGAGTTTTTTAAAGGACATAATAATAATTATACTCTCCTTCTACATTAACTATCATTCAAAATATGTTTTTTGATCTTATCTTCTCTCAAGTTTTTACCATATTGTCCTTACTAATCTAATAAAGTCCTTATTTTTTAAATTTATTTGTAACTTCCATGTGTAAAATTATATCAAGGATTTCTATGTTAATGCTACAAATTTTTGTGATATATTGGGTGCAATAGATTATTTAGCTTTGAAAATGTTGGAACAACTTAACATGGGGAATAATTATACTTAAATTTCTTATTCAACTTCTAGATAATAGAAATCAGAGTTCATCATGACCAAGTCAAGGCCCACCCTTAGGCCCCAAATTTCATCAAGTCCCCACAAGACCAGTTATATTGCTCGTGCATAAAAATTCTGGACGAATTATGCTTTGTGTATTTTTTTTTTAAAAGGTAATGATTGAGGTTGAAATCTTTCAGACTGCTGTAGCTGCTAGCTAGCTAGCTGCTACCATGATTATGGATGACAATGCAATGGGTTATTTCAAGCACCCACCCCTAATGGGACGGTTTGAAAGTTAAATAAGCAGGGATAGGAATGGGTTTAATTAAATTTTTTTTTCTTTCTAAAACCCTATACGAGTTTGAGTAGTATCTTGTCCCACTCCAATTATACATAAATTAATTTAATTTAATTTAATTTAATTTTTTTTTATTTTAATATATAATAATAACAATAAACTACTTTGCAATAAAATAAATTATAAAAAATTATAATATTTTAATTGTTTGTAAAATATATTTATTTTAATGTAATACAAAATTTTAAAGATAACTTTTTAAAAAAATTCAATTTTTTATAAAAACAAAATCAATTTTTTTTAAAAAAAAATAAAAGTTAAACTAGGCAAGGACCCAACCTATTTGATTTTTTTAATGGGACAGAGATAAGAAATTATTTTGAATAAACTACTGGATAGTATTGGGATAGGTCCGTCCTTAACTTGTCCCATTGCCATCCTTACTCATGATAACTTAAAATGCATTATTAGTTAACTTAGTAATTTTATTAATAAAATAAGATGAGAAAAATTATTTTACATAATAAAATATTTTTATTTAATATCATCAAAATAAAATATTAAATCAACCATTTCATTAAAGAGAATAAAATAGTAATTAAGCTAAAAAAAAATAAGTTTAAATGTTTCATCTAATTTCAAAAACAAAATTAATTTAATCTAAGACATTTCCATCTCATTCCAAAAACAAAAACAAAATAAAACAAAGGAAAAGATCCTTTAAACATCCTTATCTAATTTTTTCCAATGATTACACCATCAAATAACTAAACTAACCCAATATCACCATCTTATATTGGATCAACCTTCTTTATCTTATATCATCTCTATTAGCTTTGAATTTCTTAACTGATAATGGATGAATTTTTATTTTTATAATCAGAAAAAAGTCTAAGAAATCTCATCTATCTTATGCTTTTAGAAACTGAAAAAAAAAATGGAGTTGTTATTAAATTTCCTCCAATAAATCACTTTTTTTTTTAAATTCTTCTTATAATTTTAAAAATAAACATTTCAAAATGGACAATTTGTTAAATAAAAAAACTTTTAGCCTGTTTCAAATATATGTTAATTAGAGTATAACATTTATAACTATAATGAAAAACATTTCATTTCTAACTAGACATGCATCTAATGTACTAACATAACACATAATTCTTATTTGTAAATGAACCAAAAAGGCGTGATTGACAAATGTAATATTAATGAAAATATTTTTTGAAAGCAAAAACCTAATGTTCTCAATACAAGATCATGTATGACAAGTTGTTAGCCAAAATGGCATAATAAATGCCAGTAAAAAAAAAATAAAATAATTAAAAAAAAAAAACCTAATGTCACTAGTGATCCTAGTTGTCAAAGTGAGGACCACTAGGACCCATAGAAGTACTAGCTCCCTCATAATCCAATTTTGAAGTTGATTCAACATCCCACTACTAAGAATCAACCAAACTCCAGTATCCTATATAAATAACAATAAGAAACTATGTGTACGAGTTTGTGATCTACTATCCATAGTGTTCAGTCTCCCCATTAACTGGTGTCCATAGTCTAACAAGACGAAAGCTATCGACCTTTCAAGACTACCTCTACCATCTTTGAGTTACATATCCTTCTATTGTGTGTTCAACTAACATGTCTTAGCCCTCAAAGTGCTTATGTCAAGTTTCACTTGAGGAACTACTATGGTCATAGTTTACATGAACACAACTCCTTAGGATCACCCAAAGGGCCACTCAATACCATGTGATATCATGGGGCCTCTATTGAGAATGCTTATTACTACCGACTTCTATCAATAGTGACCCAATCTAAAGGGAATATATGATCAGCTTACGACCTTACCCATAGGTCAAAACCACTGGTTACTTTAACATAAGCTTAATATTCTCTCAAGGTTGAAAGACAACACAATGAAACAACTTGGTGAGGTCATAACTACTAACTGATCTTTGATGAATCTAGATTGGGAATGTTAGGTTTGATGAGGTGACACCATTGACAATAATGGTAGTAGGTAGGTAAGGCTTGGTGTCATTAATATAACCAAATAGATCATTGACAATGAAGAGAGATTGGAATTATAGTATCCATGTGAGATCATGGATGTGAGTTTGAGGGAAAGTTAAGCGGTGACATTAATGGTGATTAGAGTTGGGTGTGTTGTGTTGGTATTTTGGATCATGCCGGTAATGGTTTCATTGTAAGCCATGGATGTTGAGGCTATGGTTTAGGATTCGGAGGCTCTAATATCATATATCATATGGAGAAAGAAGGAAACATAGAAAATATGGCATAGCCTTATTATTGATGATTGAAAAATATTTAAATAAAGAACAAGTTTATCTCTTACTCTAATTCAAACTTTATCTTCTATTTTAATTCAAACGCAAGTCTATTTCTTACTCTAATTCAAACTAATAATAAATAAATTTTAATATTTAAATTAAGGATAAATATTAGCTTTTACTAACACTTTTACTTAAAGTTTCAATTTTCCTTATATTTCAGTTCACGTAAATACTACATTTTCCTTAAGATTCCTTTTGGATGAAATCTCAAATTTTTTTTTGTAAGTTTGTAAACTTAGACTTGAAATCTTTAATTTTTTTTTTTTTAACATTTTACTCTTTTATTGACACCACTATGAAAATTAATTCTAGTTTGAGATGGGTGTAAAGATATGGATAACATTAAATTCAATTAAAAGTTTATTATACCTCTTTGAATATCAACTAGTTTTTAGATAAGATGGAAAAACAATGGCAAAGCCTTATAGTGCTCTCTTGGATCCAATTTTTTTTTCTAAGATAGGGATTTGATCATTCTCTAAGGGATTAGCTTTAAATGTATAGGATTAGCTTCAAATTTGTACTTATCACTAGTGTACATAAATATTTTATCTCTTTCATTGCTTCCTATGTCTTACCCCTCTTCAATTTATTTTCTAACTTGACCTCTATAGCAAAAAAAAGTGGTCACCTTGTGAAAGATCAGGAATTCAACTACGAGAATTATAAGTTAATTATTCTAATTGTTAGAAGGCTAAAACATCTTCCCTATCATCCAAATACATAAGATAAAGTTGTCAATGAAATGAATATAGTGTTTTATACCATTTAAAGAAAGCACAAGTGACCATCCTCTAAGGGTTTAGTTGTCATAGATGTAGAATTGTTAAAAGAAAGCTTATGTGACTTTCCAAGTTGATAGGATAAGCCAAAAAAAGATTTGTATTTGTTGCCATGAATTGTAACTTTACCAATACTAACAAAAAAGTCAAAAAAGGGCAATGAGAAAAACCAATGTCTATGATACATTATAATCGATTCCTACTCTTATACAAAGAATTTAAATACTATAAAATTTCAAAATTCATTATCTATATCAAAAAATTATAGTTAGACAAGTAAGAAAAAGAAAAAAAAAATCTGTAATTTGAGTAAACTTAAATTAAACCTAATGTGAATAACCAATTTGTATGAGACATTGGAATCAATTCCAACTCTTATACAAAGCATTTAAATAATATAAAATTTCATAATTCTTTATCTATCTCAAAAAAATATAGCTAGAAAAGTTTTAAAAAAAAATTATTTAATTGAGAATTTTGAATTTTTCAAGCATATTATCAACCAATGCATAGTTGTTAAACATATAATTCAATATTTGGATTTGGACTTTATATTGAGCGCTTGTGCTAGCCCAATAATAGTGAAATTATCGTTTTTAGATCATGTGACTAGTCATTCACTTTATTTTAGGCTATATATACTTGTTCGAGCCTAAAAGCGAATTCTAGCTCAATCATAATAGACCCAAGTAGAAGAGAACCCAAGTAACTAAACCAAATTGAACAAACTTAGGCTTTTTTTTCTCCAAAATTTATTCACTTAATTTGGTGTATGGGTGGAAAAGGTAAGACAACTAGAACTTGTACAAAAAAAAAGGGTTTGGGCTAATCATAAATAGATTTGGGTCAAAATTTTATTAAACGAGTTAAACATACTTAAATAATGGGCTATTTTTTGGTCAACCCACCGACAACATACTTGTAGCCCATAAGCAACCCTAATTTAGATATATATATATATATATAATACTTTTACTTTCACCTTAAGTTTTTTTTCCTTAGCTTTAACCTTCTCAATTGTCGCATCTAACATTTCTCACCTTCTCAACCCTCAATTCATCTTACCTTAGTTTATCAATCTCTTCCTTTGATGTAACACCGTGGAGATGGTAAGTGTTTCAACCTTAAGGTTGTAAATGATTTAGGTGGTAATCTTCTTAAGGTTCTTTCTTTTGATGTTAACCTTTGTTGAAATTTATAAGAATATAATTCTTTTTTCTTAGGGCTATCATGCCTTTTTCTTAGGGCTATCGTGCCTTTATAGATTTCATGGATTATATTCAATTAGGTTTTGGTAAAGAATACTTTTGTGCCCTATTGAGTTTGTGACAGAAGGTTAGAAGTAATAAAAAAAATTGAGTTTAAAAAGATTATTATTGTTTGCAAAGCATAACATATAAAATCTTAATTGAAACTTTTCTTTTTCTATTAGTTCCACATTTTAAAAAAAAAAAAACAAGAGTAGTTCTTGGAAAATAGGGAATGTCACTATTTTATATCATTAGCTATGCTTGGGCTAAGAATTTAGTCAATATGTATCACCATTGTTGGGGATGGATCTAATAATTTTAAGAGATTTGATGTTCTTTGGTGTGTGGTCAGTTGACCTCTAATCCTTATCTCAATTAAGTAATTAAGCATATCTTTATCATGTTCTTGTTTCCTTTACTAACATTTATATTATAAATTGAATATTATTGTGATTGTTACTTTAATAAAATTAGTCTATGCAAGCACTTTGTTATCAACATTGAAAATTCAAGCATAAAAAAATTAATATATACATAATTAGTTAATTTGAAATGTTGGTCATAGGAAGAACAATTATTAAAATTTGATCACTATATCCATAGCATTTACAATCCTTTAGAACCATTTAGATGTGTGTGTGGGTAAGAAAGCAATGGGGATCCTTTAGATAGCTTTGATCATGTTACTTAGGTGTGAGTTGTTCTTTATATCTTTCTTTTGGCCTTAGTATGTCTTATATACATCCTATATTTAGTTTAGACGTTTCTTGTAAGGCACAACCTTTTAGTTTAGACGTTTCTTGTAAGGCACAACCTCTCTCTCTCTCTCTCTCTCTCTCTCTCTCTCTCTCTCTCTCTTTCTCACACTCTCTCTCTCTAATCTAAACTCTTTACTCTTTTATCCATCTTCAATCAAATTATTCATATGTAAAACATTTATTCCTTATAATTACTAATTGCATTTCTCTTCTATAATGTCAATCTATGAGATGTAAAAGGAGGGTAATACTACATATTTCCAAATATATTATCAATAATTGCTCTTTAAGCTTGATTGATTTACCTTAATGAAGTCTTAAAAGTCATGATCTTTTCTAAGGGATATTCTCACATAGACCAAAGTTAACTATTCTATTTTTCTAAAGTTAATTACTATTCTTAATAAATATAATTAATCATTACCTTTATCTATTCATTTTTTTTGTCCATATTTCACATATACATGTTATTTGACATTCTTATATTTTACCCAATTTAACCCTCCAAGTTATAAACATGGGAGCCTAGGGTATTATGCTAGACATGTATTGACTTAATTTAGGTGCAAATTTTACTTGAAACTAACACTATGTCATTCATTATTTTTATAAATTTAAAATGTGAAGAATGAAAAAATTGACCAAATTTATACGATTTCATATTTGATCGTGAAATTTTGTTGATATAATTTTGCTCATAGGGGCCTAAACAGTTAGATGGTGTCATGTGCGGATATTTTGTCATGCAATACATGCGAGACATAATTGCAAATAGAAGTCTCCTAACATCTTAGGTTTATTTACTTATGTATTTTCATAAGTATATGAGAACTTATACATATATTTAATGTTTCACATTAACATATTTTCTCTTGTCATATATTTTAGTTTGAAGGGAAAAAAACCTATTCACAAGCTAAGTTAAATGAAGTGAGATCTGAATGGGTCTCATTTTTTAGCACTCTTATCTTAGACCAAGTATAGTGGGTATGTGGATTTTATAATTTTTTAATAAAATTTCAAACATAAATTTTAATTAATGTTGCATCTTTCCTCTTTGCAAGGTATAGGGTGACATTTGTAGTTGTTGCAATTTTGAAATTACAAGATCATACGTAAGATCTTATTGTCATGCATAGATGCTAAAGTTTTGGATACTTTTGGTACATACCTATATCTTTTAAAAGATATATTTGATGAAAGTATGAATTCATGTTTTTATTACTATTATTATTATTATTATTATTATTATGTATGTCTGTTGGATTCTTTTTGCATAAATTTTGGTACATGTTAATATCATTTTAGTAAAATTTCAAATATAGACTTAAAGTAATGTAGTTTTTTTATCTACTTACTACAGGTTGAATAACATTTACAGTAGTAGCAATTTTGAGAATACAACATCAACATAGGTTCTTGCTATCATGTATGTAAAGTTGCAATTAGTTTTTTCTTTTATTGGATATTTTTAGGTACATATCTTATCTATATTTTTTCCTTAAAAGTTCATTGCTAGATTTTTTATTTTTTTATTTTTTATGTATTTGGGTACCTATTTCTATCTTTTTAATTAGTACTTTTAAATATAAACATAAATTAATGTTGCTTTTTTCTTATTTACAAGAGGTTAGGTGATATTTGCAACATTTTCAATTTTTAGAGTACAAGATCATGCATAAGTTTTTGTCATCATGTATAGCTATTGGATTTTTTGGTAAATATCTATGTCATTTATATATATATTTGATAAGAGTACAAGATCATGTATAGTTGTTTGGTTGTTTGTGAATACATTTGGATATATTTAGGTACATGCTTATATCTTTTTTTTAAAAAATTGAAACATAAACATAAAGTAATGTTGTTTTTTTTTTCTTACTTGCAAGAGGTTAGGTGACATTTGTAGCACTTGCAATTTTTAGAGTACAAGATCATGTTTATGTTCTTGTTATCGATCATGCATAATTATTTAATTTTTGGTTCTTTTTTAGTAAATATCTTATATATATATTCGATAATAGTACAAGAATGAGTATACTTGCTAGGTTGTTTGTGGATACATTTCGATATATTTAGGATACATATTTATATATTTTTAATGAACTTTCAAGCACAAACATAAAATAATGTTGTCTATTTTTCGTACTTGCAAGAGATTGGGTGACATGTTTAATACACATTGGACATGGATTCTTTTCCATTGAATTTTTAATAAACTTTCAAAAATAAACATAAAATAATGTTACTTTTTTCTTTCTTCCTAGAGGTTAGGTGACATTTGTAGTAGCTGCAATTTTTAGAGGAGAAGATCACGCATAAGTTTTTGTTATCATGTACAACTACTTGATATTTGGTTATTTTATGGTAAATATCCATCCTTTTTTAAATATATTTGACAAGATAACAAAATTATATATAGTTGTTAGGTTGTTTGGGAATTTGGAGTCCTCAATTTCAAGGTAAGTACGTATGCTTGGTTGGTAAAGATCTTAGAATAACAATTATATGCTCTGGGTTGAATATGACATGAAAAAGGAGCTCAAAAAGCATGGAAATTGGGAGGAATGGTGTGACCATTCAAACTGTCCTTCATGCTTTGTAGTTTTCTAACTTCAGTTTGTTTTTTTTTAAATAAAAACTAATGTTTTGTAGGCTTTAAAAATTGAAAACTCTCCTAATTGATTGATAAGATTTTTAGAATATTTTAAAATTGGAAACTATCTACAATGGGATTCTAGATTTTTAAAGTATAAAAAAATTTATTTGATTAAAAATTAGTTTGACTCCAAAAGAGGATCATTAGAGAGAAATTCCCCTTTAGAAAGTTTATACCTCCATCTTTTAAACATTTAGACATTTGAAGATGTGTATTGAAAGTACATTTGACTCCACCAAAGGTTTGAGATCTTATCATAAAACTTTAATAAGAGTTTCGAATGATCTGAGCACATAGGAGTGCTTGGTTGAGACTGAAAAGATCTGAGCAAAAATATGCTACTAGGGAATTCCATGGCTTTTTATAATGTACACATGTTCTGTTTCCTTATCCCAAGTGATTAGAATTTGTAATTCTATGCAATGGGGAACTCAAATGTAAAAAATAGTTTTTTAACATATTTTTTTCCCTAAAAATATTATATATTTATATAGAACTTTTCGTAACATTCACTGTGCTTTCAATTATTTTTCGTAGCAATCGATGCTACCTTAAATTTATTATTGAAAATATTCTATTTTCGGATTTGTTAATACAAACAAATGTTGGAGAAATGCAGGTTGCATTGAGATGGTTGCACCAACAAGGGGTGAGTATTTTAGTTAAGAGCTTCAATAAGGAGAGAATGAAGGAAAATCTTCAAATCTTTGACTGGGAACTCAGTGACGATGAGCTCGCAAAAGATTGAGCAGATCCCACAGCGCAGGGGTTTTTCTGGGCAAATGTTTGTTCATCATGATGGCCTTTATAAATCCTCGGAGGAGCTTTGGGATGATGATGCATGACATGCTGAAAATTATCAGTAAACTCTCGTTATCTATTTGAAGATCATCTTGATCTTTTGTAGAAATCCCTGTGATTTCTTCCACCGTCTAATGACCATGGATTTCGTTGAAATATCAGCGAAATATCGGATATCGGTGGTGGTCAATGGTAGATATGAAATCAATCACTGATTATTGGTTGAACAAAATTTTGGCAAAAAATCTTAGAGAGTAAGTGTATGCAATCAATTGTAAAATTGTTTACCCTTTTGCTATAGTTAATGGATTATTAGTAGTCAGTTTATGGTTTTTTATATCTTGTAGGTTGCTAAGTGTTTTTTCTATGTTATATCTTTGTGTTCATTTGTGTGATCAATTTTGTTTATTTGTATATTAGATTGTTTGTTCTCAATAAATAATCAATTTAACAGGACAAATTGAACTCATGATTAACTATTCACCCTACTTTACCCAGTTTCATGTATCAAGACTACAAATTTTTTTTTTCATAAAATATAAATTTCACCTCTCGGAACTACTAATTCTGAACTTGAAACACAATATCGAGTTATTATAATTTTAATAAACATTTTCTAAGTTGTGTTTCTAAACTAAATATTTTTATATTTAACTATAGAAACAACACTTCGTCATGATATTTTCTACCTAATTCATATTTCAAATGACATATTTTTATTTTTATTTTTCATATAAGCAATCTTTTACACTATATCTTTAATTACATTTAAAAGAGAACTTATCTTGAGTTTTGTAGTGCATATAAGATTGATTTTTATTTTTAATAATATTCAAAGTTATCTCAGCTTTAATTCATAAATGGGGCACCAATATCATGACTTACTATATTGGTGCATGTTGGGTGGAGAATTAGAAAAGAATGATATTGATGGATGTGTAGGGTTCACGTTTGGTGAAAAATGAGACTTTTATTTACAATAGTTATAAAAATACAAGTGGTTATTACTAAAATTATGTATAAAAAAATGAAAATTATCATAAACATGGAAGTATTGGAGTATAAAAAATTGTTATAAACATTGGATTATTGGAGGAAATTAAAGAAGATTTACTTTGGAACAAAAATCATGATAGTAATACCATCTTGCCTGCGCTGCCTACTCTCTGTTACTATCCTATTCTTTTATGATTTGTTTTCATTTATCAACTTTACTTATTAATTACTATTGAATATGCATTAGGTAATAATGATTTTTTTTATCTTTAATTGTGTTCCTTTATTCAACAAGCTAATTCTAATGGGAATTGGTTTATTATTTTGAGTACAAAAATTTGGTACAGTTGGTTTTATTATTTATTATACATGTGTTATATAGTGAAAAATTAAACATAGCTTCTATGTAAGGAGTGACTTCAAATATTTTATACAACAAAAACTATAAAGCTAATAAACAGTATTTCTAAATATGCGTTAATTAGCCTTACTTTTTTTAATCCAAACAATTGGGTTATAGGTTGGTATAAATGTTACAGTCAAGGATCAAAATTTGGGTTGTAGGTTGGTATAGTTGCTACCATCCAGGATCAAATATTGGAAAATGCAAAAATATCACTCCAAAATTAGAGAAAAAAAAATATTATAGCCAACAGTAAGCCAAGTTATCATCACCATAATATGAAATGGCAAAATCAAGTTTTAAGTGTTTTATTGTGTATATTAAATTGATCTCTTGTTCTAAATCTAATATAATCATCAACAATTATGAATCTAAGATCAAAGATCAAGGGACCTTAGCTTTAAGAGAAAACTAAGTAAAAAAATGAAGAAAACACGAGAGAAGATTGCAATTTGAAGTTAAGAACAATAGAAAGGGTCTAGATAATCTCAACTACAAATCAAGGCTAAGTTGAGACTACTCCGATCAAGTGATGAATTTTGATTCAAAAACAAGATTTAACATTTAAATTCAAATCTAACACTCTTACATGATTATTCTTTTTCTCTTATGCTCGATTCAATTGTTTATGTACAAATTCATCTTTTGAAATTCCTCATTAATTGCATGCACAACCAACCAAATGAATTATCTACAGATTAAAGGATGATCAAACATCAATGGAACCAAGTAAACATTGATTCTCTCTCTATTTAGAGAGAACCATGGGAAAGAAACTTTATAGAACAAAATAGGTTATAAATCACATGTTTAAAATGCAACGATATAATCAATCTAAGTTGCCTCTAGTGATATCTTCTTCTCCCTTATTTCTTTCTCAAAAAAGGAAGTATCAAGGGCCACAAATTTTGGAAGATCTCTCCTCATATTGATGAGAAAATGGAATTAAATAAATTGAAAGGAAAAGTAAAAAAGGGAATTTGAAATTGAAATTCAAAATAGCATCTAGAACATTCTCTCCCTCTAAAGAAGAATAAAGCTCTTTGGAAACTCAAAGATGAGCTATCCAAAAGCTAATTAACAAATTCAAATCTACCTATTTATATTACTAAACATGCTAAGTGGCACTCTCTAGTAATGCACATCATCGAGGGCTAAAGTATTATAAAAATCATAAATGTTTCATCTTAAAATTCATTAGGGTCATAAAATGTTTAAAAAATCCAATTCACAGCACAACAACATAGTTCCGAGTCATCCCTTTACTTTACCAATGGATACCTAAACATACTTCAATGTTTAATTTCCATCTTATTTACTCCTAAATCAATTTTTTTATATCATTTTCATTGAAAACTCAAAAGGGATCAACTAACTACTCCCAAGTATTTCACTCAAGGTATTAGGCATTGGGGACCATTAAAGGCCAATTTGTCGGCTTTTTTTCCCTTAATTTCTTAAATAATAACTAATTTTTAGTTTATATAGCAAACACATTATCAGTGGCTCCTAGCCACTAGGTTTTCGACATTAGGTTTTAATGACAAGAATGCTATGATCCCCTTCTGTTCAAGCTATCAACCAGTCAAAGCACTCTTATCTTTTTATTCATTTTTATTTTCTTTGGCTCGTTAGCTTTTTCATTGGTATTATATCTTTCAACCTTAAAACAATTTTTCTTAAGCCAAAGGGTCACTTTCCAAGTAAGATATCACAAGTACACATTGCGTATATTGTGTTATTTGAGTCTCAAATAAGAAATAACCTCAAAAAATTAATTAATAAGAAAATTTCTACGACCTCAAACTAACAATATCAGCATCTAAGGGTATAGAAAGGTAACCAAACCAATTAAACTAGACTATATCACCATGTCAACTAATTTGAAGATTTCCAAGACTTCTAACTAACAATGATATCAACATCCATAGACATAAAAAGGTAAACGTAAACAAATTAAATTATATCATATCATTATGTCATGCCCTTAACATGCATGATCATCAATAGCCGCAATACTATCCTCCTGTTTATTGTCCCCCTCATTGTTATCAATAAAACCACATTTACATCTCTAATGGTCTATTCATTTGTAGTCTTGTAATCTCAACTTTATCAGAATCAGCTCCCCAAATTTCATCAAGAGCAACATCCATATCTTTAGCTCCTCAACACTATTATCATGAACATCCCTAATAGTACCATAATATACAACAATATAAACCTCCCCTAGTTAATGTTAACCAAACCATGCACGCATACAAATAGTAAATAAAGAAAACATGAGATTTTTAATGTGGTTTGATAATCAATGCATGTGATCCCTATATATATCCATGAAGTGCATCAACACTCAAGAATCTACTAATTAAAATAAAATAAGGGTTATAATAGTGAAGTTCTCACACTCCTCTCAATTGGGGCTGCACACTCTCTAAAAAAACCTAAATCATAATAGGGTTAAACATACAATGAGAGCAACAAAATTGATTCAAACTTCACAATCCAAAACCTAAAGTATCCACATCTCTATCCACAAAATCAGGAACCCCTTTATCCCATTCCATATTAGCACCATGAAGAACATACTCTAAACCTTTAAGGAAAATATAAGGACATGACAAAAATCCAGCCACAAAAGTAGAAGGGCTTAAACTGATAGTAGTCCTAGCAAAAGACTCAGGCATCTGGACTATTTGTGTGTCTCAAAAATATCAAGATGAATAGAAGGTCCAAGAACAAGGGGATCAACAATAAGGGCAGTAACAGTATCATAAGTACTCCTTCCTTATGCTCTTGGTGATAATGATCTTCAGCTTTCGTCTAATATCGATGGCCTTTTCATTCTTCCCTACCTCATGTAAAGAACAAGTCCAATCATCTACATCAAATTCCTCAAGCAAGCATGAAGTCTTGACATTCTTGCAAGCTTATGAACCAATTGAATGATTGAAAAGTTTCCTCATCATCAAAACATTCTTTAAAATAATAATCTAAAGTCTAAATATAAAATAAAATTTTTGTGTGTATTTACTAACATTTAACCTTTCTATTATTCAACTGATTGTTGTTTCCCAAGTCAAAGGTATCTGTGATTGACATTATCTTAAAAAGCTTAGTAAGTATATATACATATATATATATATTGGGGTTAAAATTAGAGTTATTTTGGATAAAGTATTAACAATTCTAACTAGGGTTGTAATTTGGGTGTCTTAGGTTGAACCAAGTTCAGGCCAAACAATCAACATGTGCCCAATCTAAGCAATCTCTTATATGAGGTACTCAATTCAGTCTTATTTTTCTAAGCTCGGGTTGAATTGGAGTTAGACTAGATTTGGGTTGATCGAATTAGGTTACAATTAATCATGTAGTATGATTAAAGATCCATTATACCAAAATTGAAACAATGATTGAGACAAAATTTCAAGATAACAAACAAGTAAAAAATAAAAATGGATTTATATATCTTATCAAAAATGAAAATTACATGATATAATTATTATTTTTGTTTTTCCTTTCAAATCTAAAATGAAGTTAAATAAAATAAATATTATTATATAAAGTAATATAAATTATAAATATTATTAAAATGTTAAATTGGGATATAGTTTGGTTTGGGTTGTTTGAGACTTATCCTATGTCCAACCAAAATTGAATTTGAGTTAAAAAAATAAAAATAAAAATAAACTCAAATCCAACACAAATATTAAAAATGATTGCTAAAACTCAACCAAATATTGAATATTTCTAAAGTTTCAATATCAATGGAAATTTGAATGGAAGTATGAAACTAAGATATAAATTGCACATAGTAGCAACTACTAATTCAAAACTTGATGTATACATTATTAACTTACTATAATTTCAAATACATTTGTTTATATTCTTTGAAACACTTTTTTTTTTCTTTTTTATATATTTAGCTATCCAAACAAGACTTTGTCACCAATTTTTTAAATTTAGGTTTCAAATCATTTTTTTCCATTTTTTTACAACTAGTCTTTATATCATATATTTAATTAATTAAAAAAATTATCTTGAGTTTTGTCCTAGATATACAAGAGATTCCTTATTTAAAAAAATAGAAAGAAAAAAAGAAGAAGCTAATATTATGCAATTTTATGTGGGCAGCAATATTATGACTTCCAACACATGTGTATGTTGTGTGAAAAATGAGATACTGATTTATCCAACTTATAAACATGATATTATGTGTATTTAAATGTTTACAAGTTTTATTTGAGTTTTGTTCTTACCATAACTATAACGACAAACAAAATATTGTGAAAATTGTTAAACAAAAAAATAAAAATAAAAATAAAAATGGAGTATTGGGGGAAATTAAATAATCATGACTAAGTTGGGTTCAACAACAGTTCCGTGTAATCAAGAACATATACTTAGTTCATTGAGGGTGGTTTTAGGATTGTTGAAGGATTCACTATGGGTGGTTTTAGGATTGTTGAAGAATTTGGTTAATATATAAAACAATATGTAATAATTATTTTTTTATATGAACTATTTTGACTTTGGTTACGCAATTAGTAAATTAATTATAATTTTGTTTAATAAAAATAAGGTAAATGGCAAGATTCATGTGGTCAACCAATCGCCCCCAACCCAAGTTTATTTTTACAGAGAAGCTTAGGGCTGAGTTTTTTCAGGATTTGTGTGGTCCGGTGTTCAGTCTGAGCATTTGACTTGGGTTTTTTGCCAAGGTTTTGTGGTAGTTTAAGACACTTGATGGATTTCATGGCTGAAGGCAATTAATGGGGTGTACCATGTCAAATGGTCAAGATGTTGCCACGTCATCTGATAGATCAGACCCCAATGAAAGCCACCATTTTTTGCTTTAATTATCTCTCCATCTTTCTCTCTTCCATCAATGACCGTTTTCTTAATCGTTGTGGTTCCGATTTGGTAATACCCTCTTTACTCTATATTTTTTTTGCATTTATTGCTATTAGGGTTCTTATATCTGTGTTTGTTTTAATCATGTCGAAAAAGAAAGGAAAGAAGATGAAGTCATCAAGTTTTGTAGAAGAGTTTCAAGCGGAGTTCAACATTCCTTTATCAATTAGGCTATGGTTTTTGGAAAAGAAGGATGTGAGTTTAGTAGAAGTTAGCCCTATAAAGGGTGAGTTGTCTTGTCGAAGGGCTACTTCGAAGCGGGGTTAAAGTTGCCTCTCCCACTGCTATTTAGAGATCTCACTCATCATTTGCAATTGGCTACAAATGAATTTTATGTTAATACTGTCCCCTTAATCGTGTCGATGGTGGTGTTAGACCATATAAAGGGCTTGCAGATTACAACAAAAGATGTCATCTACATTCATCATGCCAAGAGGTCCTACTATGAACAAGTGAACTGAGAAATAGTTGTTGTATCTGGACGTTGGGAATTTGGCATTTCTAAACCGGAGGGCCTCCCAAGGGTGTCTCGAGTACATGGTATTTCGGGTAGGTATTTTCATATTACCTTTGTTTTTCTTGGCTATGATGTACGAAACGCACCGTTTGCAAGAGAGATGGGAGAAAGAGAAAAAGGAGATCCATAATAAAGTATTTAACCAATTAACAAGTGATCTCTTGGCCCGTGATGAATAGAACCAAAACAAAGCGTATGTGCTCGGTTGGAGTGAGGAGCATCTGAAGCTAGGAATTCAAACCTTTAACCCGCTTGAGTTTGGGAATAATAGTAAGTCAAATAGTGCACCAGGTTAGGTTTTTGATTAGTAACACGCCTTTAGGCATGGGAGATGACCTTACTAGGTGTAGACCCTCAATTTTGTCCATTTAGCACATGCCTTAAATGTTCTTTCAGTACTATATAATAGTTCCCTAGTGGCCCATTACTTCTCATACAACCCACCTTTTTTAGCCACCTTGGAGATTCTCGTTGAGGGACTTATCTGGCCCAATTGTGACTTTTAGTAGCCTCGAATCAAACTTAGGATTTTCCTTCCTTTTTTAGGATAGATCATTTAGGTACACCTTTAAGATAGCATACTTAGGCATATTTAGACACACTTTTTTAGGACACATACATGCATCCTAAATCATTTAGGTTCACTTAAAGACTTCTTAGGCACACCTAGGCACCTTCTAGCTTGCACACACTCACTCAAGGTAACCTAGGTACCTTCCAAATGACACACACTCACTTTAGGTCATTTAGGCACATTACACTTCACCTAGATTCACCTAGGCACATTACACTTCACCTAGATTCACCTAGATACCCTTATGATTACTTTAGCCACTTTTTAGATCACCTTAGGTCACTTATGCACTTTTCAAGCTCACCTAGGTTTATCTTATCCCACTTAGGTTTAGTTAAGACCACTCAAATTTACATGGGCCCGTTTAAGTTCATCTAGGCCCACTTAGGTTCACCTAGGCCTATTCAGGTGCACATAGGGTCGTTTAGGTTTACCTAGGCCCTTTGAGGCACACTTAGCCCACTTAGGTCCACCTTGACCCACTTAGATTCATCTAGGCTCATTTAGGCACATCTAGGCCCACTTAGGTTCACTAGGTCCACTTAGACATCCTGGCCCACCTATGCCACCTTTTAGGTAATTCCTATATGACTTACATAATTTGCATGATTTGCATTTTTAATGCTTACATGTACTTGATTTCTTATTTATTTATTTATCTATTTATTTATTATTATTTGGTTAGTTATTTGTTTTTATTTATTTATTTTATAGAATATTGCATGAAATTGATGTTATTAATTGCGTAGACTGATGTCTTAATTTTTTATTTTTTTTATTTTTTGTGTACCTATAATAGACATGATGTTTTTAATTGCTTAATTTTAATTAGTTTTAATTTCAATTTCATGACCTTTACTGATTTTAATTCTTATTTTATTTTGGCATGAGATTTGAATGCACACATTGGAGAAGATCCTTGATGTACACGGCTACATATATGAGGGGATATTCTATGCAACATGGAATAGGAGAATATAGGATTCTGGAGGAGTTGCCACGCACCATAAGATGCATCATCGAGGGTCACTTTGAGAACCCACCATTAGCATCCCCGCTCTAAGAACACGCCATTATCTCCATTGGGACATCAGAAATCTGCATCAACTCCTTTGACTCGCTAGCGTGGGTGTCATTCAGAGGGACGCATCATCAACAAAGTCTAAATTGGTGCACGATCAGCAACACCACGACTGGAGGGGCACATCACCATGAGCATCTAGACGATTTTGAGGCATCACTAGCTTAATCATCTCCAAGGGCGCACCATGACTTGAGAGGTGAATCACCACTTGCATCTCCAAGGGCACATGTGTGATTGCTAATTAGAAACTTCTCTCCACCAACATGCCATTCAGCAGCATACCCATCCCATAGATGCACTATTTGTTAACTGCACACAATTGGAGTTCATCATCAGCCACTCGCCCCTTGAAGGAAAGAGACCACACTGCCACTTTTAGGACATGACATGCACCTTGATGGAAAACCAACTGCATCACGGAAGAGATTGAAGGTGAGTTCCTATTTTCAGGACGCTTGATTTGGATTTGTTGTTTTTTTTTATTACATTTTGATCCATTAGCTTATGAAATTGTTTTTATTAATTAATAATTCTTGAATGATTTTGTGTTAGTTTACTTATCTTAAAAGTCTTTAGTTTTTAATTCAATTCCATGTTTGAAAGTTCATACTTTTAGTTTGCCTAGAGTTAAATTTGATTTATCTTGTTTAGTTAAAGTGTTTTAGATTAGTTTTGATTCATTAATATAATTAATCCTATATAGAAAAGTTCAATTCCTTTTGATTTAGTTGTCAATTCTTATATAAGTTGGAACAATTTGTTTTGCTTTCATTTTAGTTTTTTTTTCACTATGCAGAGATTCAAGAAGTTCCGCTTTGATTAATTTTGTTTGGTTTTTTAATATTAGATTGAAAAGTTGATTTTTTTTTTTTTTTTTTTTACTTAGTTTTGATCCTTTACTATAGTTTAAAATTTTTAGAGTACTCTTTTTAATTTAGGTTTAATTCAATATTTTTTAATTAGTTCAAAAAATCTAAATTCTGTTTAGTGTTTGTCTTTGATTCATAAATTTTGCTTTGTTTTAATTTAATTCATGTCAATTTGAAGTTGACAATTTAATTCACCCTCTCTCTGCAATGAAGAGGTTTTTATAGATGATGCCAATCCATTTAAATTTTGAATTTAAACCTTTGAATTCAAAATAGGAGCTTGGAGTTGTGGTTATGCAACCACCATAACTAACTAACTAATCACACTCATTCAGCCAAAGGTGTCTCCTCATGTTGCATGTAACCACAAGCCTATCTATGTTCCCTTGCATGCCTCAAGTCACCCTTTCAAGATGCCTCTTGCCAACAAGTCGAGAATAACTACCTCTACCACTCAACCAACACAAGCCCTTCTCTAATTGCCTCAACCCAAGGTCATATCCAGTTTGATGTCTCATTGTACTAATCTTTACATTTTATTACAAAATTTTCAATGGGAGATGGTTTGTGCATTAATTGGGAATTTTATTTCATTTCTTATTAATTAGATAGAACTTACTTTCTTGAATCTTATCTCTCTGTAGATAACTTTGGACTTCATTGATCCAAAGTCACCAATTTGAGGTAAATATGTGTTTGGTATGGTAAAGTTTTATGATAACATTTACATGTTTTGCATCAAATATAGTTTTATGATAATAGAAAAACTAGATCATTAACTTCTTCTGTGAGATCACGCAAAAAATGATATCTCATATCTATATTTTTACATTTTCCAAAAAAAAAAAAAAACGGATTCTTTGAGAGTTTATTGTTGAACACCAAGTAACAGTTGCAGAACCCATCATAAAAACATACCTAGAAGTGCTTCTATCATCCAAATCTCCAACATAATCACTATCAGTAAAACCAAACAAGTATTATTTTTCACACTTTTTATAGAATAAACCTTATTTTGTAGTACCATACAACTACCTAAGAATCCTCTTTGTAGCTAAGAGATGAATCTCCTTTGGGCTCTCCTTTTACCTCCCTACAAGACTTACCGTTTGCATTATATCATGTCATATTGCTATCAAATACATTAAACTTCCAACAATTTATTTGTAATATATACTATAACTCTTCTTCCTGCAAGATTCTTCTCAAGCTTTAATCTTTTTTTAGCTGGTGGTGTTACTAAGTTATAGTTCCTCATCCCAGACCTGTCTAAGATTTCTTGCACATTTCTTTTGACAAACAAAGAAAAATTCCAATGGCAGACTGCACAATTTCTATACCTAGAAAATAATGCATCATTCTAAGATCAAACATATCAAACTCAAGCATCATAGATTGTTTAAAATTCTCAAGCATGGCCCTACCATTTCCTATGTAAATCAGATCATCTACTTATAGACATATCACAAGCAACTTTCCTCCAATTTTTGTATAAAGAGTATACTCATATAGACATTATTGAAAACCTTCCTTTAAGGCATCTATAATACTATACCAACCTCTGGATTTTGTTTTAGTTCATATAGTCTTTTTCAATTTGTAAACTTCATATTCATTGCCCAATTTCATAGAACCAAGGGGTTGATCAATAAATACCTCCTCTTGTAAGTCTCCAAGTAAGAATGTAGATTTTACGGCCAATTGGAAGATAAACCATGAATTTTGAGCTGCCGATGCAACCACTAGTCTTATCGTGTCATGTCTTACAACTAGAGCAAATACTTCTTTGTAGTCCACACCAAACTTTAGCCACTAGACAGTCTTGTATTTGTCAATTTCACCATTTTTTTCAACTTCGTCTTGTAAACCCACTTAACACCGATTGTCCTCTATCCTTTTGGAAGTTCTGTTTACTCCCAAGTGTTATTCCTCTCAAAGGCTACAATCTCCACATCCATAGCCTGCTGCCATTTTTGTTCTTTGATAGCAACTTCAAAGTTTGTGGGATCACAATCTGAAAATAGTGCAAAATGAATGGGTGGGTCTGTAGAATCACCAATTCCAATTACCTCATAGTCTTGCATCCATGCAGGCCTCTTTCTAGCACATTGATATGAGAACTTCTTGTTGCATCATCATATTCGAAAGCTGTTAGTGAGTTTTCAACAGCTGTAGAAGCTTCATTTGGTGGATTCTCAGGCACAGGAACTGCTGGAACAAGTTGTTGTAAAGGCTGCAGCCTTTTCTCTTTCATTTTCACCAGAAAAATCTGTAAGAATTTGTTATCCAACATCATTGTTGCTCCATGGCCGGAATGTTTCTTCATCAAATACGACATCCCAACTGATTATAATTTTCTCGGTGATAGGATTGTGCAACTTGTAGGCTTTTAATTGATCACTAACACACACCAAGAAAAATGCACTTCTCACCTTTTTCATTTACTTTCATTCTCTTCTCGGTGATAGGATTGTGCAACTTGTAGGACTATGTCCATTCCAAGCTTCTTCAGGTGTCATATTTTGAAGTCTTTTTCCATAGAACTCGTGTAAAATTATTTTTGAAAGTAAATATTTGTTTCCCAATTTAAGTTTGAGATTTATTTTATGATGGTATATAAATATATATCACGCTTTACTTAACAGTGACAATATTAGTATTATATCTTGTATTGTTTTTGTTTTTGAGTTTTGAAAATCTAAGGGCCCGTTTGGCGGTGTTTTTAAAAATTGCTTTTAAAATAGAGAATAAATTTTTTTTTTTTTAATTTTTTTTAAAATAAGAGTGTTTGGTAAGATGTTTTAAAAAATAATTTCTTAAAATAAAAAACTTGTTTGAATGAAAGAATTTGTATTGCTTTTAAAGACAATGTCTTGCTTTTATTTTATAAAAATTTTATAAATTTAATTTATAATAATATGAAATCAAATTGAAGTTAAATCTTATTAAAAAAATAAAAATTAAATTTACTATTATGTATGAGTTAAAGATAAATAATTTCTTTTAATTATGAAACAATATTTTTTATTCTAGTGAAACAAAAAATTATTATAAGATAAAAATAATTTTATTATTCATTTTTAATACAAGTCAAATAAGTACTTTAATTATTTTTTTAAAAAAAATTATTGTTTGACCATGATTTCTTATGCTTATTTTTAGAAATTGTTTTTAAATTAAAGAACCAATTTTTTTTTAATGTTTTATAAAAATAAGGATATTTGGAAAATCCTTTTTATAAAAGGATTTTGAATATAAAAAACAATAATATTTATTCAGATAAATTTTTTTTTTCAAAAACAATTGTTTTGATTTTGTAAAAACATTTTAAATTCAATTTACATAATATTAATTAATTAAATTAAATTAAATTGAAGTCTTATTGAAAATGAAAATAATTTTATAATTATAAATAAATTAAAAAGAAAATAATTGTTTAGTAAAACATAAATAGTAGTATTATAATAAAATCATAATTTATATTTTTAGTAGAAAATATACTTTTTTATTATTTGTTAGAGAAAAAAGGATATTAACATCTGTGCCTTTTTTTTAATTAAAATTGAATAATACTAATTGTGGATATTATTTTATTTAAATTGAATAATGAATGAAGTTTTGCTTTTTTAACATATAAATAAGCCTTTTTTTATTATATATGTATATATTTAGTACTCAATTTTAAACACAATATTTTAGAATTTTTTGATTTAATCTACAATCAATTAGATCAATTTTTTTTATTGTAAATTATTCTTAAAAATTAAAGAATTTATTAAACATTTTTTAACATATAAATAAGCCTTTTTTTTTTATTATATATGCATATATTTAATACTCAATTTTAAACGTAATATTTTAGAATGTTTTGATTTAATCTACAATTAATTAGATCGACTTTTTTATTGTAAATTATTCTTTAAAATTAAAGAATTTAAATTATTAAAATTATTATAAATGTTTTTTCCAATGATTAGATTCATTTTTCAGTTCCAAATTATTTTTAAAAATTGTTAAACTCATTAATAAAAAGTATTACTTGATTTGAAATTCATTTTTCTAGTACAAATCTTATAAAAGTATGATTATGTGCACAAAAGAAATAATAAAGTTATTATAAACCAATTTTGATCCATAAATTTATGGTATTAATAAGTTTATTATTTGAGTTTTAAATTATTTTTAAACATTGTTAGACTTAGCTTGTTAATTAATTTAACATATCAAGTCTTATTTAATTTGGAGTTCATTTTCCTAGTGAAAAAAAAATGAGAAATTATAATTTTATGTAGAAGAGAAATAATAAAGTTGTTTTAAACCAATTTTTGTTCATAAATTTCTAGTATTAATGAGTTTATCATTTAAGTTTTAAATTATTTTTAAAAATTAATAGATTTGTTAATAAATTTAATGCATTAAGTCTTATTTAATTTGGAGTTAACTTGCCTAGTGAAAAAAGTAATAATAAAAAAGTAATGATTTTATATAAAAAAGAAATAATAGAGTGCATGTGTTTTTGTATTATTTTTAAAAACGGTTGAAAATATCTATTATTTATCTTCTAAAAGTTAGTTCTCTATTTCACTTTGTTTTTAAAAACTAGAAATAGAGAACAATAACTAAACAAAGTTTAATGATTAATTAGTAAGGTTTTGCATTTTACGACATACTTTGATGTTTCTTCGAATATTGAAGCCCTATTTAATTTTACACAATATAATACCACAGGTTAGTTAATCTATTATAAAAATAAATAAAAACAAATAAAAAAGTTATGTTACCATATAACATGTTAATCTATTAAAAATACAAATAAAAAAATTATGTTACTATGTAACACTGAATTTTGAAATTGACAAAAAAATAATTTCCTATATGAAACTTATGTATCCATATACTTTGATAGGGATAGTGAGGTCACTCATATTTCTACTATTTATTTAGGATAAACCCATGTTTCACAGGGATAAAACAAGTACAAAAACTAGTTAGTTAAGATAAAATAAAAAATTATAATTATTAGCTAAGGCATATATGGTAATTTATAAGAAGAAATTATAAAACAAAGCGAATGATAGAATAAAAAATTATTAACAAAAAAATAAGCAAAGCAAGATGATGTTAACATCACCATTTGGAGTTGCAAAATTGATCCAGTTTAATTTCCTCCAATATTCCAAGTTTTATAATATTCTAATAATTTTCACAATAATTTTTTTATAATCATAGTACTACCAATTGTAAAGCCAAGACTCACTCTATTAAAAACTTATAGCCGTTATGTTTATAACTTCTCTAAATAAATATCTCATTTTTCATTCACCCAACATGCATCCCACACATCCATTACATGCACCCTACACATCCATCAATATCATTATGTTTCTATAAAAAATATCTCCTTTTTCACCCAATCATGATATTGTTGCCCATTTATGAATTCACACTGATAAACTAGAATATTATTAAGAGAAAAACAATTGTATATGTAGGACAACTCAAGATAAGTTTTTCTTTGCAATGTAATTAAAGATATAACAAATCAACTTTCAAAACCTTCATAAACATCCGTTTTTACTTAAAAAGGAAGTTGTAAACCAAAAGGCATGGTGGAGAGTTTGAACGGTCATCCACCCCTCGCCTATTTTGCATGCCTTCCATGCTATGGTTGACAATCTTATATTTATTTATTTTGTTTAGTATGTGTCATGAGTAATAGATGGCCCCGAACCGTTTGTACAACCAACCATTCCTCGCTTTGATGGTCACTATGACCATTGGAGCATTTTGATGGAGAATATTCTCATGTCCAAAGAGTATTGGATAGAAAGATGAACCAGTTGGTGGTGTTGCAGTGACAGAGAGGTAGAAAGTTGAATTAGTGTTAGGGTGAATTCACAATATTCCAACAAATACCAGGATTTTTCTATTATTTATTTGTGTAAAATTAATTTATACTATTTCTTTGTGTAAAATTAAATAGGTAATAGAAACTAGTAGCAATAAATAAATTAACTTATGCAACGAAAAAATAAATCAGATACTAGAATTTTTACGTGGAAAACCCCCAATACGAAGGGAAAAACCACGGGACCTAGTCTAATTTGAACTTCCACTATCAATAATAATGGGTTACACCTGTCTTCTCTAGATGCTATCAAATACATTAAGAGCACATATAGCCTTGGATTATATAATTTCTCTTGGCAAAAGAAACAAAGAAAATTTGGAGAAAGAATACCCAAAAACATTGTTACTGTTCACAGGTAGTAACACCAATTCCTGAGCTCAAAATCTGATCTCAACTGTTTAGATTGTAACTACTTGAGTTTCAAACCTCTCCTCCAAATTTCAACTTAATCAAACCACAAATGAAGTGGGATCAACTCTTTGATGAAATCTGGGCAATAAGATGTGTTTTTCCTTTCTCTCTTCTCTCTCTCTATTTTTCTTTTCCCAATCACCCCTTTTTTTTCTTTTTTTTTTCTTTAATGTAACTGACTTGGGCCCAAAGCATTTGGGGCCCACTCCCTCACATACGAGGGAGCCTAACAATTAGTAGCATTGAAGTTGAAGGATACCTCCAAGCTATTGACAGATCAATCTTGAAGACAATTCTTTGCGAAGATACCTCCAAGCATATCAGGGATTCAATGAGAAGGAAGTATCAAAGGAAGGCGAGGTCAAAATGGGTACAACTTAAAGCACTTTGTGAGGAGTTCGCTGCTTTGCACATGAAGTTGGGAGAATCAATTGATGATTTCTTCTCAACGATCAGACAATGGCAATTGTCAATTAGATGCGGATTCATGAGGACAAGGAGAATGTTTTGGTCGTAGAAAAGTTTCTTTGGTATGACAATTAATTATGTTGTTGGTTCAATTGAGGAGTCCAAAGATCTTGATGAAAACTCCCTCAATGAACTGCAAAATTCCTAACGGGTCCATGAACGAAAACTTATCAAGCAAGATCAAGAAGAACAAGAAGCTCTAAGCAACAACACTTTCAACAATCAAACAAGGAAGATTAAGGAAAAGCTGGTGGCAAAGGAAACAAAATGGTGGACAACTACACTTTCAAGGAAGAAGAAGCATCTCTTCTTATGGTGTGTCATGCAAAGGAGGAAACCCACCAAAATATGTGGTATTTGGATACAGGCTGTAGCAATCACATGAGTGGAGACAAGCAACATTCTCTTATTTGGATTAATCTTATCATGATACGGTGAAGTATAGAGATGACTCCACAGTCTCTGTTAAAGGAAAAAAGAAGAGTCACCATCCAAACCAAAGGAAGTTCTATCCAAACTATCTCTAATGTGCTTTATGTTCTAGAATTAAAGATTAATTTACTCAGTGTGGGTTAGCTACAAGAAAAGGGATATAAGTTCTTTTATCAAAGATGGAGTCTGTCAAATACAAAATGAAAAATTGGGGGGCTTGATTGCTTAAGTCAATATGACGATGAATCGAATGTTCCCGCTTTATCTCCACAATACTACTCATACATGCTTCTTAACAAAATTGAAGAAGGAGGCATGGCTTTGGCTTTGGCTTTGGTGGTTTGAAAACTCTACAACAAAAGAAGATGGTAGATGGTCCCTCTTGTGTGTGTGGAGAGTGTGTTGTTAGCAAACAACAACGTGATCCTTTTCCTAACAGAAAACCGTGGAGAGCAAAGAAGGCGTTGGAGCTAGTCCATTCAGATATTTGTGGGCCAATAACTCCTACATCTAATGGAGGTAAATGATACTTTATTACCTTTATTGACATTTATTGTTGAAGAACATGGGTATATTTTTTTACAGAAGAAATCTGAAGATTTTAAGACTTTCAAAAACTTTAAAGTACTAGTTGAGAAAGAAGTGGGAAGTTTAAAACAAGCACTTCACACCGATCATGGAGAAGAATATAACTCTCACGATTTTGTGCAATTCTGTGAGAATTATGGTATCAAACATCAGCTAACAAACATCCTATACACCTCAACAAAATGGTGCATGTGAGAGAAAGAATCGCATAATTCTAAACATGGTGTGAAGTTTTTTGACAAGGAGTGGAGTTCCAAGAAGTATTTGGTCAGAAGCTATCGACTAGAGCATTCATATTTTGAATAGAAGTCCCAATAACATTTAGAATTAACATACAATATTCCGATGATTTCCATTTTCAAATTAATTGTTACTATATTTTTTAAGGTAATAAAATTGATTTTAATGTAATTTGAAGTATTAACATTCTTTATGAACTCCATATGAACATTAAAAAAATTGAAAAAGGAGAGTAAATTATCTAACTCATTTATTTTACATATTTTGTGTACTTTTTACTTCTCTAAAAGATAAGACATCTGAAAGTATTTTTACATATTTTGCATACATTTTACTTCTCCAAAAGATGAATGTGAGAATTCAAATTTGATTCAAAGGTATTCAAAAATCCAAATTTAGAAATCTAACATTTCATTTTTTTTTTCTTGATAAAAATGTTATTATTATTATTATTATTATTATTATTTGTAAAAATAATATCAATTGATCCGTTAAGAATTCGGTTTATGTTCCATAGGTGCGCTTTCCCAACCTAAACACCCATTTGTCTTTGTAAAAGTGTTTGGATTGCAAAAATTCTCAAACTACCTCTGCTTCGTGGTCCTCTAGGTGCCCTTTCCCAACCTCCCACCCATTTGTCTTGGTAAAAGTGGTTGTGCTGCAAACCTTCTCTTCCTCTACCTCGTCCACATTGTCCCTTGAATTGAGCAAAAGTTTCTGCCTAGCTAGTGTTTCCTCCATGATCGTCACCTCCTTTTATATCCACTGATGAACATGAATCTAACTACTGTAGGTAGAGGAGTTTCTTCCTGGTGTCCCAAAACATCAATACAAATTATAGTTTTAAAGATGTTCAATAATACTAAAATTAACAACATAATTAATGCTACTAAATTGTAATTAACTTAAAACAATCATTATAATTAATTTGAGATGGATAATGATTATTTATACTCTTAGTTTCCTCCAATACTTCAACTTAGATAATAATTATGATAATAAATGTTTCCACCTAATGCACCTAAAACTCTGGTTAAATAAAAACCTCACTATGTTCCAAATATATATTAACTAGTATTATAGTGTTTATAACTTTACCATTTCTATTTAATTTCCTCCTATACTTCAATCCTTAATCAATTATATTAATAATGACCATGTTGAATTGAATTACCCAATAAACATATCAAATATGCTTCAAATCCTTAATCAATTATATTAATAATGACCATGTTGAATTGAATTACCCAATAAACATATCAAATATGCTTCAAAGGTTATGATATTTATAACTTTGGCAATCATGTATCTCATTCTTCAAACAATATGTTTGTGAACATTTCAATTATGTGAGAGAAGTAATAACATTTTGGCCTACTTATGAATTAAGAGATGAAAGACAAGTCCCATTGTTTTGAGAATACACACACACACACAAAAAAAAACTCATAGAAAACATTTGTATGACTCATTAAAAATGTTTTGTATGACTCATTAAAAATGTGGCTAAGAATGATATAGAAAATATGATTCAAAGTTCAAACAAAAATCTCATAATAAGTTTTATTGATAAATATGAGATCAAATGCTAGTATTAGAAGAAATATAATTAATTTTAAGAAAGTATGATAGAAAAGGTGATAAGTCAATAATATATATTCATTTAAATAATTCTAATCCATTAGCAACATTCTTAGGTTAATGGTTGGTGTTCTTGGGTGAGACTTCCCTGCATTTTAATCTTAATTCTTGAATTTAATCATGAACAAATTAATATATCCCTTAATATTATTTATTTTAATTTAGTTATAAACCTTAAACCTTCTAGGTGGCTAAATTTTTCTTAAATCTAAATAGACCTTAATATAAGTTTAAATAATATTTAATAATATTAAATATTAAGTGTCTTGTTTGGACACACTTCTTGTTTTTTGTTTTTTTTATAAAAATTAAAATTTGTTACTTATATTAAACCAAACTCTTGTTCTAGAAGGTTATAAAAACTAATCTAATCATCAACAATTATGAATCTAAGATCAACGAGCAGAGGACTTTAGGTTTAAGAGGAAACTAAAAATGAAGAAAACTCTAGAGAAGGTTGTAATTTGAAGCTAAGAACTATAGAAAAGGCCTAGATATCAAATCTCAACTCTAGATCAAGGCCAAGTTGAAATTACTCTAATCGAGTTATAGATTTCAATTCACAAACCACGTTCATATCTCAACTCTAGATTAGGGCCAAATTGAAATTACTCTAATCAAGTTACAGATTTCAATTCAAAAACCATGTTTAACATTAAAATTTAAGTATAAAACTCTTGCTAAATTATTCTATTTATGTGTTAGCTCAATTCAATCATTTATGCACTAATTCATCTTTTGAGATTCCTCATTAATTGCATGCATAACCGATTAAACTAATCATCCACTGATCAAGGGACGACCAATCATTAATGGAACCAACTAACCATTGATTTTCTTTCTATTTAGAGAGAACTACTAGAGAGAATCTTAATACAAAAAAATAGATTATAAATAAAAGTTTAAAATGCATTGATGTCACTAATCTATGCAGCCTCTAAAAATATCTTCTTCTACCTTGCTTTTTTCTCCAGAAAAACAAAGCATTAGGCATGTCTTAGAATGGAGCTCTTTATAAATGTGGAGGTGAGCTATTCAAAAGCTAACTAAGAAATTCAAATCTACCTATTTGTAGTACCAAACGTGCTAAGTGGCACTCTTTAATAATGCCACATCATTGAAAGATTAAGTATTATAAAAATCATAAATGTTTCATCCTTGGTAGCCCCAAGGTTAAAATTACAAATTGTCCTCAAAACTCTTAATTTTAGTCATTAGGTAAAAACAAACAATTCATTGTTGAATTGGAAAATGATATCAAGCAACTCAAATCAATACAAAATCCATATCAACAGTGCGTGAATCTTCAACCTTTCAAACCAACATTGATAAAAGCTACAAGAACCTCAATTGAAGTTAGTTAAGCACTTAAGGAGTTATACTAGTTGTGCAATAGTTAGAAGATCAGTTCCATATTGTAACAAACAGCAGATTAGTTTCACATAGTTAGAGGTTAGTTAGTCAGGTTAGTATAAGGCATATGTAAACTGAATACATTGGTTGGTTAATGAATGAAAGGCATAAGAAATTCTTTCATCTATGAAAGTTCTTTTATGGTAGTAGAGCCACGACCATCTCTTGAATCTCCTATGAGAAAATCTCAGCTCCAGAATATTTCTTGACAAATAAATACCTTCCGTTGCATTGATGGCAACCTCAACCCAATCTTCTAGTCTACAAGCTAGAGAAACACCTATAACTTCTTCATCAAATGGTTCCATTTAGCAGATGCAAGTACTAAATCATGCACTTCCAATTAAACTAGATAGAAACAATTATATTCTCTAGGCACTCACACGGAAAAATGTGGCGTTTGCTAATGGATTTGAAGATTATATTGAAGGATTAAAAGTTTGTACTCTAAAGATAACAAATTCTAGTGATTCAAATCCAAAATTCATTTTGTAATGAGGATTTGATCATATGATCATGAGTTGGATCTACTCCTTACTCCGAAAATTATGAGACAAATCATTGGTTGTCAAACTTCTCATGCAACTTGGTCTGCATTAGAGAAGATTTTTGAAACCTTATCCAAGGCTCAGATTATGTAACTAAGACTACAATTCCAAACAAGAAGAAAAAGGTTCACTCTCAAAGATAAGATTGTCTTAAAGCAAAGAATCTTGTTGTTAACCTAGTGACTATTGGTGAACCTGTAATAGAAGATATCAAATTCTACAACTGCTTAGAGGTCTTGGAGTTGACTACAACTCCATAGTAGCCTCGCTTACAGCTCGTGAAGATGATATATCTCTCCACTTGGCACGTAGCATTCTACTTACTCATGAGCAAAGGTTGTGCTTTCAAAATTCAGTAGAGAAGATGATGCCATTGCTGCAAATATTGCTACTTCACAACACCAGAATTACAACAACAAGAATGGCGGCCGAAGTCACAATCAAAATAATCTCATTTCCAATAAAAAATGGTTATGGACACAAACCAAGTAGAAGCTCAAATGGTGGACCAAATCAAGGATATCAAAATAATAATACCAAACGTCCACAATGTTAGCTATGTGGAAAGTTCGGTCACACCGTCATAAGTTGTTACCATCGGTTCAAGGATTCACTACCACAAATAATTCTAATACTCTTCATAAATTTGGCAACAACAACAATACCCAAATGCAAGCTATGTTTGCATCCCTTTCCACTACAAATGACGAAGTCTGGTTCTTTGACACTAGGACTACGCATCACCTCACTCAAGATGTTGGTGCTCTCTCAAACATCCAGCCATACAAGGGAAAAGATCAAGTGACTGAATTATGGTAAGCAAATTCCCATCCTCAATTTTGGTACAAAATATTTTCCTTCCACTCTCAAGGTCTTTCACTTAAAGAAGGTCTTTCATGTTCTTCATCTCACTACTAATCTCATTAGTGTTTCCAAATTTTGTACTGACAATGATACCTTCTTTGAATTTCATCTTAATTTTTTTCTTGTTAGGGATTAGGTTATGAAAAAAGCCTTACTTCAAGGTCACCTTAAAAATGGCCTATACGAATTTTCTCCACAATCTGTTTCTCCACTTACTACATTTCTCACTTCTAGCTCAATCCACACATCTAAGCCTTCACATCACATGGCTGAAATTTGGCATTCCCATCTTAGTCATCCTGTTGATGCTGTTTTGAAAAGAATTCTTACTACTTGTAGTATTCCTTATTCATGTCATCACCAAAATGTTTGTTGTGCTTGTCAATATGCAAAAAGTCATGGATTACCTTTTGTTTTGTTTGAATCTAAAGTCTCTCACCCTCTTGTCTTGATACATATGGATCTACGGGGACTTACTCCTATTCTATTAGTAACTCCCATTGGATTTAAGTGACTTGAGCTCACTAAGGTCTTAGGTCATCTAATCTAACCTAAAATAGGTCCTAATTTATTAATTAATCCAAAATATTCTCCTACTAATTCATCAATTAACCCAATCTAGAAACCATGTTCACTTACCCTTGTGAATTCTACATAATTACTAAAATGCTCTTATGCACAAAAGTGAACCTAGAGTCAATCCAACCCTCAAAAACCGTGTTAACAAGGTACATGAGTTCGAGTGAAAACCACTAGGACTTATAAGACAGTATTGGCTCCCTCAGAATCCAATTCTAAAGTTAATTCAATATCCCACTACATAGAATCAACTGTACTTCAATACTTTATATAAATAACAACAAGATACTAAGTGCTCAGATCTGTAACCTACTATGCATTGCGTTCAATCTCCCAATGAATTGGTGTTTATAATCTAACAAGGTGAAAACTATCGGTCTTTAAAAACTACCTCTATTATTCTTGAGCTACAAATCCCCTTATTGTGTCTTCAATTGACATATTTGAACTCTCCAAGAGCTTATGTCAAGTTCCACTAAAGAAACTACTATAACCATAGTTTATATGAACACACCTCTTTAGGATTACCCAAAGGGACACTATGTCTCAATCCCATGAGATGTCATGATGTCTCTATTGAAAATATGTATTGCAAAGGAGATAAATGTACTTGGATAACATAAATAATTTATAAGGTGCTTTTGAAAGGCTAGAATGGGATAAAAAAAGCATAATGACAAATAATAATGATGGTGAATCCTAATACACATGTTATGTGCACAATTCAAATGAATTAGAAAAGACATAACAAAATTATATGACAAGGAAAATCTAAACTTTAAAATGTACATCATGTATACAATCACAAAAGCAAGTCCTCAAGGACTATCACGAGTTAGTTTAGGCATCAAATTGGTATTCTTCCAATTGATAAGACACAAAACCTTATTGACCTGAATAGATAAGAGCATCCTTTATCAACATATGTATAAACCCATCTTTATTTCAACCTCTCAACCTAACTTTTGCTAATCCCTAACAAATAAAAACCTTGTCTATCTTGTATGTGGTTTCTTCTTTTTTTTTTTTTACTATTCCATTAATATGTTTGCATCAAAGGTTCCATCTACACAAGAAATATTATCCCAAAACAACAAAACAAACCAAAATAAGTTAACATCATCAATGATCCCATGCAATGGTGGCATCTCCAACAATATTCTTGTTATCAACAACAATAGAAAAAATGGTATTCTCAATAACTAGGGTGGCATCAACCTAAAAAATAAGTTATTTCCCATTATCAGTGGACTTGGAAATTCCAGTAGCAATAGCATATGTAAAACCTACTACATCCATAACAGCTTCTTCATTAACGGTACCAACCAAAATATGAGCATCAAACGCTACAATACAATCATTTTCATCATATCAATAAAAACTACATTTATATCTCTAATGGTCTCTTCATTCTGAACTCTTCAATCTCAGCTTCATTAGTATATAGTGTTGTAGTATGTGGCTTATATTGAGTGAAAGACATATGGAGAAAAATGGGGCAAATGTGGGAGCGACAACATTTGTCATTCAAGCTTGTATTTTTGTTGTTGAGGTCGGGCTAATGATAGGTTGGGGTGTTTGGGGGGGGGGGGCAAGGCCCCCCGTGGTAAAAGTCTTTTAATATAAATACCCTTTTATGTAACCCTAATTTGAGATATAGTAAAAGTCTTCTTCCCTATTCCCATGGACATAGGCAATCCACCGAACCACGTTATATTTGTATGCTTTTTTTTTGTTTTTCTCTAATTTTTCACCTAGAATCGTTGCACGAAAATCAACATATAGTTCTCAAAATTGATCAACATTATAATGGAATGATTCGAGTTGAACTACCTATTAGAATACACATCCCCCAGGTCTCTTCTGAACTTTTTATCATGGACTATCTTTGGGACTACAAATATCTTTCTTAACAAACTACAAAAAACCACAATATTTTTAATGCCCCCACAACTTTTTATCACAATTTCTTTTTCTTTTTTTTTCCTTTTATCAAAGTGCTATTCTAAGGCTAAATATCAATTTTTTTCATGATAAATGATGATTTTTTATTCAAATTTTATACAACTTTATAATATATACAATTTTATTATAGAAATAATTAGCAGTATTTTCATTCAAACTCTTTGTTATGCTTTGTACTTATTATTGCTTCACTTTTGAAGTTGTTGAGACAAACCCACCAAGTGGCTTTGAAAAATAAACTCTAAAAAATATATATAATTAACTAGCAAATAAGATAAATTAATATGTGCTGATTTAGGTTCATTTTTTATTTTTTATTTATTTTTTTTTTAAAATAATAGTAACTTGTATAAACCAACCCTTATTTAAAAGATATGAATTTATCATATATTCTTAAAAATCACATTTAAAATTTTTAAAATTTGAGATGGTAAAATTTTTTTACATTTT